>NDFF03000394.1:0-475458 GCA_002150815.3 Grammothele lineata
AGGGCGATGGTGCGGGTAGCGATGACGAAGAGGAAGAGGCAGTAGCGGGGGCTGGGGAGGGTGAGCGCGAGGACAAGGATGAGGAGGATGAGGACGAGGACAAGGATGAGGAGGATGAGGAGGAGTCGGATGAGGAAGTGCCAGCTCCGCCGGCCAAGAAGCGTCGTGTGAGTGCACCCCGGTCGCGGGCGGCAACGTCCCCGATTGATGAACATTGAAGACGTCCATTGAGGTGCTGTTCCCCCAGTCATAGCGGCCTCGTACGCTGCGTATGCTCGTCTAACAATCAACCAAATTCGATGCGAACAAGCCCGCGCGCGTGCACGGGTGCGCATATGCTGTAGTACGTATACCCCCGTCCCTTCTAGTTAAAGGCTAGCCTCCAACCGTACCACCTGTATGCGCATTGTTCCATCTGGGCTACGAAACCAATATATATTGCGATCGTATGTTTTGCGAGTCTCTATGTTCAGAATGTAGCACATTCAGAGGCCGGTGTGCAGGTCCTGCGGACCATATACGGTATACTTATTACACTGTCATGCTACCGAGGAATTATGCGGGGTGCCCACCGAGGAATTCACGATCCACCTCGGTGAAATCTGACAGTGGAAACGTGTCACCGCACGCTGTTATTTCCACGTGCAAAAACCCATTTCGGACCGAGGGTTTTCCTCTGTCAGATGAGGAATTTCCTCTGTGAAACGCCATAAATACCGGGGTTTGACCCGCGGGAAATTCCACCGGTGCTAGTCTCTCAGTGATGGCATGTCCTCCAATGCTAGCTCTGGGGCGAGGTCTGAATTCGCCGAAACGGTGCAAAGAGATGTAAAAACGTACTATAATGGTCGCTGTGCGTTGTGTATGTCGTATTGCTTCAAATGAGGCCAAGTGGCCCCCATCCTGCACGCATCCGGCACCGTAGGTGATGAGGTAAGTGGCGTGTTGCACATACCGTAACGGTATATGGAACTATGCTCAGGTCCGGTTAGGAAGGGATTACCTATCATTACCTGGCACTGAATACAACCGGCGAGACATACTCAACGCTATCTACCGTACGTGCGCATCCTTACTCCTTTCGTTCTCCGTTGCTAAGATCTTCGCGCAGTCTGCCCGACCTGCCACGCGATTCTCACCAAACGATCGACCTCTCCTGCCCTCGTGGCTTTCGTGCCTTGTAAGCAGCTCATCGGCGTTGTTAATAGCTACCGGTCCAGTAACCCCCCTAGCAACCAGTCATTCGATCAGGTTCAGTAAGAATTAAATGTCCTAGGTTTGTTCTGACACCTCATGGCACAGATCCTGGATCTCATACTGGGAAACCCCGATCGTTTCCCTGACCTCCATCGGATCGCCGACGCGTTCCAAGGTTGTTTCGAGCTTTACGCTACTGAATGTCCGCCGGATCTCAGAAGCTGGGCATCGATCCTAACGCCTCATCTTCCTTCGCCGCAGTTGATTCTCGACGAGCAATATCTCGTGTTCGATGCGACGATCCTGAAAAGCGACGTTTCACCTATACCTATGAATATGGGTAGTATTCCGCTCTACGAACGCACTCAACTTCCCATGCTCTGGAAGCTCCATCGCCCCCCTGGTAGATTCCTTGCCGACATCATATCTTACATATTATCACATATAGTAACGAGTCAGGTCCCGCAAGACTTCGTACAGCTCCACGAAGCCCTCGTAGACTATGTATCCTGGGTAATCCCTCATCGCTCGACACTCAAATCCCTCCGTTCGTTTCTTGGCCTTGCTGATTCTACCATTAGTCACTGATGATTGTTTGTGCAGTGGCTTGTATTCCTGAACATGCAAATGAAAGCCAAGAGATGGATAATAGCTCTACCGGTGTGCGCTACCAATAACGTCTCAGGACATGACTCGACGCTTGGACATGTTGTCTGAAAAAGGTTCCCCTGGGCGCCTTACTACTCCGGATTTCACGCAGCCTACATCGCAACACGAGAATCACGACAGTCCGTCGACAAGCATTCATTCTCATCAACTCCGTGCGAGTCGCTGTTATATGTCCAGTGTATTCGTTTCTGATGCCGGCCACCGCGTAGGGCTTGCGCCTGTCCCGCACTCAACGCCTCGGATGGAGGAGCATGAGGATCGTGACAAGTGGATGTTCGGTCCGCGCTACACTTCCAGCCTTACCAGCTGGATTCTTGGGGGGGAGTATCAGCCGGACCCGTGGGCCAGGGAGTGAGTGCGCTCGCCGTCATGATCCATGTCTTGCTGTCTACTTTGCTTGCTGTTCCCTGTGCCTGTTCCCAGTCAAAGCGCCTTCCTCCCTCGCTCAGCTCCTGTTTTTTCCCATACGCAACTGTGAGGCTGTTTCCTAATAGTTTGTACTTGTACTGCAGTATTATAATCGGTTCGAGGAGTCTCACAAGCTGGGGACATGTGGCTAGGACTTGGCTTGCGCTAATACGCTCAGCGCACAAATCACCTGAACTGCCCTCCGCGAAATCCCCCCCGCGCGCGTTCCCAGCCCCGCGGTGCCTGACCCGGTCCACAGATAGCGCGCTCAGACGCTGTCCTGAACCTGGGCGTACTCGGACTCGATGCCGGGCTCCATGACGGTCGCGTGGCCGAGGATAAGGACGGCGGAGGCACCGACTAGCCAGAAGAAGGTGCTGAATGGGGACGCGAACCAGAGGAGGGGGATGCCGATCACGAAGAGACCGGTGTAGAGCGACTTCTGGGTGATGACGTGCTCGCCGACCTGGATGGGGTCGGGCGCTGGGTGCGTTGAGGATGGAGGGGAAGGGTTTTAGGCGAGAGACGGGAGATTATGGCCGCAAGGGTGAGGCCGGAAATGGACAAGACGGGTAAGGTGGGGATGGTGGGGACAAGACGGGCTTGGTAAGGTTCGAAGGCGGGGGATGCACAGAGGACATACCGAAGCGGTTTATAGCGGCGAATCCGCCAACGAGGAAGAAGACAGCAAGGACGAGGGCGAGATTGGTGAGGCTGAAATCCAGCTCAGCTCAGCCCAAGATAAGCCAAACGACTGCAAATGATTGTACGTACAGCGCATAAATGGCGAGGATGATAATGAGGAGGCTGTAGTTTCCTAGACAAAAAGTTATAGGTGTACACAGTCCCGGATCTGCTGAGGTACACACCAGAGAAGTATCGTGTGTTGTAGGATATGCGCTACGGAGAAGCGCGAGCGGGATTAGCCTGGGTGTGCTATGGCCAGAAACGGGAGGACTCATACATGTGTGGCCTGGTTGAGGTCGGCCGGGCGGGAGAGGCGGTTGAAGTCAAAGAACTCGGTTGGCGGGCGCAGCGCGCTCAGGCGTGTTTCCTAAATATCGAGCGTAACACAAAACGAACGTCAGCTTCGGAGAGCTGAGGCGCGAGGCATAAGACGGACCCGGAAGGACTTGACGGCATCGGTGACACGTAGGAGAGCTTCCATCTTTGTTGTCAGTGGGTGGTAAGATACGTAGGTAGGAGAGAGCGAGCTTGATGCTAAGCGTGGCGGGGGTACAGTATATGCAGGGGGCAACGAGAGTGTGCGCAGAGAAGCGAGGGGCGAGTAGAGTGCGAGGCGCGGCGCTGCGCGATTGCTATACGTTGCAGGCGGGCGCCTCCATCGCCGCAGCGCAGCGTCCCATGCCCAAGCGCGCTTGTTTGTCCACCACGCAGCCACCGCGCCCATTGTTCTACGACTCACATCCTCCCTCTGCGCCTCTCCCTCCCGCGCAGCTCGCGCAGCGTTCGCGACCGACACAGAGACAGACGAACGACAGCTCGCCGGTGAAACTCGTGTGCCTTCCCGCTACGGACACGCGCACCCATGATACGCAGGCCACCCACGACAATCCCCCTCACGGACCTGGACGTCGCCCAAGTCCGCGACGCTGTCAGGCTCCAGAAGCAGAAGGCGGCCAGGGCAGACCGTGCCACGTCTGCTAAGGCTGCTTCAAGCAGCACGCCTGTGCCGCAGCCCTATCATCACGTTGAGGAGGCAAAGAAGAAGAGGGAGGCTATGTCTCAACACGAGCGTCTGGGTTTACGGTAGTTCTGCAAGTGAGTACTTGAGTCCCCCCGTTCGTTGGCCGTTGTCCACTGCTGATAGCAGATGGTTGTCGAACAGTGTAGGCAGCATTTACTTCGCCGCGTATAACGTGTACAATAAAAACTGTATCACCGACCATCTTCGGGGCGCCGTCTCCGAGACAGTAAGGTATAGTACTCGAGTCTTGAGGCCATTCGTGTTTTCGTAACAAACGCCACAGTTCGAGTGTGCATGGTACCCATGTAACCTAGCTAAATTGCGGCATCAACGTTTCGCGTACGCTCTTGCTACTTATGTTACAGGTCGAAATATATGCCATTTTCTCGCCGCTACTCCCTTCTGCCTTCCAGCTATCGCCCAACTATCAAATCTCACCTCACTCATATCATGGTCACGATCTATAACCCGCCCAACGAGCTACTCTATTATCCTAGACTTCCTCGTAGGCGATTGGGTATCTTTGTTGGCCTGCGCCGTTGTTTGTAAATGGTGGGCAGAGCATGCACTGCGCGGGCGTTTCAAGGTCATACGGATTTGTGGACAAGACCTGAAAGCCTCTTGCAACGCGCTGGTTACCCACGATTACTTGGCCGAGTATCTCCGTGAGCTCACGCTCGAAAGTGTTGACCAGTCAACCAACCCTCCCACCCATGTGCGCCCCATCCGAGTCGAGCTCATCCGCCTCAGATACGTGGACATCTCACACCTCTAGGTTGGCCACTTCCTGTCGGAGAGTCAAGGTACTCAATATACAGAACTATACCGCCAGCAACGCCGATACGTTCCTGAACTTCCTCGCCAGTTTCCCTGCGCTCGAGCGCATTGAAATCGACCATTGCAAGTTCGAATCCGGCGACGCATTCTTCACATATCCATACAACCCATTAAATCTGACAAGCCTGACCTTGCTCATGAACGGATATATCGGTTCTGGGAGCATCGAAGCGCAAGGCGTCGTGGGCGCTGCCCTTGCTAATCCACAGGCCTACACGAAGTTGAACAACATCCGAGTCCGCCTGCCACATCATGATCTTCCCACATTCAACAAGTTTCTCCAAGTAGTCGGGCACAAGATACAAACGCTTGACCTGGGGTTCACTGCGGGCTGGACCCCTTTGGTGAGCGCTATTGCCTACATTGAGCGTCTCTAATGACATTAATGGCCACTCTCTAGGTTCCAACGATTTTCCACTCACGCTCGCTTCCTGTGGAGCCCTCGAACACCTCTATGTTGAGGGGAAACTTGGGCGGTTCACCAAGGACGAATTGCATTGGATGCGCATGCTCCTGTCAACCATTCGTGCCGAGAAGCTGGGCGGCGTCGAGTTCGTCCTTCAATCCGCGAACGCCACACTCGAGGATCTGGAAGCATTCGTAGAGATGTTCGGCGTGTTGAAGGAGGAACGCTTCGCGAAGGTACCGGCCTTCGCGGTTTATTTTTTGGGGGGATGCAAGCTTCGGAAGCACATTCCTCTCGTACGGGGTGCTCTGGAGGGTCTCCAGGATCGGCTCAAGGTTGTGTACAACCCAGACGTGCCGCTAAGGCGTTGAAGCCTGGATTTGGAAGAGATGTCGCTGTTTGTTATCCTGTCCCCCTACGACGACTGTTGCGGACAGTAATGTACCACCGTTCCTATCTATCATGTACTGACACTGAGGTTGACGTGTCTGAATCTGCATTGCTACTCTTTAGGGGCACCAGTTAAGAGGGGTGATGACTCTGCGGTACGTGCTGAGGTTCAAATGTATTGCACAAATGTTGGTAACGAACTATTGCGACAGCTAGACTACATGCAACTGAGTGCTCGTGTTAATGCAATGACATGTGCCATTCACTTGAGTCATAAATACCCAAAACCCCCATCTCCGGGCACGCAACATCACAGAAGGGCATTTTTGTCGAATCCCGCTTAGCTGGAGAACATTGAAACCACGTGTCATGAGCGAGGTGTATTGTGACCTTTCCGCTTTTGTTCTTCCTCTGTCTTTGTAGCCTGCTGAAATGTGTATATACCCAGGTTCCGTTTGCCCCTCTCTCTTTCGACCACCGCCATACTCCTCACCGACCATCCTCCGACTCTATGGGCACTATCCACCACCTCCCTTTCGAGCTTCACGCCAGCATCCTAGACCTCCTTATCAGCGCTCCTACGGCCCTGTGCGCGTGTACCCTCGTGTGGCGACGGTGGTCAAGATATGCACAACGTAAACTCTTCAACGTCGCGAGGATTAGCGCGCGGAACTCGAGGGCGTTCCGCGCCACATTGGCCGCCCATAATCACCTCGCTGGAGACATCCGGGAGCTTACCCTCAACGGCGTAGTCGACATGACTACGCCTCCGCGTGGCGCGCGCCCAACCAACATCAAGCTGCTGCGCCTGGTCTGGATGGACACCTCTAGCCCTTGGATTTGTGACTTCCTGTCGCACAACAAACTGTTTATCGAACAGCTCAGTCTGCAGTGCTGCTGCACCCGCGACGTCAACGCATTCATCGCATTCCTAGCTGAGTTCCCGAGCCTCAAGAATATCGACATAGATTGCTGCACGCTAGCACACAACAGCATACCCCTCGGACGCGCCATCCAAACGTTGGGGTTGCGGAGTCTGACCTTGGTCGAGAGCAAGATTCACGGCGGAGCGCACACTACGCCGTGTGGAATCATTCATGCGGTCCTTGCTTATCCTCAGGCCTATACAAAGCTATCCTACTTGAGGATTCGCATCTCACGGCATGAGCTTCCAACACTTAACGAGTTCCTCCAGACGGCCGGACGTAATATATGCGAGCTGAACCTTGGCCCTGCCTCGAGCAAAGAGACCTGGGGTGAGTCCCTCCGAGTCCTTCCACGCGATGTAACAGTCCTAACGATCTTCTAGACACTAGTCATTTCCCTCTTACCCTTTCTAACTGCACAAACTTGCGCCTCCTTGAACTTACGACGAAGTTGGGCCCCTCGACAGACGGTATAGACCACTTACAATGGATGGTCGTCCTGCTGTCAAGCGCCTATGCAGAGAAGCTACGACGTGTCAGACTCGTACTGCATGCGTCTCAAGCCACGGCCGGGGGCTTAGATGGGCTACTGAACGTTGGGAATGTGTTAGAAGAAGAGCGCTTCACGAGAGTGCCCAAAGTAGTTATCCATATTCTTGGGAGAGAGTCCGCTTTCAGTCCTACCGTGCTCGCCGTAATGACGCGCCTGGTCGGCTTCGAGGCACACGGTGCGCGGAATCGTGCGCAGGACACATGGGTACGAACTAGTCCGTGAACATGTCGTTTATTTACGATATTCGCGCACAAACCAACTGAGTTCTGTAACACTTACTCCGAAGTACTCCAATTCTGCGTTGACGAGGTAGCATTGGTAATAGCGGTACGTGTCGGTGGGTCTAAGTACTCTTTAGTCTACATGTCCAACGGCGCCAGTGGTGTTAGAAAGCACCTATGACCAGAAACAGTAAGCATAAAACACTTCGAAGTTGAAACGCTCGATTGACCAACGAAATCAAGCTCAAGTTAGACGGTTCAAGTGGATTTCACGTGCGTTCTAACTCCGGTGACCGCGGGCGTCTACGCCACAGCAGGCCCGAGAGCCTTCCGGCCGATGGAGAGCATGCCTCCGGCGTGCCCTCAGCCAGCTTGAATCTCGACGCTCATCTCTGCTGGTTCTGGTGCCTTTAACCGTGGCCCATGTCGCTGCCGCTTCTTGTCAATGGAGCCGAATGCGGCCCCTCGAATCCTCTGCAAGGACTCTCTAAACGGTTCGATCAGGACAGAGGTATTCAGCAAGTGCGTATACGAATCATACGTCGCCGTCGGACATGTTCTGAGAAGGCGCCGTGGTTGTAGGATCAGTTCAGTGCTGGGCGTGCGGGATCGTCGAAGGAGGTACGTCGACTACAATCTCGTCTGCCCACAGTCGTGTGACCCAATAATATTTCATGCAGAGCTTCCGTAGCCAATATTCAGCTGCACCAGGCGTGAATCAAGATGCTCAGCGGTTCTTCGGCGTAGCCCCCTCCGCCTCTCCCAACCTACCTGGGCCATCCGCTTTTGACCTCTCTGCGCTTCACCGCAATTTGCCCGTTGCTCATTCCCAATCCCCCGTCCATGCCCAGTCGCCCATCCAGTCCCCTGCACTCCAGGCTTCGTCCTGGGCTGCAGACTTCATGCTACAACAACCTAGTTCAACGACAGCCGTGCCTGTCACTGGGGAGAATTTCCGTCAGATAACACCTATGAAGCAGAGCATATCACCAGCGCCTCAAGCTTCGGCCGCCACTTTTATGCCCGGTACGTCTTGTGTTCAAGCGAAAATGTGTCCCCTTCGTGTATGAATGCCGTCGTCGAGAGGCTGTGGATGATATCGATGCACAGTACTTGCAGTCTTGTTCTCAACGCGAGTGTTCTCCCTCAAACTGGTCTGTCCCCATTTCGCATGCATGGACACCTGTGTCCACTGCTTTTTGAATGATAATGGCCGGAGGACTTGAAATTGCTTTTAACAGCATCCACCCTCGGGCCGAGCTACCACAATTTTAGTTTGAGACATCACTAAACGATATGTAGGCATGCCATTCCATTCAATGGGCATCGGAGCTACGCAACTCGCTCCGATGCAACCTGGCTTCTCTCAGACGCAGCCCCAAATAGACGGTGTGTCCTTCGCTTCCGCAGCATCTAGCCTCGCGCTCAACGACTCCCGGGCTGTGTCAGCTGCCAAATGGGATCAGGAATTTCAGTCACAGGAGCTTTCGTTGGTTCCCTCTGCCAATTCGACGGCTCTGGTCAGGGAAGCCGAATCGACAGTCGAAAGTACTTCACGCTCCCACGCTCACGACGCCGACGAGCTTGCCCGTACTGCCGCCCTCCTAGTCAACACCGTACAGAACGAGACGAATCCCAAATTCAAGAACAGCGCGTTCATGGGGTTAATGCGCCAGTTACGAGATGGCGAAATCGTGGTGGAGGGAAATGATATGGTGGCGCGGTCCGATGCGGTTGGTGCCACAGAGGTATCCACAAATGCCAAGGGCAAGGGACGAGCCGTGGACATACATGCGGTGAACAGGATGCAATTGCCCTTCCTACAGCGGCCCATCGCCGCCACGCCGACGGACACCACAACCGAACAAACCTACGACACCACCGGACCTATTTCCCAAGAGGATCCCATCGACGCTTACTTCCGGCAAGAAAATGAGGACTATATTGCGATGCAGCAGGACTTGGTTAGCTCCACGCAGTCCATGCCATCCGTCCGCATGCCACCGCAGGCGGCGGAATGGGACACCCTTCAGCGGGATTGGGAAGCTTACGAGGCCATTGCACACGGGCTACGCCCGCTCTCAAATTACCAGTTCCAAGCGAACAACCCGTATTTGAATGGGGAGGCTTCCCGCACAAGACATCATGCCTCTCACGCGGGCCTGTCAGAGATGCTCTACGAGGTACGCCGCCCGCGCCGGAAGCACATCTCTCGTAGCTTCTAATCTCCCGCCCATGACGCCAGAGTGTACTCGAGATGGAGGCGGCCGTCCAACGTGACCCCACCAACGCTATCCGATGGCTCGAGCTCGGCGTTAAGCAGCAGGAGAACGAGCGCGAGCAGAAGGCGGTTCAAGCCCTTCGGCGAGCGCTCGAACTCGATCCTACACTTCTGTCCGCTTGGCTCGCTCTCGCGATTTCACATACGAACGAAGGCAGCCGCGCCGGCGCGTATAACGCAATCCGAGAGTGGGTCGAGCGCAATGAGAAGTACTCAGCAGCGGTCACACAGTTCAACGCCCTGAACCCCGAGCTGCCAGATGCAAGGCCGAGCGAGCAGCTCGCCCATCTTATGCAGTGCTTGATGAGCATCGTTCGTGAGAACGCGGGTGGAGAGATAGATGCCGACATACAAATAGCGCTTGCTGTGCTACTGAACACGAACGAGGTACGTCTTACCGCACTGCTTACTGATATATCAGGGGCATGAGCGTAGCCTGACCGAACTGCTTATTCTAGGACTACGCTAAGGCTAGGGACTGCTTCATCACAGCGCTCGCGGTTCGTCCGGACGTACGTTCATAATTTCCATTCAGATGTCATCGAAGGCTGATCCCCCGTTCATCGAGACAGGACTGGTTGCTGTACAATCGTGTTGGGGCAACGCTTGCCAACAGTGGTCATCCAGATGAGGCCCTCCAGTATTACTACACAGCTCTTGAGCTAAACCCGGGGTATATCAGGGCAAGGTGCGTCAATGATATCCGACGTCGGGCGCCTTCTTCCGGTGTCCATGAGGTAATGTGCTAATGCCGTGCGATGATCAATTGCTTTGGTAGATTCAATCTAGGAATTTCATGCACAAACCTCCGGGTGAGTTCGCTTTTTGCGCGCCGGGGGACCCCGAGGACGCTTACTAAAACGTATTGTCTACGCCCTGTGGCTTCTGTCGGTCCACCCACCCGCCCATCAGCGTTATGAGGAAGCGGCACAACACACGCTCGACGCGCTCATTCTTCAAGACAGCGACAGTGTGCGCGATCCGAGCGAAGACGCAAATAACCGTGGTGTCACGTCCGACACCCTCTGGGACAGCTTGAAGACGTGCTGCCTGCACATGCAGCGGCTCGACCTTGCAACACTCTGCGATCGGCGCGACCTGGAAGGTATGACGCCGTTCTTTCTCCGCTCGTCCACCCGCTATCTTCTATTGCTCGAATTTCATATGCAGCCGCAGAAAATCCTCTAGTCAATGGCAGGAGCGCTTACATTTTTCTCTTCTTGCATTACAGCATTCCGCCTCAACTTCCAGATGCAATGATGTGGTCTCTTCGTCATCAGCCCGGTCCTCGGAGCTTCATCGCGGGTAGCAGTCAAGATGCCAGAGGGTTTGTAAAGTCGGTGTGCTGACGAACGAGCGGGTGTCGTTGCTTCGCCATGCCCGTTCGTGCCCGGTTCAAGGTGTTTCAGACGAACTGGACTGTACTGTTACGGCGAACCGTAGGCGCCGATCAACCCTCCGATGAAGGGGTACCAACTTGGTCGTTGAATTTCACACAGCTTGAGTCGGTGGTCGCATCAAGACAGCGCATCCGATAGCGTGGGTTTGGTTGGAAGTTCAGCCCCGAGAGGCACGGTGCTTACCAGTACTGCTGTGCTCCCTGAACAACCTGGCTCTTCTTACCTTGTCTGGCTTCCAAGACGTCTTGCGATTATTCCCGTTGCCACCATCTGCGTGGATGTTGACCACCTTCTCTCGGGGGCCGCGAAGAGTGTTGTAATTCCGGCGTGCTGCTTTTGACCAGCCCACGTTTCCAATCTTCACGTCAGTCTCACATGCCAGGCTCAGTTATCCGAAGAGTCCACCGGGTTCCAAGATAGCAGCAGCTGACGGCCGCTACGTCCTGGCAGGGGTGCATGAGCGGAGTTGCGCATGTTTTTGGATGCGGCATCCACCGGTCCGCATCCGAGTCCGTCCGTGGCCGTGCGCAGCACGAAGCACCGCCTCACCGGCCCGAGTCTAGATTGGGAGAAGAGCGCGCTCCAGACTCTGACATTCGAGACGCGGAGGAGGCTGCCCAGACACTCTCCTCGGTCCGCCGCGCGCCCAGTGCTAGGGCTGTCGAGCTCACCTTAGCTGTCGAACAATCTAGCGCGTGATGCAACAATACAGGTTCCGCCGTCCCAGAGTGGCTCTGGTGTTCTCCAGGTGCGGACATTCCCCGCGGACTCTTGGACCTCGTCTTGTCAATGCGCTGTCGTCCTGCCGTCCCTGATAGTGCTCGTACAGACACCCCGAAGACTAGGCGCAGGCTCGCCCAGGCGCGACACTTGCCATGACAAAACAGTGGTAAGAAGCTGCAGCCCTTTAGCCTTGCAACAGAGTATAAAGTCCTCCTGTAGCACGGCAAACGATCTCCACGTCGTTATACGGCTAGCGAATACCTGCATCTCCACCCGCGATATCTCAACCTACAACTAATCTCCTAACCTTACCATCTCAGCGTCTCTCGGTGTCTTTCATCATGACCACTTCCCCGGCAATGTCATCCACCCCAACGCTCACGCTCAGGAACGGGGACCGGCTTCCTCAAGTAGGAATGGGCACCTGGAAACACACCGGTCAGAAAGCTACCGATGCCGTCTACACCGGACTCAAAGTTGGGTACAGGCTCATCGATGGCGCGTGTGGTGCGTGTCCTTTACTAGCTTTCCTCTCGGGCTTGGCCCGTTTGCTGCGTTGCGCTCCCGACACTCGATCCTCCCACCCTCGCCTTAACCCCACCTTCTCGCCTCCCGCGTCCGATCAATGCGGAGTATAGGCACGAAGTGCGGGCATGGGTGTGTCCGTTGACTGTGTGAGCTAGCTAGGTAGCGATGTGGGTCGAAACGGGCGTGGTCATATGGCCTACGCCATCGAGTCCAGACCCTGCCTGTCGGGCGCGATCGTCCACTCCCAGTTTATTGGAACGTGTCGCGCCCCGGGTAAGAGGTGACAAACTCAAAGTTTTTTTCTCTTTCTTCATCTGTCAGAAGTACACGCAGCTGACCGGCCTCGCGCGGGCATCCCAGATTACGGGAATGAACGGGAATGCGGCGAGGGCCTCCGACGGGCGGTTTCGGACGGCATCGTGCGACGCGATGACGTCTGGGTTGTCTCAAAGCTTTGGAACACATTCCACGCGCGGGCACACGTCCGCGAAGCTGTTGAGCGCTCCCTCGCAGACTGGGGCGTCGACTACTTTGACTTGTACTACGTGCATTTCCGTAAGTTCTTGCCCCCTGTTAAATTGGGGTAGCGTCGAGCTGACCACACCATCCGCCACATTTCACGCCGCCGCCGCTTCGTTTGCATTCAATAGCAATATCATTAGCATACGTGTCTCCGCAGGAACGTTACCCTCCGGGATGGTATCTCGATGGGAAGAGCGAAGTCAAACACGAGCCGGTGCCCCTCCAGGAAACGTGGGAAGCACTCGAGGAGCTCGTCGACGCCGGCCTCATTCGCCACCTCGGCGTGTCTAACATGAACAGCGGTTTGCTCATGGATCTTCTCAAGTACGCTAGGATCAAACCGTCTGTCCTCCAAATCGGTGTGCTTCTCTCTTATCTGTTGTGTTCATCTCGGCGATTCTGACGGAGACACTGGCACCGGCGTATAGAAATCCATCCATACAATGTCCAGGAGCGCGCAGTCGCCTACGCGCAGTCTCAGGGGCTCGCTGTTACCGCCTACTCCTCATTTGGGCCGCTTGGGTTCCGGGTGTTTGCCTCGGCTAAGTCGATGAATGCACAGCTGCTTTTCACCCATCCCACGATCACCGCCGTAGCAGCGGGGCACCCGGGTACAACTGCGGCGCAAGTAATCCTGCACTGGGCCATCCAGCGCGGACTTGCTGTGATCCCGAAGGCGGATGCGGAGGTAATGCTATGCGAAAACCTGGCATCTGCGAACGCAGGATTGGTATTGAGCGATGAGGAGATGGCGAAGATTTCTGGCATGGATTTAGGTTTGAGGTTCAACGATCCTGCTGATGTAAGCTCCCATCTTGCACTCTATCTAACGGCTCGATGGGTCCGTTTGCTTATAGGTGATTCTTCATTTTTAGGATTTCGCAGGATGCTACATCTTTTCTTGAGGTTCCGCGTAGCATGACGGACCGACTCGCATGCATCTCCACTCTATTTCAACGCCCCTAACTTTTTGGTTTTGTCATATCAGTCGAAACCTCGCTGCTACATCCCGCCAAACTCTAACAGTGTCGTACTCTGTAATAAATAGTTTCACAATGATGTAATGCTAGCCCTCGGAAGTCAGCTGGTTCCGCGATATTGGTAGTCTTCCAAGCTTGGACCAGCGTTAGAACTCGAGTCTGAGCCAAAATTTCTGGCGTCGCGCACACAGCTGGACCCGTTGCCATCGGTCCCCGAGCGCGAGAGTAGGAGAGCATCTACAACGATTGCCTAAACGAGCGCTACACTGATCTGCCTTGCGTCACTGCCTTCCGAGGAGGGCCGGACCAAGGCCGGGCGGCCGACGCGTTCGGACAAGTCCCACAATCGTCCTCAGGCCGCGGCGTCCTCGCGTGCGCTGGCTGTGCCGATGCCCTCGTCGACGCTGTGCAACTCTCACCCACGTCTCCAATGCATCCCGCGCCGACCGGGCAGTCCATCGTGGTGCGGAAGCGCGCAACAGTCCGGGGTCCGCCGTTGGCACCCCGGCGCGCGGCGCACGCACAAGGCAAAGAAGCGAAACGCCAGGCGCCCGGTCGTCTGTCGGTATCCGTCGTTCATCGTGTCCATCATCCACCGCGGCGTCGCCTCAGTCATTCGATCGTGTCGGCGTGTCGCTGTACGCGCCACAAGGTGATCAATATCAAGCCCCGAGGGAGCCTGACATGGCACGCGTTCCTGTGACATCACCCAAGGGGTACTCGCACGCGCGGTGACTTCTTGTCTTGTCTACCTGCCAAATTACAAGCCGATGAATGACGTCTCGGGCATTGACGTACACGTATTGGAGTATAGATGGGGACAACAGGAGAAAGGAAACTTGGAAGACGCCTTCGGGCCGGTCTTGCTTCCGAGCCGTAAGTGAGTAAGTGTGTGCCCTCTCCGTGCACTCGCATCCGTTCAATTCCCGTACATTGACGGGCCCCTCGGACGTTCGGAGATGCACCGGCGGCACAGATTAACTCGCGCTGCGACACGATACGCAACTCAAGGATCATGATCGAGAGCAAAAGGCCCATGCCCTGGCTGTGCCCCAGGACCTCGGCTCTCGTCCCTTCAGGCTTCTGTATACATACCATCCAGTCGGCTATGCGGTGCCACCGAGGTTACAGGACTTCAGTTTGCGATCCTCAAAGTACGGCACAGCCCTCGATCAATCGGACGTGTCTGAGGTCTCCGGGCCCGACACCCGTCGTCATGCTTCAAGTTCCAAAACGAGTCTTGCACAGACCAGTCTGAGAACGCGCCTCTGGGATGCATACTCTTCAGAAGCTCTCTATGGAGGTCTCCTCTCATGAGACCCGCTATACGCCGCTGCCGGAGGTACAAGCCTCCGGATCTTCTGGCCTGTGTACCCCAACGCGCCAACTGTCGGTGCTACGTACGGCTGAAAGGTTCGTGCGCACGAGCCAACGACTCAGCGACAAGCGGAGGAAGACGTCACGGGGCCCGCTGCTAGCAGCGCGCCCCTACGCCGCTCCGTCGGCTGGGCACGTCGGTGTGTCGTCGTCGTCATCCGTCGCGTTCTCTCGTAAACATGCAGTGGAGAGGGGCATAGTGAGCCCTACCGGCGCGGAAAGCGCCGTGTAGTATATGCGCCTGCTGCGTACGCAGAGCCCGCCCTGCATGTGGCTACGCGAGAGGGGCTTAAGCCGTTGCTGCGCGCGGCCGCAATATCCTCGGTGTGGAATCTCGATGCCACAAGGCGCGTTTATTACGCACCTGGCCATGGCGGGAGGAATCCACACCCGCTGTCTGGAAGAAGTCCTTCGATTATTCTATCAGACATGACAGGCTCAGCGGGGTGGCGACGGCGCCGCGCGGAAGCCCCAGGTTCCATTATTCCTCCTTTTGTTCTGGGAGAGGATGGCCGTTTGAGTCCATAGCGGGAGATCATTTGTCCTGGACATCTCTTATGTCGTCGGAGCGCGGGCCGGCGGCCCCGGTCACGGACACGCATCATAGTCTCTCCTCATTCGCTCCCAAGCCCCTGCCTTTTCTGGACACTGAGCCTTGTCGAGCATCTCATTCACCACCAAGAACGCGAGTAGCAGATTTCAAGACCCGAGAGCAGATGCGGAGGGCCTGTGGGGACCCCGGAACCATCAATGCTCTCTCGAAGTCCGACGACACGTGCTCGCGGAAAGTCTTAGAGCGGCCTGTGGATGCGAGCACGGTTCAACCGGGGAAAAGGAGCTTTTAGGGGAAACGTCTTTGGCAGGCAAGTTCGATTCTGCCACTCACCGCCGGGCGCGACCGTCGAGAGGGCCTAAGTAGTAAGCACCGTCGCGCACGTACGGTCTGGAGCCTTGACTCGCACTCCGTACGTATGCCAATGACGGGCCAAGCCTTCGTATACGAGTAAGTACTCTTCTCACAGAGCGGGCCGAAAAGTCGGCCGCCGTGCCGCGTTGCAACCGATGGGTGCTTTGTAGACTAGCTTTGAAAGCAGGTAACCTCTATTTGTCAACCGATTGAGCAGTGCACAGCGACAAGGCGCAATCGCGCACGAGAAATATCCGCCGTACATCCCATCTCGAATTCGAATTCCGGCCGCCCATGAGAGATTGTTGGCGATCTGCTCGAGCGTATGCCTCCATACTGGATCGCGCGCACAATCCGGCACTTCCGGGCCCAAGAGCTCCGAGTGGCACCCTGGTCTCGACGCGGCGTCATGCCGCGAGGAGATGCGCTCGCGCTGTGGGCGCGCGGGCGAGCGTATCCTCGGTCCTGACTGCAGGAAGAGGAGCTGCTCGCGAGGCACCGCGCGCGGCACCGTGGCCGCGTTATCAGTGTAAATGGGGGAAGGCAAATTCGAATTCAGTGGCGGTTATAACGTTAGCGCACCGCTTCTGCCCACCCCGCGCGAGCGCGGCGTGGGCGCGGGTGGGCGTCGCGGCGGCAAGGGGCCCACTGGAAGGGAGAGGAGGCGTCTGGGGTGCTTGTGTTGACGTCAGGGAGAATTTCCGGCCGGTCGGAGAACATCTGAGTGAATGGTCTTCAGTGTGTTCCGGGGATGGGCGGGTGTGCGGGCGCGAGCGGGCAGATGCGCCTGTTGACGTAGAGAAATATTCTGAGAAACGTGCATTCGGAGGGCCTGGGGTCCATCGTCACTACTTGGGAAAACGTCGTGGATGGGGTTGCCAAAGATAGCAGCTGTAGTACGCCCGTCTCTTCGATCGTGCGCCTCGCTCTGCAACTGTCGTCAGAAGGAAACGGCGGCGAACCCAAGCTTGAAAAAGAAATGGGCTGAGGAAACTTCCTCGTAGGTGGAGAGCGTTTCTATTTTCGGGCACGTTGGGTGCGTTCAGCCAGGGCCCGAAGGCGACAAGGTGGTGCGGCCGCGGAGTTGCGTGAAAGCGTGGAGGGCATGCCGGCCGACATGCGCGGGTAATGGTGTGGCGGCCCTCCTTTAGAGGGCGCGGGTGTCTAAGGCAAGACGGGGGGTTATAATGAATACGGCTTATATTTGACATGGACAGCGGCAGGCCAAGCAGACGAGACATGCCGGCGGCCTGAGGATGCACGGTGCGACGTCTGAGGCGCCATCTGCGCTGTCACGTCAAAGTCCACCATGAGGAAAGCCCACCATGAGGTGTAAGCGCCATGATTGGAGAAGAAAGTGCAGAGGGCGGATGGAGGGTGGCCCGCGGTCACCCGCTCACCTCAAGTTGCCCCGGACCATTACATCGTCCGTGACAGGCTTGAAGATGGCACTGGGACGGTGGCATCCCGCTGTCGACCCCATGATTCATCTCCCCTCGTGCCCCCGGCACCTGCGCAGGCTGACAGCACTTGCAACGACACACCTTCTCGTGGCCAATGTAGTTGGTGCTCACCAGCGCAGCAGCGACAGAAGTTAGAACCACGGCGAGCTGTGCCAGTGGCAGCGCCACTGGGAGAAAACGTCCGGAGGGGTGCCTCCTGCTGAGTCAGCGACGGGTCAGATACGAGGCGCCTGCCCACGGTCTTGGTATGGAGGACGGAGCGGGGCAGCACAGCGCACCCGCAGCGGAGGGCGCTTCCCATCCCCGACACCGCAATCCCTCCGTGCTGTGCTTGGGATCGGCCCTCCGCCCCGCGGGCCTCAGGGCCCTGTCATCCCGCCCTAAGTTCGCCCACCAGCCAGCCTCGCCCTGCCCGCCCCCAGTCGCGACGTGCGCGCTCGCGTTCTTGCGCGCGCAGCGTTGCGCGCCGCCAACCTACGTGGCCCGCTCTCGTTGCGCTCTCGCGTCGCTCCCTGGCACCCGTGGCACCCGCCGCGCCCACCGCCGCAGGCGCGTGACGTCCTTCCTGCCGTCATACGCCCGCCCCTGCCCGCCTTGGCCCGCCAGCTGCCACGCGGATCGAGCAGCGTCGAGCCGCTCGAGCCGCCTCAACTCACCCCCGTCCGTGCCAGTGTGGACGCGTCGCGCGGCCTCGCCGCCGCCGTCTCCTCAAACTTCTAGCTATACGAGATCCGAGGGGGGCTTCTCTCGCCGCCGTCTCGCGCCCGCGCCCGGTTGTTTTATTTTCCAGTCCTGCGCATGCGCATGCGCTGCGGCCGACGCGTGCGCAAGCGACCGGACGAGCGGCGCGCGGGGTGACGTTTTCCTCTGCTTCCTTTCGGAGTTCGAACGTCGGTCGCGACCGTACGCCCAGCGTCTCCCTGCGCCAACATATCCGGAGCGGATGTGGGTGTATTGGTAGTACTAGGAGGCCCCACCGCTTCCCCCGGAGGTAAAGTGGCGAGACGTCGCGCGCGCGCGCGCGCGTCGACGAGGCGTGCATCGGAGCTATCCGCTAGCGCCGCGGCCCTAGTTGCGCAATTACTTGCCAGTGACTGGCAGAGTGCGGACCGCTGTCGCGCCTGTCCGAGTCGCGTCGGGTTACGCGGACGTCAGGCAGGAGAGGACGCGACCTCGAAGCAAACACGAGCCTCCTGGAACCCCCTCGCGCTCGCCCACTGAGGCCAAGCCACACCGAGGAACTGAGTCAGAGCTGACCGAACGCTGACCGCAAACACGCGCGCCTACGGGGATACTCGCCCGGCCGCCCAGGGTCTGCCTGTGCATGCGGAGAGCGGAGAGCGGGGAGCGGGAGGCCTGGTAGTGCTCACTGAATAACGAAGGTTGATATGTACCGGGAATGTGTATGTCGTACGTGCGCGCAGCCGCCCACACACGGATCCGGTCGCACGCGCGCCGCTCTTCGGCCCCTGCCCCTACATGCTATAGGTAGCAGTAGCATTATGCGGTGCTAAGTTAATTGCTGTGCTGAGTAAATCGCGTGTGGGGCGGACGTGGAATTAGAGCAGCACCAAGCACGGCGGCGCTCTACCGGCCGTGGCCCACAGGCGAGCCTTCTCTGTCACCAATATCGGTGGCTCTGTCAGAGGCGGCTTCTGCCCGGGCCCGGGCACGCTGTAACCGGTGCGCGCGCGAACGGGTGGGAGCGTGGAGAGAAGGAAGGGAAAGGGCGGCCACAGGCCCATGTACGTGAGGCTATCTGGCTAACATATCACGCCGAGGTGCCACATCTGCCACCACCCATCCGTCAACCACCATGACGCGGATGACGACGGATGAGAACACGGATAGAAGGGCGGAAAAGTGGAGAACACGAAGAAAGCGACGATGAGCATTAGGACAATTAATTTACTTGAGAAAAGTGGCACTACAGGTGTACATGATGACGGACGGCTTGCGTGAGACAGACTGGGAAAGACATTGACAAAGAACTCGAGGCACAAACCCGGAGTCGGTCGGGTATCACGGCGCGGACTGCGAACGGACACGAACCCGACTGGGGACAGAAGGAACAGACAGCAGATAGCAGACAGCGCACGACACCGCTCTCACATCCGCTTCCATACCCCGCACGTCTGACACAGCCCCGACACGAGGCTACACCAGCCGCCACGGCGACATCCCGCCCTATCTCACTTCACATCTCGCATCTCGACTTGCCCCAAACTCGCCCATATTGGGGGTGAGAGGCTTCCCGGCCCCGATAACATTCGATGGCGGGGGCGGTTGTGCGGGATGGAGAACCGTTCGGAGCGTGTTGCTTGCTGATGGTGCTTGGATACAACTGACAGTACGTCGAGCCGTGGCTGGCAGGGAAGCACTATCACCTCGCCGATGTCGAGGTACGGTTCGGAGACCGGCGCGCGGACCGTTCTGTCGCTGACCGCTCCGTCGAGTTGCTCCCGTTCTCCCATTCATCCTCCTGAGGGCTCAACCGGTTCGCGATGTTGGCCGCCTCCGTAGCCTGACGGCATTCGGCGCCCCCGTCTGAACGCACTGTAAGAGAGGAAGTCAGTCATGCTAGTTAGGCACACCGATGATTACCGATCGGGGGGATGTGAACGTACGATGACGCTGTGGGAAAACACGACTGTGATCAGCCCCGGCCCAAAGACAAGTTGACATCCTAGCATGGGACACTCACATTGAGCGCGTCCAGGCGGCTGAACGTTTTCCCACATCCCTGGCAGACGTTTGATTGCGACCTCGACGTATGTAGCGCCTGGTGTCTCCTACAGGGATGGCGAGTTTGCAGCGATCAGCGATCAAAAGCAGTGTCCCTCATTCCAATAGGCTTACTCACTTGCAATCGTGCTGGCGCGCGAAGCCCTTATTGCAACCTGGCCACTCACACTGGAATGGCCGTTCCGCGGTGTGCGAGCGGAGATGTCCTACATGATCGGAAACGAAGAGCGGGCGCGGACATGTGGGTGTATGCGCGGCGATGGGGCAAGGGAAGAGGAAGATGGGGAATGCGGAGGTAGAAGAACAAAAATGAAGGTGAGCGGCGGGCGCGCGAACACACAGGGTAGGCAGACGCACCTCTCAGATTGAAACGCCGCGTGAAGGTGCTACCACAGCCAGGGACAGGGCAGACGAAATTGGCTTCGTTTCTCCGACGACTCGCGCTTGCGGCTTGCGTCGCGCTTGTCGTGACCTGCTGCTTCTCAACTTGCATGATGGGCGGGAGGCGCGGCATGGAGCCGCCTTGGGGGAACGAGTTCGCGATAACCGAAGATGACCGTGCGCGGGTGCCGGGTGCGATGTTGGAAGATGACTGGATGGGGGGAAGCTGCTGGGAGTGTGCGTAGAGGAGAGCCGCCTGCGGCGCATGCGCGTCATCGCTGGAGCGGCGACCGGGAGGAGATGAAGAAAACGGCGCCGAGGTCATCGGGGAACCCGCAAGGGACGAAGGGGGCGGGAGCTGCTGCTGCCCGGACGCGAGAGGAGGCAGGCCCCAATTGACGGCATGTGTGCGGAATTGGGGACTCGCGGGAGTCTGATAGGTGCCACGGCTGGAGGATGCGTGATTTGGAGCTGGAGGTGGATGGGAGTAGTATCCGTGTGGGGACTGGGTGCGGTCGAGGGGCTCAGAGGGGCCTGAGTGGTCAGAGCGAAGCTGGGCTTGGGGCGCGTTTGGGGGATGGTCGGGGGACGGCATGAGAGGGTTGTACTCTGCCGGGGCGTACTGGTATGGGTGGAGGGCGCGGAACGGGGGACCAGAAGGCGGAGACATGGCTGGAAGGCGGTAGGCGGCGTCTACCTGCATGACCGGAGCGTCGGCGCGTGTAATCACCTTTCCTGATGGATGGTGAGGGCGATGTGAACGAGGTGGGGATCGATGAGCGGGTGAGCGTCGGGGGGCGGTGAAGGCGCGGGGCGGGCGGAGCGGGAGGATCGGTGGTGGACGGATGGAGAGAGCGACGTCGGGGACGCGGACGCGAAGGGCGGGCAGCGGGGAAAAAGGGAAAAATGGGAGGCTTTATAGAATATAGCCGATAGGAGGACCACCCAAGGCGGGCGTCTCCGCGCTCGCCTGCGAGATCTCGATGGACATCCTCTGATCGCGCACCGTACCGCCACATTCACTCTCTTTGGCCCGCGTCTTGCCTCCCGCCGTGGCAAGACTCCCCGGGGTCCTGATCGCGTCATCCCTGTCCCCGCAAGCCTTGCCGCGTGCGCCAGAGCCAGAGCCAGACGCCGGCGAAGGACCTGCCCAGTGCCCCGCCCGCAGCACCGCTCACGCCTCCTCACGCCCGCCCCGAACGCACCGCGCCCGCCCTCTTGCCCCTTCAGGTCCCCGGTCCTTGTTATCCCCACCCGAGCCAACTCCTGTGCCCGGCCCTTCCCCGACAACACGCCATCCCCCCTCCCCTCCTTGCCCACACCCCGCGCCCGTCGCCGCTCGGAAATACACCCAGCCACATAAACACCCGAGCCCATCGTTCCCGCGCGGCCCAGCGCCCGCGCCCGCTCTCCCGCTCACGCTCGGCACAGCTTGCGAATCGCGCGGGGGCGGCGAGGCACACCTCTCTTTCCCCGTGTAGATCTATAGGCGCCACCTCCGAACGCGATCCGAGCGTGCGTGCGTTCAGCACGCGCGCGGGTGCATACGAGTCGTGAATAAGCCTCCCGCAGCGGGCGAGTATCTCCCAGGCCAGAACATAGCACTTATTCCTATTTTTGTTCAAGGACTTATCCGCTCCTCGATGTTGCTGCGTGCCCTGTTGTGCCGCTGGAAACATACCCGCTAATCGTGTCTTGTCGAGCTTGGGCACTTTTCGATGTCCGGCAGGTCCCACCACCCCGGCCTCCCCATGGAGATACGTCACGCCTCTGCGGACAGGTGTGATGGACGCACCTTGGGGGTGAAATTCAATCTGCTGCAATTCCCAACCTCCCGCTTCCTCTCGGGATTCCCAACCTTCCTACCCGACCCAGCGCGCGGTGTCGCTTCCGGGGTCGTCACTAGTGCTGACTCCGCCACTGGCTGCCCGCACGTCAAATAGCCGTCCTCCAGTACAGTCGTCTTGTGCAGTGCTGACATGCATATGCGAATCCAAGCCGAACCTCTCTAGAAATCTCTTCCCGAAAGCCCGGTCTTCTTCCCGATAGAAGTATGTGAGGCCACGCGATACCAGCCTTACAGACGCTCTGTGACGCACCGGATTCCGACCCCGTCGTATTCACCTCCTCCGAAATATTATCCCTTCTAGCCACGTCTGACCGTCCGCCCTAGTCTGTTTGAATGTGCTATGTAGCCGCTACTGGCCGATCCCGCGGACTTTCCACCGGTCAAACGTCAGCAACACCCTCTTTCAGCGTGTGCCTGATTCGATATACAATCCTTTCTTCTCCCTTCGCAGATCGGTTCGCCAGAGTGCATGTTGGACGCCCCGCGATCGCCCGCCCTGACCAATCGCTCAGAACGACGCGCGCATCGATGAAAGGAGACCGCTCACCGCACTGTCTCGCACACGCCGATCTGAAACCGGACCACCTGGCCCTCCAGAACCCAAGCCCGAACGAAGCGATCGCCCAAGGGACGGTCTCCGGTGGTCTCCGCCGGAGACGAATCACAGAATTACATCATCGTATACATAACGCTCTACACACGACACCGGTCTCCGGAGGGGCTATATGGCTGAGTCTAAACCTTGCCCCCGCCCTGTGTCCGAAGGACGAGGACTCCTTGTATTCCTACTACTCGTAGTCAGGTGTACTGTCAAACCAGACAGCACACCCCCACACTAGTCGTCCCCGCCGCCGCCGATCGTCCATGCAGTGTCTGTCCGCCCGCGGAAGCTATACATAATCCACACCCCGGGCTCGCGCTTCTCGGGCCCGCCGAACCCCATCCTATCCTGCCTCTACGTACACCTACACGTATACTGACACGCTGCCCGCTCACCAACCGTCACAGCATATATACAGTACTTGAATAGCTCAGCGGTTGACTACCTGACAGCGTCCTGCGGGATGAGATGCGAATCGAGCAACCGCCTCCGCCGCATGAGCTCCGACTCGCTGATCGTCTGCCCGCCGCGCATGTTCGAGGGGGTCGGCGTCCCGGGCGCAGGGCTCGCGCGCTGCTTCGGCGGCGTGCTCTCGAGCGAGACGTCCGCGAGGCGGGCGGCGACCTCGTGCGCGCCGCTCGCCGCCCCGTTCCCGTGCTGCTGTGCGCCGCCGGAGGCCGCCCGGGAGCCGTTCGTCGACATCGACATCGACATCGATGGCCGCCGCGCTGTGCCCGCGGAGGAGGCGGTCGAGCTGAGGCGGCGGCGGCGGGCGTCGAACGAGCCCCCCGGAGGCGAGCGCCGCCGTGGCGCGAAGGAGAGCACCTCGTCTGTGTCGAGCTCGGTCTCGGACGCCGAGGGCGTGTACCCGTCCCCGTCGTGCCCCGCGTCGGGTCCCGGCGCGGACTGCGACATCGACAGCACACGCGGGCCGGCGTGTGACCAGCGCGGGGGGTTCCCGTTCGTGCGGGCGCTCTGCCGGCGCGGGCTCCCTCCCCCAGAGGCGGCGGCGGCGGCGGAGGCGGGACCCTCGAAGACGTCGTTGATCCAGTCCGCGAGGTCGTCGATGACGCCCCGCGCCTCGTGCATGAGCGTCGGCATCTGAAGGTAACCGTGGCTCCACTCCGAGAAGATGCACATCCGTACCCAGTCCTCCTCGGTCTCCGCTGCGAGCCGCTCGTACTCGCGCCGCAGCGGGCGCAGGTCGTGCCCGTTCCCCGTGTGGCGGTCGCGCTCCCGGGCGGCAGCGCTCATCCGGAGCTGCTCTCCGAGTTGCTCGCTCTTGCTGCTCACGAGGATGCGCTCGAGCTCGGCGCGCCGCGCGCGCTTCGCCTCACGCACGCGCCCGGCGAAGAGGAGTGTGTCGTCCACGAACGGGTCTTTCTCCCCGCAGGACATGAGGAGCGGCGGGAATTGCGCTAGAAGATGGTCCGGTGCAAGAATGGGCGAGAGCTGGTAGTCCGACTGGAAGTCTGGATTGCGATGTGGCCCGATGTACAGAATCGCCATCGCACGCATCTGGGTGCGAGATGTGATTGCGCATCAGTCATTTTCATTCGGCAGCTTTTGATGAGGCATGAAGGCGGCGGTGTAGGGAACTAGCAACACTGTGCCTACACTGTAATGACAACGAAAGACTCACCATACTGGGAGGGATGATGCGATCCTGGAAATAGCCGGTCCTGCTGGTCATGGTCAATCGGGTTCCGATGGGCGCTCGGGCTTCCGCCACAGCCTCTTCATGGGCGCTAGTCGGGGTGTCATCCTCCGCAGCTCGTTGTGCTTCGACTTGATGAACTTCTGGGTCAAAGCGGATGCGAGATCTGACAGGTTTGTCTTCTTCGTCTATCTGGCTTGACGACTCGTCATCTGCATCTGAAATTGAGTCGGCGTTGAACACCCTTCTGACATCAGTCGTCGTGTGGCGATGGCGTAATGGGGGCATGGGCTTCGTTGAGGATCCAGTCCAGTGGCGTAATGCTTCGCGCAGACTACTTTGCCGGCGCGGCCGCCTCAAACCAACCATGGAAAGAGGGCTAATGTGGGAGAGGTGATCCTTCTCATCAGGTAACAAGGACAGATGTCCAGAAGACTGTTCGGTCTGTAGGACGCGAAGGTTCTGGGGCGACATCCAAGAGGTAAAGTTAAAATCCAGGGCGGCGTAGTTGAGCATGATTGCAAGTGGATGTGGCATGTTCATCTGTGTTTCGAGAATCTTGAACATGACGGAGACCGCGATGTGGGCACCGCTGATACACAGTTAGCAACGGGGCGAAGCACAAGAAGTATCCGGCGTAACTCACGCCGAATCGCCGGTGCAGATGATGTTGAGAGAATGTCCGGACATGCCGATAATCATCCCGGTAGTTTCGACAAGTACGCGGTATAGGTCAAAACATTCGTCGATGCAAAATGGATACGGATCTATGATGAGGCATTTAAGGCGGTAGGAAAGGTAGGACGATGCCGGCACGTACATTCTGGCGCTTTACCGTAATCCACGGAGAGCACCGGCTTCCCTGTGCGAATAGCCCACATACGAAGGCGTTCCTCGTGGTGCTCCGGAGTCATAGACACGAAGCCTCCGCCGGGAAAGTCGAGGATTAGATCAGTTGCGTATGTCAGCTGATCCGACGGAGGGGCGAAAAACAGCCATGCTGTGATCGGGCGGCGTTGCGTAGAATCCTTCGGGCGCGCGAGGAGCATCTTGCGCCGTATGCTGATGCGCGGATGGAAAGTCATCATCCGTATCTACGCAAGCTGTGAGCAACACGGTGGGCGGTACATAGTACTGTATACAAACCCAAGGGTTTGTAGTCTTCTCCCAGGTCGTCCGAAGCATCTCGACAGTAGGCACAGCACGGAATTTGCGAAGCTATAACCACATTCAGAAACAATACGATACTCCAAGGCGTGGAAGACGCACCTTCTCGTCTGCTTCATTAGCATATATAATGTAATAGATGGAGAAGACGATGGAGCATATATCCTTGAGCCATTGTGGTCTAATGGGCGTAGCCGTGGCAAAGCCAGCATCAAGGCCGGTTGCAATCCACGTGGCGCGGTAATAAGAAGGGGAATACTAAGGTGTGACTGTCAGAGAAGTTGTTTTATTAAACGTGACCATCAGATGAACCAACCAAGTTGGCCAGTGGTTCAGGCGCTGTACAGGTTGGTTTAGGGACGATGGAAGTGTAGGGTGGGGTTGTGAGGACTGACCTGCCAATCCCAGGATCTTATCCAAATTACGTATAGTATACAAGCTTGTCAGAGTTCCCACAATTATCTGCCATGGCGTGAACTGTTCTGGGCACGAGACGTGGTGTGAAAGGGAGATGATAGAGGGAAAACGAACGGACGTACTCAGTACCCTGTTTGCACGCCTGATCCACAAAAGTCTAGGTCCATCTCGCTCGCCCTTCAAGATCCGCCAGAACCAGAATATGATCACTAGAATGACCTATGGATGGAATCAAGCCATGGTCAAGAGACAAGACGATAAGGAATGAAGAGGGCTAACCTGGGTTCTCTTCCAGCTGATGCTAGGCCGTCCGAGAATGTGGTCTATCATGGGCAGGTAGCGGAGGAGGAGAGAGAGAGACAACGACCGACATTTGGGCGAAAGCAAGGCGATGTGGGGTGGACAGGTTCGACATGTGATTCTCAGCCACCTCGTCCAAGCACGGACACTCGCCGTTTCGAGCACGCGCTATGGTCGAGCGCGCGTCTAGGGCCAACGTGGCAGCCCGACATTGACAGCGAAGCTACGTAAACGTTATGCTCTCCTTCGTTCGCCCTCTCGTTGCACCGTCTAACCCCAGGAGGAGTCCGTGTTGTGCATGCGATGACGTCGTAAGAGGTGGATGCAGGTCAAGTTCTGCCCGCACAGCTCAGCGCCCGTCCGGACCAATGGCCCGCGTCGCCTGAATAATCTCGCTTATCTCGCGTCTAATCTCTGCGATCTTGCAATGCGCAAGAACTATATCTTGCCCCACAGGAGGCCCGTCCGACACCGGGTAAATTACGTACCCGTTCAGCGGTCTATAGAATAAACAACGGCGGCAATGCTTCTGTTATCGCCGTAATCACTTTCTCTTTCATTCTCATCGACATACTAGCATCTCCATGGCTTATTCCGCAGTTCCCCTCGACGCTTTCAAGAACATGTTCGGCACAACAACCGGTATTATTCTCAAAACCTTCTAACTTGACCTCTACTGATGCCGCCGACCTGATCAAAACCAGAATTATCCAGCGTCGCACTCGGTGGCCAAGTCGTTTCGTTTTCCGACGAATTTTTCGCGGAGGCCTTCCATCTCCTTCTCGTCGAGGTGAGCCCATCATCATCCCATGCTCCTTTGCATAGTCTCATCAGCTCGCGTGATTCAGCCCGCTCCAAGCCTAAAGGGCCAGTTTGGCCCGAAAGGGGCCCTTTACAGCGGTTGGGAGACTCGCAGGCACAACTCCGCTTATGATTGGTACAGTAGAGATGTTGAGGACCCAAGATGATCATCAGACTGATACTTGCCCATGCCAGGTGTATCATCAAATTGGGGACGACGGGGTCAATTTCTGGGTTCGACATTGATACTACTCACTTTAATGGTAGTTTAGCATGCGGTGCTTTACCAGTAGCAATAGGCTAACAGCGTCTCCATAGGAAATGAGGCGCCACAAGCATCAGTGGAAATTCTCAACTCCCCCGATGGCTCGGCGCCCGCCATAGACGACCCTAGAGTACGAGTCAATCTTGGTGACCTAATGTTCACGTATTCACGTTTGACGACAGTGGTCTGAGGTCCTCCCCAAGGTCAATCTCGGGCCGAACTCCAGGCATCTATTCACTGTCGCGCCTTCTGAAGGAGCAAACTTCGTTAAGCTCAACATGTACCCGGACGGAGGCATTGTAAGTACTCCGGTAATATTCCAAGGCGTCTATTTTGATGTGCGGACTCTTGTAAGGCACGATTTCGTGTGTACGGCTTAGTCGCACCGGTATTTCCTCCAGACGTGGCGGCCGTATTTGACCTTGCGCACGTCTTTTCTGGCGGCCGAGTGGTGTACACATCGGATCAGCATTTTGGCGTTGGGTCCAATCTTATTCTTCCAGGAAGAGGTGTGTCAAATACGCCGCGGTTGTCGCGTCGTCGCGAATAGCAGGCTTCTAACCCTATCGTAGGCAAGGACATGGGTGATGGCTGGGAAACGAAGCGAAGCCGTACCCCCGGTCACAAGGACTGGGCGATTATCAAACTGTGAGCGGGTTCTCCAGCCGAAGTGAACCGATACTGATGTCAGCCGTCCTCCCCGAACTCTCACTCCACGTTGGCGGCAACGTCCGATTTAGCGGCGACGCCGGCATCCTGTCACAGGTCGAGATAGACACCGCGCATTTCAAAGGCAACTTCCCTGAGTCCTGCGAAGTGCACGCCTTGCAGAGTGCCGAGCTTGTTCCTACAGAAGTCCCAGACGGCCAATGGACACAAATTCTACCCCGCACCAAGCTCGGCCCACACCGCCAGCACTTTTTCCAGCTTGCGAACGTCGGGGAGTCCGCTTACACACACATCAAGGTTACGATCTACCCCGACGGGGGTATCAAGCGCGTACGCCTGCTCGGCCGACGGGCTGCCTCGATCATAGAAGCCGATGTCAGCAGCCCAGCCACCCTTCCAACCCCAGTTGGATCCGCTGCGCCTGACGGGTGCAGTGCACCTGCTCCCACGTCTTCTGGCGCGCCCAAACATAGCATCCCCGCACTTCCGCTGACTCCCGAAGCGTTCGCGCCGTTCGGGCAGGTCGTGCAGGCGTACGCAGACGTGAACGCAGTGCCGCGCCCGCGTGAGGTGCGCGTGACCGGCGCGAATCAGGGCACCGCGACCAAGTTCCACAAGCTCGCGCCGCTCGTTTCGTCCTATCCGACGGACGCGGGGGCGACGGCGGGATTGTCAATCTACCGCTGCAAGCCGATCGACGTCGCGCCTGGAGGCGGGTGGGCTGTGAAGCTTTTGGAGCGGCACCCGTGCACGAATCAAGCGTTTGTGCCCATGGGTGGCGCGGCTCCTGCGGGCCCCGCGGAAGGGGATGCGCTGGAGGACCCGGGCCGGGCGTACCTGGTGATTGTCGCTAAGAACGGGGCGGACGACAAGCCTGACCTCGCGAGTATGCGTGCGTTCATCGCATCTGCAGGCCAAGGGATCGTCTATGACACAGGAATTTGGCGTAAGCCCTCAAATTTTTTTCGCGATTGACCTCCCTCTTGACTCTGATACGTTTGCCCCAAACTACCCTCGATCCTTCTTGGCGGGTTTGCGTCCCTGCCATCATGATTCCTGACACAATCCTCCTCGTCGCTACTCGGCACCGCGCAATGCCCCCCGCAGATCATCCAATGGCAGTTTTGTACAAGGCGTGTTACGTGTGTTATCTGCACCCTTCGAGCCAGAGCTAACTGAGACCCATCGCATATGAACTTCTGCCGCGCGCCACCCCTGATCTGCAGGCAATGGATTTCACCTGTGTGGAGACGCAGATCGGTAACGGCGACCCTCTCGACTGCGAGGTCGTCGAACTCGATGGCACCTCCGGCTTCTACCATGTCCAGCTACCAAAATGCTGAAGTTCTTGTTGTTTCGCCCACGGCGCGAGCTGCGCCGTGCACCTTTCGACATACGTACAGAGCAATCCGAATAGCATAGCACAGTTGTAGCGACAGAGAAGCAATACGAAGGTCTCGATAGTGATCGTAGCAGTGTCTCCGACGGCCGCCGCCGCTGCTGCTGATGGCAGCACTAGTCGGCGACCTCCAGCTTCCGTGCTCAGCCATCAATGTTTGGCTCGTCGTGCTCATCTTCATCTTGCATACATCGTGCCTTCCGTCCAATCAGGAGGAATGTGAACACGACGATCTGCTGACTCCAAGCGCGATGCGGAAAACGCACGGGATTTCGGTGAGCGGTCCCGGGGTCCTCGTCGTGCTCGCCCTTCCGCGGACAAGAGGCTTGAAAGGCACAGCTTTCACACCCCACATTGATGATTGCGGTGCCGTGATCGACAAAGACCCCACCCAGTGCCTTCAATCGCTGCTGCGGACCGAAGACAATCTAGAACATGCGACGAGTGCCCTGAAGAGTGATGCCTGGGTGGAATTTCCGTCGAACTCGCTTTACGAGTTTATGCGACAGGGGTGAGGGGTCACAAGCGACGTACTGTGTGTCCCACTATGAACGTTTCGTCTCAAAGCTTGAGACGCATGCCTCCATTACATGTGTCTGCACTTATTGACGCTGTAGGACATCATTGTTAGGTGGATCCTTCCTCCTGTCACATCATGGAGGCATATGGATGAACCGCTAAGAGCGTCTTGATCGAAGCACGATGAGTCGGAGCAGGTCAATCCACCTCAGTTGAGATGTGAACGCCGCCTATTTACGTCAAAACCAGAAATAAAGTAAGACTGTCTTCTGTACGTTCCTTAGCCTTTTGACCTCGTAATCAACGCTGGAAGCAACAGCGCTCGTTGCTGTCTCTTGAACACGGTGGCAGCATTTTAGGCCGATTCCGTCAATGCGCCACATTCGTCGATTTCCGAATATTGACTATCCAATGATTATGCTTCTTCGTGCATAGGAACGACGAAATCTCCAACTGGCATACTGAATGGAGGTTGCGGAAGCAATATCAATCCGATATCAAACCGCTGAGGACAGTTGAAGCAATAGGCGTCGGCGACCCACCAATCCGATCGATTCACAGTGTCCAGAGTATCACGCGTAGTGAATAGTGGCGGCAGAAGATACCTGATGTCAGCCATCTTGGTGGCATGATGGTGGTTTGCATGCCACCAGAGGCTGTTCGAGACAGCGAGAGGTCGGACAGTGTCTTCGCCAAGAGCGCTACACGATACGATTGCGCAAGAGGATACCATGAAAAGAGCTGTCGTTCAGCAACGTACGGCCATGACATAGAGAACTACCCGAGACGACCGACGAGGACCGGGGACTCAAGTACTCAAGGAGAAGGTCTTCCAGGCCCTGGCCACGTTCGATCGGCGACGCACGTGGCGGTTGCGAAAATGGCGATCTGAGATCGTAAGATTGCCTCATCCGCCGTAAATGGTGCTGTGCTTGCTCCGGCGCTTTCCAAGGGGCTGCTGCGCGTCCGCTCCTCGCTCATCAGTTTTAAACGCTTGCGTCTGCGCACTCACTGCTTTCACGTTGACGGTCAACCCGTAGGTGCAGACCGCTCCAATGGACGCCCTTCGACTCATATTCATCACTGCACGGCGCAGAGAACTCCGAGATGGCTCCTCTGACCTCGATTCGCACCAGCGAGGGCAAGTTGGAGATCGTTAACCAACTTATTCTGCCCCATACTGTGGAGTTCATTGAGATCAAGACCATCGATGATGCCTACGAGGCCATCAAATCCATGAAGGCAGGCATCTTCACTCTCCAGCGCATACACGCACTAACGTCTTCACCACATCCGCAGATCCGAGGCGCACCCGCGATCGCGTCCCTCGCCGCGCTCTCTGTGGCTGACTACCTCACGCGCGCCCTCGAAAGCGCCCCGGAGCCCGCCTGGTTCGCGTCTGCGGGCGCGTTCTCAGAGCACGTCGAGGCCATCCTCGCGCATCTCTTCACCGCGCGCCCGACGGCTGTTAACCTCGGCGCCGCGACGCGCCGGCTGTCCAAGGCGCTCAGCGCAGGTGTCGACGCTGGCAAGGACGTGCGCGCGATCGCGGCGGAGCTCGTCGCTGAGGCCCGGGAGATCGATGCGGAGGACGTCGGGAGGAACAAGCAGATGTCCAAGTGGGGCGGAGACTGGCTCGTCGAACGCGTCCGTGCGGCGGGGACGGGCAGCGGGGACGAGCTGAATGTGATGACCGTGTGCAATACGGGTTCGCTCGCGACCTCGGTAAGACCTCCGCGGCGGTTTGCTCTAGGCCTCTAGTGGACGAAACTGATGTTGGCGGTGTATCGCCGGATTCTAGGGATACGGCACGGCGCTTGGTCTGATCACGTACCTACACGAGACGGGGAAGCTGCAACAGGCGTTCTTCACACAATCGACGCCGTACCACCAGGGATCGCGGTGAGCAATATATCCGGGATTAGTCGTTAGATGAAGCCGCTGACGAGGACCGAAGGCTAACTGCATTCGAGCTTCAATCGCTCAACATCCCTTCGACGATGCTATGCGATAGTATGGTGGGGTCGCTGTTTCAGCACCACCAAATCCACGGAATCGGTGGGTGCAAAATCATAGGGGCGTTGTGAGCGTACAGGAATGTTGAGCTGACGCACCACGGGGGTAGCTGTTGGTGCTGACCGGATTGCTCGCAACGGCGACACGGCTAACAAAGTGAGCATGATGACGAAGGAGCGCGGTGGGCGTATAGCTGATTACGAGCGACAGATTGGTACCTACAATGCCGCTGTGTTGGCGGCTCGTCATGGAATCCCATTCATAGTCGTCGCACCCGTGAGCACAGTCGACTTGGACATCGCGGATGGAAGCCAGTGAGTACTTCTCTGCCTGATTCGCCTTCCCCAGGCGTGTTGCCTGGACGGAGTACATGGATGCTCATGGTTCGCGGCAGGATCCCCATTGAACACCGCCCAGCAATCGAGGCCTGCCTGGTGCGGGGCGCACTGTTCCCGGCGGTGATGGATGGGAACGGAGTGAAGCAGCAAACCACGGTGATGGTGACGCCCGAGGGGCTGGACGGAGTGTACAACCCGAGTTTCGACGTCACTCCTGCCAGCCTTATCACAGCCATCGTGACCGAGAAAGGCGTTGCCGTCAAGGGCCCTGACGGAACGTTCGACCTGACGCCCGTAGTCTGATTGCCTGGCTGGGGTAAAGGTTGGGCGCCGGCTTGCTGCAGGAGAGGTTCAGAAGTATCTACCGCTTACCGTGTACTATTTTTTGCAGACGAATTGCGACAGGACAGCGGGCACCTGACCGGAGTGTTAGTGCAGGCGTGCTCCAAGAGCGCGCGGCCTTGGCGTGCCCGGCAAGAGGCCAATATGTCCAAGCGGTGAAATCATCCCGACTGTGGCCAGCGACAGGCGCCCGCGATGTCTATTGGGCGGGCACAGCTTCTGGCTGTTCTAGCTTTGCCAGGCGGTCGGATGGCTGGATCTGTGTGTCGGGGCGGCGGGGGCGGCGGGGCAGAGAGGCCTGTTGGGAGCAGAAATCAATCACGCTTGTGTCGGGAACGCGGGCGGTGTGGCCGCCTTGAGACTGGCCGTCAAGGACAAGCTACCAAGTCTGGCTTGAGATCACTCCGGCACGGGCGGCACGGCGGGTGATTGGCTGGGACGCGGCGGGCGTCGCGTGGTGCTTGGATCGGGATCGTTGGCATTAATTCTCGGGGACCGTTCAAGGACCCGCTGCCGTCCCCGCCTCGTCTCCAGCCTTTCTCTCTTTTCTCCCCACCAGCCAGACCCTACGTCCTACACAAGCTCCTCCTAATGAAGCTGTCCACTCCTTTTTTCTGCATCCTCGCAGCCGTCTCCTGCGTCGAAGCCGCCCTCGCTGATCTCTCCCACATCTCCGCCCGCCATCACCACAACATTGCTCGCAATGGCGCCGTAAACAAGCGTGCCTCGTCCGGCCGCTGCAAGGTCCGCCCCACCACAACAAGCACGACTTCTGTGAGTACATTCATCTCCGTTCCTTGCGCCCGCTCCACAGGCCAGGCACCGTTGCAGTGTTCTGACCATCCCCGCAGCACTCGTCTTCTACCCATCACTCCACCTCCACCTCTTCGACCAAGAAGGCTGCCCCTACGGCCCTGACGACTTCTTCGAAGAGCTCGGACAGCGGCAGCTCGGGTACTAAGAGCTCGTCTTCCTCGGCCATCGAAGGCCTCATCCGGATTACGGACTCGACCTGTGGCAGCCCACAGGCTCAGAGTACGTCCCTTCTCCGATTACGTAACACTATTTAAGCTAAACGCACCCGCCCCGATAGAGACCATTACTGGCTCTGCGGGCCCGAACGGCCAGCAATGGTGGTTCAACTGTGGCGTCGACAATGGCGGTTGGAACCCCCCTTACGTTTCCGTTGACGACATCGTCACCGTCGAGCTCTCGGACGCGCTCAAGGACCCGAACAGCCCCTTCACGGCTTGCTCTCCGTATATTGACACCTTCTACAAGTATGCAAGCCAGCACGGCTGTAAGTTATCCCTGTCGGGCTGTACCGTCATGTTGCTCAATCAAACCTGTATCGCTAGTGCCTGCTATCATGATTGCGTCTATTGCGATGCAGGAGAGTTCTTGCAACCCCGGGACTGTTGGCGGTGGAGGCGAACAGGGCCTCATGCAGATCACCAAAGACAAATGCGGTGGAGCCCCCAATGGCAACTGCCAGGACGTTGTAAGTATCATTTGCTTCTGTGGAATATCCCCCGGTCCTGAGTACCTTGCTCGTCCTAGGACTTCAACATCCGTGTGGGCACGGCCTTCTTCGCGGACACGTTGAAGGGCAACGGCGGGAGCTTGCTGAAGACGATCGGTAACTACAACGGCTGGGTCCAGGGCATGACTGTTGTAAGTACACCTGAACATATCAGGTACTTGGGGCATCGCTGAGAGATCGTAGGCATCGGCCACTGCTGCGAGGTGGACTTCTTGCTGCCGCTGCCAGAACAACCTCGACTAGTGAGTAGCCTGCGTTTCTGATTTTTATTTCATTATGGCTGATTGTGTTGTAAAGCCTGCAGCAGGTGATGAATGGGTGGCTGCTGAACAAGAACCCGTACAGCGCCCACCTCGGCACTTACTTCAACTTGGACGTCTGCCCGTCGTAAAGGGACTCTCTTCGGAAGAGGCTCCGGTCCTGATCCGTCTTCGGGTAATTTTTGTAAGATCTCACTGGATGGCGGTCATATACCCCTTGCGCTCCTCACTGCCCCTACGGGTATGAGGCGTGCGCTTATCTATTCATACTCGTAGTAGTCCATTAGTACCGCCCTCAGAGGGTTTACTAGCTACATACGAAATGCAGTCGCTGTGTGCGACGATTTGTGCGAAGATTCAGCATGTCGAGGGTTAGCTCGCGAGTGACGCTCTACTTAATTTCTCTGGGAAGGTTCCAGACCGCCCAATGTGAACAGCGTATGGGTACGACTCCGACGAGCGCTGGCTCGTGGTACCCAAGAAGCGTGATCGGCGTGCACTTTGGTCCCACAGCAGCCTACTCTTTCCAATCGTCTTTCTCGTCTTGCATCGCGGAGCTCGCGCTGATTTTCGAGCAGCGACCGCCGTCGTAAACGCCGATTCTCACCGAGTGCTCGACCGCCCGAGCCCTGCCTGGTCCAACTAGATCTAATCTTGTCAAACCATCATGTCGAGCTCCAGTGACGTCTCCTCCCCGCCATCCACCCCTGCAACCTCCTCCCCACCCTCTCCTGCGCTTGCGAAGCTCAGCCTCCAGGATATCTCGGAGGAGGCAAAGGCTGAGGCAGCGAAGCTCAAGGGCGAAGCAAACAAGGCGTTTATATGTACGTGTTCTCCGCGCACCTCTTACCGCCTTCAGACTGACGTCCGACCTCCCTCGCCAATCGCTCTTAACCGACTCGAAAATCGATCTGGAACGCGATGCGGATCTGTATACGCGGGTGTGCGTGTTGTAGCACATGAATTCAACAAGGCCGCGGAGCTCTACACGCTCGCAATCGAGAAGAACCCGGCGGACGCGACGCTGTGGTGTAACCGAGCATACACCCGCATAAAGCTCGAGGAGCACGGGTATGGTCTCAGCGATGCGAGTACGTCTCATTTCTTTCTTACTTCTTTGCGCGTTCAAGAGGGAAGCATTCGACGCGCGATCGACTGAGCATTGACATCGGTGTGCACGGACAGGCACGGCGATCGAGCTCGACCCCAAGTACGCGAAGGCGTATTACAGGTACGTGTTTCTTGAGCTTACCATCGCCCACAAATGGGTCCTGACGGGCGGGTCTGCCCCACGGCGCAGGCGAGCAACATGTTACCTCCAGACCTTGAGGTACCGGCAGGCGATCTCGGACTTCAAGAAGCTGCTCACGCTCGAGCCGCAAAACCAGCTCGTGCGCATGCAGCTCGACAGCACGCAGAAGATCTTGCGTAAAGTTGAGTTTGAGAAGGTGCGTCGTGTCTACCGTTTGGTTAGCCTTACGATCCATTACGAATGATGTCACTGTGGTTACTCCCAGGCGATCGAGATGGAAGAAGAGAAGAGCGCAGTCGTGCGCTGCCAGGAAATTATCGCGGAAGGTGAGCTAATGTGTCCGCTCGCCTTTGATCCTCGAATGTGACTGTTTGCGCGTAACCCCAGGCGGCTGCGACATGGACAAAGGATACGCGGGCCCGACGCTCCCGACGGGCGAGGGCGGCAAATACGCCATCGACCTAGACTTTGTGCGCAAGATGATCGCGTGGTTCAAGGACGGTAAGGCGATCCCACGGCGGTACGTGTGGGAGATCGTGCTCGGCGCACACGCGCAGTTCGACAAGGAGGAAAGCCTAGTGACAGTCGACGTCGAGGAGGGTATGACGGTTGACGTCATCGGGGACGTGCATGGTAGGTGTTGTGGCTGGTTATGTCCCTTGCTTTGATCGCGGTGCTGAGATATTCCTCTGCCAGGTCAATTCTACGATTATCTCCACCTGCTGTCGCTCACGGGCGAACCGAATGAGAAACACTGTCTGCTCATGAACGGTGACCTGGTCGATCGTGGTTCGTGGTCTGTCGAGGTCATCTTGGTCGCCCTTGCCTTCAAGTGTGAGTGCCGGATCTGCTTAGACGTCTTATAAGGATACTCTTCTGAGCGGCACATTGCAGGGCTGTACCCCAAAAAGATGTTTATCAACCGAGGAAACCACGAGTCCAAAGAAATGAATCGTACGTATGGTTTCGAGGGTGAAGCCAAGCACAAGTACGGGGAGCAGACATATAAGGCGTGTGCTTTCATTTTTATCGTTCATTTACAGATGCATTAACAGAATGCATCGCTTTTCACAGCTGTTCGCGCATATCTTCACCGAGAGTAAGCGAAACTTAGTCCTTGCAATCTGTCTAAACCATTAAGTCATGGAACGATTTTGCACAGTGCCCCTTGCGACGCTCATATGCGCAACAAAGCCTCCATCAGGTTCAACGACAAACGTCATCCTATCACCGGAGGGCCGAAAACGGTATTTCGTTGTCCACGGTGGTCTCTTCAGCAAGGACGATGTCACTTTGGAGGACATCCGGAAAGTTCCTCGTGTGGGTCATCAGCCGGGACAAGAAGGCCTTATGTGTAAGTCCTTGCATCTTCGCGGGCGATCGTCCCCATGTCCTAACGCGTACTATAATGTCTAGGCGAAGTACGTTCCTGCGACCGCAGCACCAAGCGTATCATTGGCTGAACAATCCGTCACAGCTTCTATGGACGGACCCCCAGGAACTCCCAGGGCGAGGACCGAGCAAACGCGTGAGTATATGTAATATCCATCAATGTCTGCACGATCGAACTTTCTGTCCTGCAGGGAGTTGGGATTGCGTTTGGACCGGATGTTACAAGACGCTGGTGCCAGAGCAATGGGGTCACGGGTGTAATTCGCAGCCACGAAGTCCGCCAAGGTCGGTTCTTGATTCCGTTAATGCTCTGTATCGTCGCTGAGGTCAAGTGTACTGACTCCTTTACTGTGACAGAGGGCTATAGTGTGGAGCACGACGGTCTCTGCACTACGGTAAGTAAACACGGTTCACTTCGCCTCCACCAACCTGTGCTGATCGGTGTCTAATATTGTATCCGCTTACCGGCGTGGTTCCGCTCTTCTCGCAGGTGTTTTCCGCACCGAACTATGTCGACCAGGCTGGAAACAAAGGTGCTTTCGTAAGTGCTTCCGTTCCAATCAAGTCCGGAACTCGACTCACTGAACGCTTACGCCACCGCTGCTTCTGCTTCCCAACCTTTCTCTTCCTGCCGTTGCTATCGGTCATCGGCTGTCGAACGCCAAAAATATTGCTACCGGCGACACATCCGTGCACCTATGCGGTCTTGTCCCGGACACACTCCCACAGATCCGCATTGACGCAGCCGGCACGCAGACGTACACGCAGTTCGACGCCCAACCACACCCGCCGATGAAGCCTATGGCGTATGCGTCGAACGGCCTGGCTAGCCTGCTGATGTAGGCGCGCCGGACCGACACGTCGGCGTCGGGCCTACTCGCGGCAGGGGCCGCCTGCGCAGTGCGATCCCGGGAATGTGGGTGGGATCGCCAAGCTCACCCAGCGAGCGGTGCACCCGGGTCCGCTGCGCTCACGTTCTGCTGCATCGGGCGTCGTCGCTTGGGAGGGTTCGACAAGCTCATCGGCGGTGTTGGCGGGGCACAGCGCGTCCGGATCGGATATGAAGGGCGCGCTTAGGCTGCGGGGTGGGGGGTGCTGTGCCGTTAGATCGGAATGATTCAATTGCTGTTGTACGTGTACTTTGCTGCTGCTCTGCTGTTTCGCTGCGGTAACTACGATCGATCTGCTCACTCGCTGTAGCATTGAGCTCGTGGCCGAGCCGTCGTGTTTCTGTGTGACGAGATGGGGTAGATGGTGTCCGCCTTGCGGCCGGTACCACTGCCGACGGCCGCGATCATGGTTCGCAGGCACCGTCGGGCCCCCGTACGTCTGAGTCCTATCATTGAGCATGTCAAGACTGGCAGAAATGCCACCCGTGGCCGGGTGCTGAATAGCGTAGAAGACGCGTGCGATCACTGACGATCGCGAGTTTCTGCCGCAGCTGATTTCATTTATCTGACGTCTTCAAGATCGCGCGGGGCACGTAGATGTTTCGTGGTACCGTCGGCGGTTCAAGGCAGTTTTGATCGCGGCCAAGCATGTGTGCATATCAACCAGCGCGATTTACTCAGAGTCAAGCAGCACCGCAAGTGCATCCAGACGAGGCGTTGGAAATTCGGCATTAGAGTGTGGGTGGCTGGACCTAGCTGCGATCTGTGAGCTGACTGATGGTGTCTAGCCCGTACCAGCTTCTCTGCGTCTGCGCGGTGCCAGGTGGAATATCCGGTTGGGCGGAGAAGTTGACGTTAGCGTAGTCGCGATCGAGGTACGTCCCGGACAGCTGATCCAATATCGGAGTCTTCTAGCCGCAAGGTGGAGACGCGAGAGTTGCGTTTAGCGCGATCCGGCCTCCCCTTCATACCCGACCCGCTACGCGACGGCGCTGAGGTTTTGAAGATAGAAGGTCGAACGGTCCCGCCACCACGTGGCGGTGTACACGAACTCGGCCGGATATGTAGCAGTGTGAATGGCAGCAGCGCCACCGGATGGCGCCAATAATTGAGTTCAGTAGTACGTTCAAGTCCAATTTTTCTCGGGTCCGTTGTCAGTCATATTGACCAGCACAAGGCTCGCTCAAATACTTCGGAACACGTGTCGACGGGATCCGAGGATGTAACGAAACGTGCCTGAAGGACGCATAAGCAGATGTGATTAGTATGAGGTGGCCGTTTAACGAAGGGTTTGGATTGGTATGCGTTGGTCATACACATCCGATCAACGAACTTATACTTCTATCCAGGCGGCTTGCTATCAAGTCTTGACCCCTACTCAGAAATAAACCATTAGGCGACTTCCGGCGTTCTCTGACGGCCTCAATGCTTCAGAACCGCCACCGTTACGTCGTTGAATATCATGCTATAAGAGGTTGATTGCCACCATACCAATGATTCATCATCGAGAGCGGCCCGAAATGACATTCGTACTCGTTTTAGAGGAATCGTACGACATTTGGTCACCAGCGGCAGCTCGAGCATGAACGCGGCGGCCAAACCCTCGGCTTTGGCTCGCCCAGCAAAACTAAATAGTCCGCGATGTAGCCTATGCCCAACTTGAATTTGCCTTCAAACCCAGTCGGTAGCATCCGTAATGCTCTGGTAAGTCGTTACATACATACCCATTCGGTGCACGACGAACTGCGATCTTCGACAGGCGCACCACACCGAACGGCAACTGCGACAGATCAAGACCCCATGAACATGTCTGTTACCTAACAAAATCGGCTACTAATAAGGACCCACACGTTATTGCACCTTCTGCGCTATGATATTCTGGAGCTTACCGACAACTGTAATCTTTCCAGCGCCCTCCAATATCTTCGGTTATGTACGCACTACCACCAGTTGATCGGGTCTGGCGGGCAGAAGCCGGTTTTGTTTGTAAGGTGTTCGCACACGGCGCGGCACACCCGGTGCAACGGGCTTCCCAGGATGCGATACTTAGGCTGTCTGAATGCACTTTGCAGCAACCCAACGATGCTTATGCTGCCGGTGGCTGCCAACCCCGGTCGTGCGAGGGGCAGATCAATCATTGACCAATTTGCTCACGAATCTAATCTTCTAGCCTCAAGTTCTTTGAGTCTGAAAATTAGTGAGTCTCACGAGTTTGGATGCCGCATGATCCAACAACATCACAAAAAGGGCTACAGCACCGTGTAGGCTACCGTATGATCGACAGCCCACGAGACGAGCAGACCGGAGCTTGAACTGGTGTCAGGTGGACGGCTCGCAGTGGGTACAGTTATTCGGTTCAACAGTTGTTGCGAGAGACAGAACACGAGAGCGGGCGGGCGGCGGGACTCGGCTGCATACCTTGGCTGGCCCCCTCATACCGCTATGGTCGCAGGAGGCTCTACGACTGCCTCAACCGAACTCGTACAGACTGCCCATGATTTAACAACCTGCTATAGTGACCAACAGCGGGTCAGCATGCCGCACCAGTGCTGGCTTCCCTCTGGATGTCCCACTCTGCCTTGAGCCGCAGATTCTTCCCAGCCTGTACGGCGCATATCCACTCGCACATTCCGTCTTTTGCTCCGCGATTTCCCATTCTTGGCTGCTGTCCATTGCACCCTGGCGGTATGTGTCGTCATAATCTCTCCGGGGCCTACTGCGACGGGGGTCTCCTCACCATCCTTCGCTTCGGCGAGACCGGCCGGCTTCTTCAATATGATTTTGGTCTTCTCGTCCTCGTCTCCCAGGGAGATGACGTCGCAAACAATGAGGTCCTGGATGTCAAACGAATGCCCGTTCCGAATTGTAGTGCTAGTGGTACAAGCGGTCGTTGTCGGCTCAACGGCGCCCGTAGGAGGCTGGTGGTCCGTCCGCGCCTCACTGATGTACGAGGCCCGGAGCTTGGAGTCAAGTCCGAGCACAAAGCTGAAATCATCGTCTGAATTGACAAGCTATGTACAGTAGCTGATCAGCTTCCATTCGCATAATCCGGTACGACCAAATAAATACTCACACCAAGCGAGGTCGTGGTCACGTATTCGTCATTCATAAATACTCTGACGGGCCCGGGAAGTAATTCGTATTTGCTCGTGTTCTTCACATGCGCCTCCGGGAACACCGATGCTGACTTGCACAGTAGTACGCAGACGCGCCTGAGGCGAGCATCTAACCCGATGGCAACTCGGTGCATGGCGTGGCTGGTAGGCAGCAACAACATGCTCTCAACGCGGTACGTGTTTGCTATGGTGGTCTTCTCGGGAGTAGTAGAGGCTGTCACTGTCAGTGGCATTCGCTGTATCCGATCCTCATGACTCCTCATGCGAGCGGTGAGTCAGAATACCCACCCGGGTACGCCCGGACTGAAGGAGTGCAATAAAGAGATCTATTCCGTGATGAGGATACAGCCGTGGATGTGTCATGTCACTGAATGGAAGAGATTGTAGAGATGAATGTACCACGCGAATCGCAACGCTCAGCCTGTGGTACTAATAGCAGTTCCAGAGTATGGGATAGACGCCCATATTCACTGAAGTCGAGCGTGTATTAGCGCTTATGCTACCGCTGGGTATTATCACAGCGCTTCGGGTGGACTCAAGTTGCTCTTGCCTTGACACTGTCTTTTCCACCTCCTCTCTCATATCCGTCAAGCCACTATGGACAAAACGAAGTCGAGATTAGCGGCCTTCTTTGACAACGATGACGAAGAGTCTTCGTTTCCAGTGCGACGGACCCCGACCTTTTTTCTAACGCGTCCGCACTCACCTTCTCTTCCTCTGTGGCTAGCAAAAGGAGGTTGATGACCACAAGCGCAACGTATACACCCAGGGCGTTTCTCGAAAGTCAAAGCGGGAGAAGGAGAAGGAAGCAGCTGAGGCTAAGCGCAAGGAGGAGGAGGAGAATGCCGCGAAGGCGTACGCGGAGTTCCTCGACGCGTTCCAAGGAGACAACGCAGATAGGAAAAAGGCTGCGTCGACGTTTGTCAGAGCGGGACATGATTCTGGCTCTGGCTCTGGTGTCACATATACACCGTCAATTAGGCCAAAAGCGACCGTGTCTCGTGCATTTGAGGATACTTCTGAGGTTTGTTGTGCGCGTGTGTTGATGCTGCAATACGCTCAATGGTTTTCCCTTCAGAGGCCCCCATCTCCGCCCCTTGCACCACCCAAACCAAAGGGAAAGCGTGCCATGGACTCGTTTTTGGAGGAGATTAAAAGGTTAGTTAACGGAGCTTTTGACTGTCATACGCGCGTTTCATTGGGAAACACAGAGAACAGGCGGACAGAGAGGCTCGGCTGTCCCGTCATGGTGCGTCACTCTTAGCTCTGAACATCGAATGTCTGTCTAAAAACGCGCTGTGCAGCTACTCATGGGAGGTCTGTTACCTCCATTGCAGGTATGTATGATGACACAGCCCTGGTTAGGGCGGTCTATTTAATACATAACCCTAGCGTATGAGGGGCAAAGTGGCAGCAAGGACAGGGGCGATCCTGAGGTTGGTTCTCCCTCTCTCGTGTGTCCTCACGTCCTGAAAAGCCCCCCAGACTTCAAACGTTTTCGTTGCAAATCTTCCCCAACACGTGAATGAGCAGACCCTGGGGAATTTCTTCGCTCGTGCTGGCCCAGTAGGCTCGGTGCGCCCATTTGTACCTCTCACGGCTAAAAACCTAACTCAAGGATCATAGGTCAAAATCATGTGGCCCCGGAGCGACGCTTCGCATGGCCCTGGTGCGGACATGACTGCTACGAGGAGGAACAAGAATGCGGGATTGAGCGGATTCGTGTCGTTCATGAAGCGGCGAGACGCGGAGAGAGCTCTCCGAGAGTTCGACGGGTACGATTGGGGAGGATTCATTTTGCGTGTAGGCTGGAGTAAGGCTGTTCCCATTGCTGCAAGACCTATGTATGGTGAGTGTATAGGCCCCTATCCATCCGTTTGTCGCTTAGTGGCTACATTCACACTAGTCGCGAAGAAGACATTCTCGAGGTCTCGATCGAGGTCTCGGTCTCGGTCTCGGTCACCCCGCCGCGATCGGGAGCGAGACAGACGCAAGTCTCCTTCGCGTTCCCGTTCGCGCGAGCGAGACACGGACCGCCGGCGCTCTCGTGAACACTACTCATCCCGCCGTTCTCGTAGTCGTTCTTATAGCCCTAGTCGGTCCCGCTCGCCTTCTCACCGCACTCAGCAACGTGCTCGCAAGTACAGTCGTAGCCGTAGCCGATCGCCACGACGACGTAGCCCAGCACCGCAGATACTTGAAGACGATGAGGTCACGGACCAGTTCATCAGGACTGTGGCGTCGGAGGTTAGGGGCCACGACACAGAATACGAGAAGACCCTTCAGGAGCGGGAGAAGTCGAACCCGAAGTATGCTTTCTTGCATAAGGATGTGAGTGATCCATCTAGTACCGTCACTTTTACAGTCTTGTTGAAGAATCGTGTATAGCATCGTCGTTACCGCTACTACCGTTCCCTCTTGGAGAAGAAAGAATCACCTGAGCCAGAATTTGACGATGACGTGCGTACTTCAATATGGCTGGAAATCTCAGTAAATGGTTTACGTCCATCTAGGGATACAACTCTGTATACTCTACCGACTCCGCGGAAGAATCGGAACGCGAACGTGGTCGTAGGCATGTGCTTGGCAAACTTGCCCGCAAGCGATTCGAAGCTATGCTCCGTGCTATGACGGGACGACGTGGGGAGATGGCACGATGCATGGCATTCAGCCTCGAGCATGCCGAAGCGTCGGCAGAGGTATGGTCTTACAGCGGTCGTATCCTCGCCTCGATAAATCTTATGCCTTATTTGCTTAACCAGGTCGCAGACATAATCGTCGCTTCTCTCGTCGTCGACGGCACGCCCGTGCCGCGCAAGGTCGCGCGGCTGCACCTCATCTGCGACATCCTCCACAATTCGGCCGCACCTCTGCCGATGGCGTGGAAGTTCCGGCACGAGTTCCAAGCGCGGCTGGGGCTCGTCTTCGACCACCTCTCGACCATTTACCACTCCTTCCCTGGCCGCATCACCGCCGAGACATTCAAGAAGCAGATCACCGCCGTCGTCGATATTTGGGAAGATTGGATTGTCTTTCCTCCAGAGTACACCGCCCAGCTACGTGCCCGCCTTGAGGGTGCTGCGCCTGGTGGAGACGACGAAGACAGCAAGGACGAGATGGTATCCCGCACGGACGCAGAAGAGGCATCTGCCCCGGTAATGGCGTCACGATTCAAGACAAGTGCTTTTAAGCCAGCGGAGATGGCAGCGGCGGCGGATGTGCCCGCGGAAGCCACTGACGGCGAGCCGATGGACGAGGACAGCGACGTAGACGGCAAACCTGTCGACGACGTCGACGGCGACCCTATTGACGCCGATGTCGACGGCGAACCGTTGGACAACGTGGACGGAGACCCTATGGAAGATGTTGATGGGGAGCCCATGGACGACCTCGATGGAGAGCCAGTGGGGAACGACCTGGATGGCATCCCTCTCAACGCCGACGATGCCGACGTGGATGGGGAGCCTATGGATGACGTCGATGGGTCTCCTGTCCCAGTATGACGCTCTGATGACCTTGCATTGCTTTTGTACTACCGTATATTATCATTCACCCTTACGTCTTCACTGCGGCCCGTGTGAGAGGTATATCCATGTGTCGCATTAGTCCCTCAAAAACCCCCCGGCACAAATGTAAGCCTAGATGTCGTGACTATCATACCCGCGGCTTCAGAGATTTTACGCATCTCCCCTCCGGCCACCCCTCGGACGCCCGCCGGTGGACGTCATCTTAAGAATAGCATCCTTAGCCGCTTCAATGGCGGTTTCGGAACCTGCGACGTCATCGTGGTCAACATTTCGTCAACTTACCACACGCTACTCTCAGACAGACACTCACCAACAATGACGATCGTGCTATCCTCGTGGCTGACAGTGATGTCTGCGCCGCTCTCGTTGCGGAGGCGGGCAACGTTCGAGCCCTTGGCACCAACGATCCGAGGGAACATCGAGCGATCGGGGAGCGTGAGGAAGCCGACGTGCGTCATCTTTTCGGCATGCGTGAGCCCGTCGCGGATGAGCTTAAGCGCGCGATCGAGCCCAGCCTGGTCGCGAGCCTTGAGCGTCCACACCGACTCGCCGTCCTCCGCGTCTTGGTAGTTAGGCACGACCTGCCATTGCGCATCCGCCTTGGCAGCATCCGCGTCAGGGTCATCGATGCGCGCCGTAGCAGCACCGCCTTGCGACGCGGGCTGTGGAGGGACGGCGGGTTTCGACGGGAGCACAGATTGTTCAACGTGCACACCAGAGGAGCGAAGCTGGCGGAAGAGGTTGCCCTGCTGCGAAACAGCATAGTGGTACTTGAGCGGGACGGTTACCGTTCCAGTAACACCCTCTGGAGCAGGCGGTTTGACCTGAGCCTATATGATCACTTGCGATTACAGACTAGTTACCTCCGTATTTGAGCGGGAGGCTTACCTTAAGCTCTTGAATGGCCTTCTCGCAAGCCGCACGGGGACCAGATACCTTGACGAGGTTAGCGGGGTCCACACCGGTGAGATCGGCGGTGTTTTCGGGCTCCCCGACTGAGTGGTAAGAGCGCGAGCCGGGGAATTGGATCTGCGCCCCGGTGCGATTCTGAAGGTCGTTGAGATGCTGGCCACCGCGGCCGATGAGCGCACGGTGCTGCCCAACGGGTACATCTACACCCAACACGACACGGTCCTTCAGTTCGGCGACGACCTTCTCCAGCTCCGCCTTGAGCTTCGCGACCAACTTGGGCTCGCCACGCAGGCGAACCTCGTCCGAAGGTTCGCCTTGACGGGGGCTATTGGGGTTCAATCTTGTTGAATACTCGAACGCGTATGGACATGAAAAGAAAATTACGCACAAACGGATCAAACCAGCTTGTGCCTTCGAGTCCGTAGGACCGCCGCAGCGGGCGATGAGCTCCTTCAAACCCGAACCGCCAGCACCAATAAGAGTGCGGTGGAACTTGCTCGGAACATCAATCGTTGCCGTCGTCTCCTCCGCGACCTGCTCAGAGATAGCAAGGATGGCCGCTTTGGCTTCAGCAATGGCCTTCTTGGGACCACGGATAGTGATCGTAGCGTTATCCTTATCGTCAACTACCTTATCAACGTCAATCTGGACTCCAGAGGTGTCCTTGATGTCGTTGATCGTCGAGCCAGCCTTGCCGAGGATACGGGCCACGGAGCGAGTAGGGACGTTGAACTTGACGACGTTGTTCGTCTCCTTCTCGAATTCGACGGCCTGAGGTAAGACTTGTATGAGTAAGTAGCAGAGTATGTAGATAAATATAACTTGCATCCATGAGCTCCTGCTTAGCCCCGGCAACACCCTTCCTGCCACCCTTGACGAGTACCTCGTCTGCCTTCAGCACCTCACGCGTCTTGCCCTCGCCGTCAGCAGACGACTCGCGCGGGAACGTGATCTTGACGCTGTACTTCTCTTCGAGACGAATAACGTACTTGCCGCTCTGACCGATGAGCGACGAGTGGTACTGGTGCGGAATCTTGAGAACTTCGGATGTCTCATCAGCGAGACGCTCCGCCTGTGCCAGGATACGCCGCTTCGCCTCCTCGACGTTCTCCTTGCGACCGACGATCTTGACCCGGCTCTTCAGGTGCGCGCCACCTTTCTTCTTCTTGCCCCCACTCCCCGCATCCTTCTCTTTCTCCTCGCCCTCGTCAGAGAAGTCGATCTTGACGCCGAGCTGGTCCCGGAGTTTGTTCACCCCCGCACCGCCCGCACCAACGATGCGCCCGACATACTCGCGCTCGATCTCGAACTCCGTCGAGTAGCTGCTGACAATCTCGTCGTTCTTCGCGTCCTCTACGATCTTGCGGATCTCTGCGACAGCGCGCGTGACATCCGCGCTAATGCCGCGCACAAGGATGAAGTCCTCGGAGGCTTGACCTGCCTCGGCGCCGACCTTGACAGAGAGCGTCTTGTCCTCACCGATGATGGCGTTCAGGGTGGTGCCGCCGCGACCGACGACGGCGTCGTGCCACTTCTTCTCCACCGCTACAACCTCGGTCTTGACGTCGGCGGCATCCCGTGCCATCTTGAGGAGCTCCTTCTCCACATCCTCGAGGCTCTTGGACTTCTCAAGGGGGGATGGCGAGGCGCTCGGAGATGTAGGGTCGTAGACAAGAAGCACAGAAGACTGCTCGTCAGACTCCGGCGGGAAGAATGTCAAGACATTGTGAGCGTCGTGGAAGGCTTTGATCCTGAAAACTCATGGTCAGCCCTCGCATCACAGCCGTCCCATAGAGAACCGTACTTCTTCGCGTTCTTGTGCGAGTTGATGATGCGGTGGAGGAGCCAGTCAATCTGAACATCCTTGGTCGCGCCGTAGAGCTTGCCGATGAGTGCAGACATTTTGCTGACCGCCGCATCTACCGCCGGCTTCTCACCAACGATGTCCACGTTGATCGCCGTTGCGCGGTCCAGGGCCGACAGAGGCGGAGTGAAAACTTGCGCGCCCGGAGTGTCGGCAGCGAGGGTTTTCGCGTAGTTCACGCGCACCATGTACGTCAGGAACTGGCGTGAAACAGCCAGAGGACCAGGAAGAGGGAACTCGTGAATGTATGCCGAGTTCGCCTTTTCCATGACCGCCTGCACGCCACTGCCGACGTCGGCCGCCTTTGCCCAAATGATGATCTCCTCGCTTGAGTCTTCCGGCTTGGGAACGATGACCGCACAATGGGCCTTGGCCATGATGTCGTCCGCGTTCTTACCAGTGAGCAGGCGATGCTGGCGCTTGGGCAGCGACATCTTGAGCGAGATCGTTTCGGCCGTGAAGTACTCGACAGCAGACTTGATCTTCTCCACAACGCGCATGACTGCATCGCGGTCGCCCGAGACAGTGATCTCGCGAGCGACAGCGTTCAGCGAGAGCGTGATATCGCCGCCCTCCGCGGCCGCCTCAAACGTCGCGCGACGCGGGAGGATGAACGGAAGAACATGCTCGGGGATGTCACGCACACGCTGGGTCGTGCGCGAGCGCTTGGTCGCAATGATATCGTTGAGGAGGGCCTGCGCCTCGTACGCAAGAGGCTGAGGACCAGTAATAGTAACAGGAACCGTGGGCTCCTCCTCTTCATCCCCGACGGTAGGGGTGCCAGGAAGAGGAGTGGCCGTGCGCGAAGGGTCGGTGGAAGCGCCGTTAGCATTACCGTTGGTGGGGGCGAGCGAATCGCGGCGGGGAATGTCAACCTTCACACCGGTCTGGTCGCGAACCTGCTTGAGCGTGACGCCCTTGGGACCAATGATAGTTGGGATAGTAGATGCCGGTGCGTTGAGAACCAAAGTGACCTGCGAGGGAGGCGAAGTCAGAACAATTGCACAAAACGTGGGGGATGACCGGTCGGCCTTGACTCTAGCCGGAGGCTTCTTCTCAACGCGTGGTGATGAAGCGACCGTCTTTGACATGCTCCGATGACTATATTTCGGCGCGCGCGCCCCAAACTCTGCACATGCATCTAGCGCGAACCCCAACGAGGCGCATGCAAGCTACGTGTATTCGAGGCCGACCGGAATATGCCACAAACTGAGTAGGAAACTTGGACGTACGACAGGGCTGAGGAGTGCTAGCAGGCTGCGCTTGGCCCTGTCCAGCTCCTTCTTGGTGTCCGCCTTGAGGTAGATGGTGGTCTGGCGCGACTTCTGGTTCGTGGAAGCGTCGAGCTTGACCTTGTACTGCGCCATAACCTGCTTCGCGACGTCTCCAAGCGTCATGGGCTTCCCATCCTTTCCGGCCGCCGAGAGGTCGATCGAGGAGAGGACAAAAGTGTCCGAGACCTGGGGCTGCTTGGTCGCGGCGGGCTTGATGCGCGGACCCGCGCTCGCGCCCCAGGCAGAAGCGACGGGCTTGGCCGCTTGGGGCGCGGGCGCGAGGGACGGGAAGGCCTCCTGGGAGGAGGTGTCGACGTTGGCGGTGCCGTTGGCGGGCGCCGCGCGGGCCTTAACGGGGGTGTCTTCAACCAAGCTGGGGAACGGGTCCGGAGCGCCTTCGAGTTCGTGCCTCCTCTGGCGTGGTGTGAGCGGGGTGCCGTGCGGGGTAGGAGGGAAGACATACCTGGAGGTCAGCAGCGGAGAGGGCCATGGTGGATTGAGTGTACGGGTGTCCGAAGAGCGCGAGGCCTGAGACGGGGGAATCCAAGCGACTGCCGGTGAAAAAGCCGCTAATTAAGAGTAAGATGAAGGTCGAATCCAAGTTGTGAGCTTCGTCTCCGTCGACGTGGATCGTCCTCCCTGACGCCAGCGCTTAATGCACCCGTGAGACCCACTTGCCCGTTCCAGCCGCCATACTCAACGCCCGTCAGAATGGCCGTGGCCCGGTATAGAGTGCGAAAATGCTGCATTATAGCTATACAATTGCGATGTACTAATAAATAGGTCCTAACTGATAGATCATCCGCGTGCTCTACAGATCACTCCGCCCAGGCCCTTGGTCCTTTCCGGACAGCTTGAATACACTTGTCGCCATGCGTACTACCTCCGCCAGCCCATCTACGAGCCCGCGCAGGCAGACCATGGTCCCGTCTCGGCACGCCCGCACCCATTGCAGCATGCCTTCAAGTAATTCTTGCGAGGCGCCTGGCTCGTTCGCCGCGGGCGAGTGATGCGCCTGCGTGGAAGCAATTGATGTTCGGTCAGGGACGTTCGTTATAGCCGTGAGAAGAGATCGCTCCTCACCTTGGGAACCTTCCCTGCGGCGGCCTCCGCGGCCTCTACAAGACGCCTCTCCTCCTCAACGCCAGTCTCTGCCCACATCCTGCGGAATTCTTTGACTGCGTGTAGAGACTCGATGAGTCGGTGAAGCGTGTTAACCAATGCAACCAGCTCAGACCGCTGGAGCAAATTCGCGTTCGATTTCGGGCTGAAGCGAAAAGCGTCAACACTTCGCGCATATCGACAAAAAGCAGCAAGCACGTACTCTAGCGCCTTCTCGTCCAGCTCGAACAGCACCTTGAGCGCCGTTGCGATGCCAGTCGTCTGCACCTTGCCCCACAGCCGGCACTTGTCGCATCCAACACAGTCCATGATGCGCGTCACATTCCGGAAATGTTCCTTGAACTCCTGCTTAAGGACGTTCGCATTCTCGCCTCGGAACAACATCGACTCGTCGAAGCGGCCCACCGCCCGCGCGATATCGATGACCTTCGTGAGCCGGTCGACCGTCTCCACGTCGTCTTCGTGCGTGCCCGTGTTTGTACCGCAGTAGTCGTACTCGGACAAGTACGGCCCGAGGCGCGCTACTGCACGAAGGAGGAGGACCGCATCAAAGTACATATACTCGAGTCGCTCGGGGAATGCAGCGACGCGAGAAATGAAACATTGAAGGTTAGGGCCCTAAGGAAATTACTAAGCGTGGCCTCATACATATCAGCGAACATAAAGCTTACCCAGGTACCAGTCGTCTGGTTCATATCTTCGTGACATATATGCGTCGATATACTCGCGTGGAGACCTGAGACGACCTTGTAGTACACTCTACGCTCCAGGCACTCCTTCAAGCTTTCTTGGCCGTCCGCCCTGAACGCGCCCGTCATTTCGTCAGGCAAGCTGACGGGAGCCGGGTTGGGGGAGTTCGACGAAAGAAGACCGAGCTCGGACATGCCGAAGCAGTTCTCTTCGTAGATGGCTTTCCATACGCGATGTGCTGAGGGGCCAGTGTATCCGGTGAAACGCTCCGGGTTAAGTGAAAGGTCGATGTAATCGCCCTCAGTCTCGTCGTCCAAGAAGCAGAAGTCCGAGTCGCGGTAGTAGCAACCTGGCAGTTCCGTCCTCTGCTTCAAGAGGATGGATGAGGTGCTGAAGTCGAACAGATCGTAGGACGAACCTGGGCTCCAGTCTCCACTTTACTAAGTGCAGCGGCTCGCCATTTCTCCGGAATCTCGCTCTACACGACATCAACTTGTTGAGGGGCGCTATGCCTCACTGCAGTGATACAAAACTTACCTCATCTACCGTTGTGATCCCACACTCCTTATTCATGCACAATCCATTCTCCTGCCAGTACGGACATTCGCGGTACAAGTCGGCCTAAAATAGGAGTATTCATCAGGACCCGCCTTTTGACCTCAGCTCAAGAGCACTTCACTCACCCGGAAGTACTTGAAGAATGGAGTCTCAACGAGCGCATGAAGCTCGTCGTACAGCGTATCCGCTACGCTCTCAACCGTCTCGAAGTCGCACTGCGTGGTCTCGATCGGCCCAGTTGGCTACCGCGCGGTCAGTCAGCGAGTCACAAACAGCCAGGAGGGGGTACTCACGAACTGTTTGCATGCGGGCTCCGACACGGGCTGGTGCTCGAGCACAGACTTAACTTGTCCGCTCCGCCCTACATGATCGCCGAGGAGGGATTGCTGGGCATCCGAAGCCCCGGCGTGGTCGAGGACGAAAGCAAAGAGGAGCGCGTAGAGTGGGCGCGACAGCATATGAAGCAGACGTGAGACTAGGAAGTAGATTGCTTTTGTAGCTCCTTGCTAGGAGATGTTGACAAGCAAGACCAAATGGGCAGACGCGAGGAGGATTACTGCCAGGCGTTGAACTGCGCTTCACTCGGAAGCTAGCGGTAATTTAAAGGAAGGAGCCTTACGGCCAGTGAGAGAGGTGTTGAAGGAGCGGCGAGGAAGAGGCGGGGGCAAAGGAATATGTATGTGTCAGATGAATCGGGCAGCGGTGCGGGCCACGTCGGCGCGAGAAACGCGGTCTTTGATTCCGCGCAGGCTCGACGTCCGCGCTCGCGCTCCAGCATGTTCTGGCCTTTCCTCGGCTTGGCCCCTCGGCTCCTCTCGATCCCCTTGCGCGCTGCCTACCCTCCGCTTCAGCGGCCCACGAGTTGTTTGTTCTACGGAGTACGACAGGTCGGACTACCGAGGCGAGCTTAGACTCTGCCCAGACGACATAGCCTTCAAACTCCCGCGCTGATTATAAACCGTACACAATCCGTCTTCCACGTTAGCATCCGTTCGTGGAGCCATGCCCGGGCTCCCAAATTTTTGTGCCGCCAGTATAAGCCCAAAATATCTATGAAGTAGGGGGTGGGTTGATACAAGTCTCATTCTCCTTGCACCTACCCTAATTACAGGGGACACGAACGGGGCATGCGCAAAGCGAACGAGTGAGGGGGTGAGTACATGGGGGCAATGTATTGCAAGCGAGCGTGAGAGGTATGTACGGTGCGATGCAGAGAACATGCAGACGGGAGAGCCAGGTAGAGAGAGAAGAGTACGTACGGGAGATAGTAAGTCAAAAAAGCGCCCCTGTGGCAATAAGATACGGTGGAAGGGTGTGTAACTAGTAAAAAGTGAGGGAGCCGGCGGGGGAATCAGTCCTAGAATACAGTACGCTACGTGCTGCAACCTCAAAGCAATCCATGTGCAACTACAAGATCCAGCAGACAGACGACAGCAGATGAGACTCCGAAAGGGGGCGACGGCGATGACTATGGCTGCAGGATCAGTTGCGCGCCGCTCAGCGACGAAACGACCATAACGTGGCTTTGGTTGCCCGGGAAGCCGTGAGGAGGAGGCGGGGGTCGCGGCGGGGTGCCTACCCATCCCTGGATCTGTGAGCTCGAAATCTTGTCGTACTCGAGGCATCTACCGGCCGAAGTCGACGCAGGCTGTGCGGTTGCGGTCGTGGTCGTAGCCGCGAACGCGGGAAGGTACATCCGGACTTTGCCCTTCTTCGAAGCCATGTTGAGATCGTCCTTGTACGAACGAGCCACATTCGTCGCTGTTGAGGTGGCGGACGATGACGACTTGGTGCTATCGTCGTCTTCGTCGTCATCATCATCAGAATCGCTGTCGTCGTCGTCGTAATGTGCATCGAAGCTGGAGCCGTCCCAGGTCAGGACGTCGGCTTGCGCAAACATGGTATTGACGTCGAAAGTTCCGGCGTATCGCGAATCCACCGAGACGCGTGTATTGCCCAGATTGTTTATGGCCTTCATTTGCACATTCGCGTCGGTGGCAGTGTCATCGTGTGCAACAGCCACATTCAATGGAGCATTGAACGTTTCCACGTGGGTGAGGAAATGAGGACCCCGGGGAATGAATATGTACTCGTCGCCATCGTCATCAAGGTCGGCAGAATGGTCGCTGTCGTTCTGCGGCGGTGTCATGTGCAACGTGACATTGGCATTGAGGACGCTGTTCAGGAGCGTTTAGCAAGAGGCATTGCTCATGATACGAAGCAATCTCACCTGTTACCAGTAGTGAGGTGCATATATGTCGGCCCCCTTGGCGTACCATCATTGTAGAGATGGACGTCAGCATTGATAGGCCTGCGAGATGATCAGTATCATCAAGTGCTGCGATTGTCAGGGAACATACGCAGAGACGGTTTCTAGTGATAACTGCGAAGAGACCTTGAAGGATCCACGAATCTCCGCGGTAGAGGCCTTGACGACGGCGGAAGACGCCTGCAGAGACTGCGGAGACGTCAGTATTTAGTGCGGGCACGGAACGTGGGACGGAAGTGAACTCACCTCCACATAGACGCCCGCCATGGCCCCACCAAAGATGACGCTATCGAAGGTAATGTTCGGGTCAAGCTGCCCGTACGTATGTTGGAAGTGGGGTAGATGGCATAAGAGCTGTGGAATCTGGCGGGGGGAAGAGCCGCTTTGAGGAAGGAGGAGGGTAATGTTGAATGTGAGGGCGTCGGTCAAGTCGAGAGTACGGGGAGTCTACGACGACGATCAACCTCGGTCTTTGGTGGAACAGATTTGGTACGTACAAAAAGGTAGAGGCCACCGCCAGAACCTGTCTGCATCTGGCAGACGTGGGTCGAGTTGGTGAGCGCGGGACTTGTCGTATGCATCGTTACAAAAACGACCCCTTCTGACTCCGAAGCGTCGTCGTTGATGTCAACGAGCAGCGAGCCAGCGAATTGATTGAGATATGACGCATTGGAAGTGTAGGAAATGTTGGTATTAAGGAAAACAGAGCCATTGATGGGTATGCGATAGTCCAGTCTATGCGTCGTTGATCGAGCGTTGAGCGAAAAAAGTTTAAAAAGATGGCGATTGTGACTCACTGGGACATGAACAACGACCCGTCTGGCTTATCCATCACATCCCAAGCATTACACGACTTGGCCGACGATATCCGCAACGGTGCATCACCAAGGGTGATAGTATTGGGCGGTGGACCTGACGAGTTGTCCTCTCCCCAAGGTGAGTAGGGATTTGACTTGACAAGCGTCTTGTCCTTCTTGAGTTTCTGAAGAACCGGCGCACGGTTTTGGATTCGTGAAGATGGAGAGATGGGAACTGATGGAGAGTACTCACAACAACAAGGATAGGGAGGCCAATGACAACGGTGAGGAAGAAATAAGCGGCAAGGGCGAATATGGTGTATCTCCTGCATCTCCGCCTGCGGGTCCGCTTCTCTTGTATTTCGGGGTAAGAAAGAGTTGTAGGCCTGAGTTGGGCCTGTGAAGATTCATAGTCGGGAGGTAGGGAGGGAGTGGGAGTGAGGGGCCGGGTGACGGGGACGGACGAAGAAGAGGCTTCTGCCACGAGCTTTGGAGACGGCTGCTCGTCGTGCTTGTCGAGACCGTCGAGCAAGATCATGGCCGTGAAGACCGCGCGCTGGGTGGCATGGAGGACTCTGGCGGAAGAGAGAGAGAGCTCGAGAGAAGAGAGGGGCGCGGCGTGGGGAGCGGTGAGTATCAGCGACGGCGGCCCCTCCCTCGGCCGCGGGCGGCATCCGCCGGCCAATTGTCGCACATCGACTCTCTGATCGCTTCCAGTCGCGCAAGCGCCCGCTCATCTTTGATCCCATGCTCTCGACTCGTCCTGCCGCCTCTGCCGCGCTCACGGGCTTCATCCGTTTCTCCGTCCGCTCCCCCGCCCTTACGCCCTCCTCTCGCCCGCACACAGCATCCTCGTCCTCGCCACCGACGGCCGCGCGACCTTCTTCCGACCAGCTCCTACAAGCTTTCTCGGGCGTCGTGCCACATGCGCTCTCGACGTCACGCTCTCCCACCAGCATCTCTTCTGGCTGTCGGCATCCGTGCTCTCCTTCTCACCCATCTGATCTCGAGTCGTCTTCCCATGTGCCAGCAACCTCCACGCGTCCATGCTCCGTCGATGGACGCGCGGAGGACGAAGTGAACAGCCCCGAGGCTCAATGAGTCAAATCGTGTAGTGGGACTCCCTATGTATCCGCGATGCCTATCCATCCGCTTGAGTCTTCAGAGCCACCGGTTTCACCGGCTCCAGCATCCGCTCCCACAGTTCATTCGACGGCTTCAAACTGTACGGTCGGAGGCCACTCACACGCTTGCCATATTCCATACTCTCATGAGTGTCGCCGAAGAGTTATTTCTCCCGAGCTTGGCGGGAAGGTCGTTGACATCGCTCGGGTTGGCTGCTGACATGCCCAGGCCCACGCGAGTTAAAGTCAGACGCCGTGCCGCGCCGAGGCTTACTGTGTACAGTAACTTAGGAGCGAGGGAGAAGTTACGTGTTCGTGGACCGGTCCGGGTTAAGAGCTCGGCGTAACAGGTGAGAAAAGCACAGGGATTACCAAGAGTGAAAAGTCTGAGTTGAGAAACATTGGTGAGAAGAGGGCGCTTTGAGCGCAAGGAGAGGATTGAAGGACGGGATGCGTCGACCTTTGTCGGATGCGGGGGGGTTGAACGATAAGACAAACCGAATGAACATCCACGTCCCCGCCACTTGAAGCCCCCGGTCCGCGGTCATCTCGACATGCCAGCGGGTGCATGCCGTATGCAGCACAGGGGATCGACACAACGAGGCATATGGAACGCATGGTGGGGAGGAATGAGAAGGCCGAGAGCACGCGACGAGACTAGGTAGATTCCACGCCTGCCTGGTCGAGAACAAGCGTCGACAGCACCAAAAATGCGAGATCTGTCAGCAACTTGCGGCGAAGCCAATGAGCGCGGCGACAAATCCGTGCAGGGGACAGCGCGGGTTGTATGTCGTGTGGATATTGTTGTCAAACGGTGCCGAATTCCAGATTCGCGCACATGCCGCAGCAAAGAGCTCCAGGTCCGTGGCAGGACGGGGGGTTGAATTCCAGATTCTAACAGCCCCGACTGTGATGAGGACGGGCCAAGCGGCCCCGCAGGGCCAATGGAGAGCAGATCATATCCAGAACAGGGCAGTGACCACGGGCGTCTTTGTATCCCTCCGCTTGCGATTGGCCTCCTCGCTTCCTTCGCACACCGCGGCTCTGTTTCCTCTCGACGTCTCCGGCGACAGCCTCTGCGACCATGTATCAGCAGCCCGTCCGTTCGCCCCGCGCAATTGAGGGAGAGCGCGACGGATGACCGCGCCCCCGCCTAAGGGAGCAAGTCAGACACCGCCGATTGCGTGATCACTTCCTCACTATTCCTCATCTATAAAACCTCTCTCCTCCGCCCTCTCCCCTCCTCACCCACCGCCGTTCCCTCCTCACCTCGTCTCCCGACGCACACTTCTACTTAGACCGCCTCTTCTCTTTCAACAGTCGCCCACTAGATAAAATGGCCAACCCTCCCCACGGCGGTGTTCTCAAGGTGTGTTCGAGTCCGACCACCGGAACAATGGTTGTAGCGTCTAACTGTTCTGTTACTTCCTTCCAGGATCTCGTTGCCCGCGACGAGCCTTTGCGTGAGACCCTCAAGGCTGAGGCACACGGTCTCCCTGATATCGTTCTCACCGAGGTGTGTAGACTTCAGCGACATTGTCTACGAGCGGCTGACTGATGATGTCATCATATGCCAGCGTCAACTATGTGATCTCGAGTTGATCATGAACGGTGGTTTCTCCCCCCTGGAGGGTTTCATGAACGAGGCGGACTACAACGGGTACGTTAATACATAGGTCATCGTACTCTCGAAGGTACTCATCCTTCACCAGTGTCGTTGACAACCTCCGCCTTGCGGATGGCGCTCTCTTCCCTATGCCCATCACTCTCGATATTTCCCGCGAAGACATCGACCGTCTCTCCATTGCCCCTGGTGCCCGCATTGCTCTCCGTGACCCTCGTGATGAGCAGGCGCTCGCTATCATCACCGGTAAGCACCCAGATTCCCCTTGCTTTGGTCGCGTGTCGCTTACAGCTCTGCAGTCGACGATGTCTACCGTCCCGACATGGTTAAGGAGGCTATTCAGGTCTTCGGAGCCGACGATCCCGCCCACCCTGCTGTCGCCTACCTCCGCAACAAGGTCCACGAGTATTACGTCGGTGGTAAGGTCCAGGCTATCCAGCCCCCCACTCACTTCGACTACGTCGCCCTCCGCTTCACCCCGGCCGAGCTCCGCGCACACTTCAAGAAGCTCGCATGGCGCAAGGTCGTCGCCTTCCAGACCCGCAACCCCATGCACCGCGCTCATCGTGAGCTCACCGTCCGGGCTGCGCGCCAGCGCCAGGCGAACGTCCTCATCCACCCCGTCGTCGGTCTCACCAAGCCTGGTGATGTCGATCACTACACTCGTGTCCGCGTCTACGAGGCCATCATGGCCAAGTACCCAAACGGCATGGGTCAGCTCGCCCTCCTTCCTCTCGCGATGCGCATGGCTGGTCCCCGTGAGGCCGTCTGGCACGCGATCATCCGCAAGAACTTCGGTACGACACACTTCATCGTCGGTCGTGACCACGCCGGTCCGGGCAAGAACTCGGCAGGGAAGGATTTCTACGGCCCCTACGATGCGCAGGATCTCGTCATGAAGTACCACGACGAGCTCCAGATTGAGATGGTGCCCTTCCAGCAGATGACCTACCTTCCCTCGACCGATGAGTACCAGCCCGTCGACGAGGTCCCCAAGGGCGTCCAGACCCTTGACATCTCCGGCACTGAGCTCCGCCGCCGTCTCAAGACCGGTGCCCCCATCCCCGACTGGTTCTCGTACGACGCGGTCGTTAAGACCCTCCGCGAGAGCTACCCCCCGCGTGCCAAGCAGGGCTTCGTCATCTTCCTCACTGGCCTCCACGGCTCCGGCAAGGAGACGATCGCAAAGGCGCTCCAGGTCACTCTCAACCAGCAGGGCGGCCGCAGTGTCTCCCTCCTCCTCGGTGACAACGTCCGCCCCGACCTCGACACGCCCTACAGCGCGTCGCCCGAGGAGCGCGCGAAGAACCTCCAGCGCATGTCGTACGTCGCGGCCGAGCTCGCGCGCGCGGGTGCGGCGGTCATTCTCGCACCGACGGTCGCAAGCCAGGCCGCACGCGACGCCGTCAAGGCGACCATCCTCCAGTCCGCGGGTGCGGGCGCGAACTTCTTCGCGGTCGACGTTGCGACGCCCCTGGAGCACTGCGAGGCGGAGGACCGCAAGGGCGTGTACAAGCGCGCTCGCGCGGGCGAGCTCAAGGGCTTTGCGGGTATCGACGAGACCTTCGAGCCTGTCGAGCGGCCATCGCTTGTGGTTGACATCACGAAGCAGAACGTGCCCGAGATCGTGCACTCGATGGTGCTCATGCTCGAGACCGACTCCCTGCTTTAAGCGGCGGAGGGAGTTGTGCTTTATCTCGGACGTTGATCTGGATTGCCGCGGAACGGCGACCAGTTTGGATATGTAGTCTTGTATAGATCGTGGTTATTGTTTGGGCAGTCCTCCTCAGTATGTATCCAGTATAGAGCATATGCATGTACATAACCTACAGGGTGCGCATCATTAATTTATGCATTTTCGCGCCTTCTACTTCGGCGTTGTGGGCTGTACGCATAAATTGGAAACGGGTTTGTTGGATCAGGGCCCGCAATTGAATCACATCGAAAGGAGGTGCCCGGAGCCTTCGATTTCGCGCGTCCCCGATCCTCGCTGGACTCTGTTAATCGGTACAATTTTTGCCTAAGAGCATATTTAAACTCTTTATCGAACAATGGGCCCTTGGTGGCAACACTTCCTCCCAAGTCGCCATTGCGACGGCATGACCGTCGTAATGGAAACTTATCGCCGCCAAGACTTTCTTCAGGAGTGCGAGTCGTACTTCTTTGCCCCTGGTATCGCACAGCCGAGCACTACCCTCAACAAAGAGGAGGAAAGGTCAAGATCCGGCCGTGGCACTTTCCATCACTGCCTACAATATTGTTGTGCATACATGCGTCGTGCCAGACGATATGTTGTGAATGTAGGCATTTGCTTGACGACGGGCCCTTCACGTTGGTCGCTGTAGCTATCCAATGGTCGGACTACGTAGGCACATACAGTAGGGTAGTATCCTGTACCGTCTATCGGAAAATAAAGAGGCTTCGAGACCTTCGAGCTTCGCAGTCGCATTCGAGACTACGCAGCAGCTGGCAGTCCGGTAGAAAGGTCATCTATGTGCGAGTTTAACCTGTTATGGAAGGTGGACTAACCAGCCACCGCTGACTTCGCCCTTCGGCTATCAAACGACTGGTCATCGCCTATTCTACTACCTCCCGCACAAATTGCGCTCGAACGGCCTACTCTATGAACACCAGCCCCAAGGCAGACTGCTTGCGGCAGTCCCTGGCGGTGAGAGTGTGCTTGACCTGGGAGCAAACTTAAACTGGTGTCGTAGTAAGTTTCTTGCCCTCCTGATTCGAAATGCTGCCTATCATCTCACGGCATCACGCAGTATCTGTAACTGCGAGAGCTCCTTCAATACCCCGTCTCAGGTCTTTCGCCTTTCCAATCAAAGTCCCACCGAGGCGGCATGAGCATATTGTGTACGGATCCTCTGATGTTCTTTCCCTCCGCACGCCGCGCATATGTATCGACCGCCGACGCGTAAGCCATTGCCCCGTTCACCGCCGCACAGGGCGATGGCTGCGCTGCGGCGACGGCTGCGGCGAGACGTCTAACCGCGCGCGGAGGTACGCGACCTCCCTTGATGGAGGTTTGGTTCGCGCGCAGCATCCGGGCCTGCGCGACCAACGTCTATCGAAACCGTACGCGCTGCGGTATGGGCATGTTGGATATATGCGCGGGCCGGGGCAGTCGCGGGGGGTTCGTCCTCATCTGCCCGTCCCTTCTCCGTCTTGCTTGCTGTCTCCTCATACATCTGAGTGCTGGTATTTCGTGGCAATGGTGCGGCTTTCGCGCGCATTTTTCCTATCGTTTTTGGGGGCCTTCATCCTTCCGTTCTCGGACACACTGCTTGTTCGTGGGATGACGATGCAGATCGTGGGGAGGAGGAATGGCACGCCCAACGCAACAGGAGCACTGACGAAGAGGGGCGCGATGAGAGTTCAAGTTGGAGATTTAGTGTATTACACAAATCTGACTTTCTCTGGGAAGACGTTTGAAGTGATATTGTACGATAGTAGGCAAGTCACGAATCTTTCCAAATCCTGTCTCTTCGCTAACGGACGACAATATATTCAGTCTCGATTTATGGGTGGTGGATGACGTACCCAATGCTCATTTAGTGGGAACCACAGCCACGTCGGGAACCATATCTGGTACGCCAAAAGGTTACATCGCCGGCAGGCAACTCTAAGTAGCGAATATCATGATACAGGTGGTAACAATATGGCCGCTTCGAGTGACCAGGCATACAGTAAGCTCATCGACTCCTAAACCACCCGTTCTCGCGATAACAATGGCTTTAGTTCAGCAGCAGACCGGTTCCGACCCTCTTGACGGCTTTAAAGTGCTCGGTCTCGATCTCGGACAAACTTCCGCGACGCTTGAAGCCCTCAGTCATTGGGACGGAGGGACTCAAGTCAAAAAGCTGCTTTCCACAGGCCCTCCTTCGAATCCCACGATCTCTATCTTCCTCGAAAGACCAACAAACTCAAGCAATGACGTTACTGGCACGCTCACTTTGGGCGAAGTCATCACTGGTCAAGAGGATATTAAAACCATGCCTCGACTAGCATTAAACGAAAACACGGGAGATGAGCATTGGATCGTCCTGTTGGATGAAGGTGGCATTGCAGGTTCGGATGGGGCGTCTTTGAACGGTACCCAAGACACTCAACTGAGAGTTGCTTTCAACGCGGCTCTCACAATATCACAAGTGCCGAAGTAAATTCTCTCGTACTTCCTGTGAAATTCGCCATTGACGCCTTCTTTTCAGGGCTGTCGCGGACGCCATTTACGCCGATGTACCGCAAGCGCAATTCACCACAATCCCTGCTGTCTCTGCACCGGTATGGACGTTGCCGTGCGACAGTGAACTCAACGTGACGTTCGTATTCTCCGGCACGCCGTATCCGATGCATCCACTAGACATCGTCTTGGACGACGTCCTCGGGCCTATAGACAAGAGTGGCAAGCAAATGTGCGTAGGATCTTTCCAACCCGGGACGTCTTCAGATTCTTTCGACATCGTCCTCGGGATGGCGTTCTGTAAGCTGTCGTCACTCTGGCGTGATACGTTTAATTGAATACGCTTGTTCACAGTACGTAGCGTCTGTGTACTCGTCAACTACGGGAACACTGCTGCCGGCGCACAAGCAGACGCTACAATTGCGTCCATACAACTCCTCTCGACGCTGGACATCGCTCAGGCGCATTCCGAGTTCGTCCAGCAGCGGCAGCAGTCTGCACCAGGCAAGCAGCTCGTATCGAGGGATACACAAGAGGCCAACGCCGACAACATGCCCCGCGAGCTGCCCTGGATTATCTCAGGCGCCGTCGTCGGTGGGCTCTTGCTTGGCTTCGGCGTCGCCGCGCTCGTCATCTTTGTGCGCGGGCGCCGGTACCGCAGCCTCGAAGCTCCAACGCCCGAAGGGTTCCACGAGGAACCAAAGCAGCCCACACCTGTGCCGAAGAAATTCCTTATCCTCGACACAGCAGCATTCCGGGCTTGCAGTGCCCCACAGCAGGAGGGCTCGTCCGGTCTGGGGTCGCCGTACCTTCTCCAATACCGGGAGGCGTTGACACGCCGCAAACCCACGGCAGCCGACTTACCAAACGGGTTTCGGACGGGTTCAGCCGCCGATCCGACGTCCCCTGCTCTCGCGGTTAGGCCCGACGTATCCACTCTTGCGATAGAAACTGGAGCCTCGGGAGAACGACCTCTTCCGTCTTCTCCTGCCTCGTCCACGACTACATCTTCTGCCGGGCCGGCCTCGCGAATCACTCCGTCGTCGAAAGCCAGCCGCACTTTGAACATCGCGCCCGAGAGGTCGCTACCTATACTAGACGCAGACGACATCGAGCTTGCGACCCCAACTTCAGACGCCCCGCTCCCAAGTCCCTACATGCTCGACATGCACGATATAATGCGTCGCGACGATGCGTATTCCGAGACCGCCGAGGCCGCACGTGCGGACACGCCGAATCCATATGACCGCCTCCCGCCGATACGGCCACTGCGGGAGCTGGGGCGTGGAGACCTCGCGGTGTCGGGTCCGTTGGACATAGTGAGGATATCGCTGGGCTCGAGCCTGTACGTGCCGCGAGCCTCGCAGATATCTGCGTCGTCGCTAGGGGACGCAGCGCGGCCCTCAAGGAGCTCTTCGAGTTCGTCATGGACTGTGGGGAGGGATTCTCCAAGGGACGCGAGGTCGTAGAGGACGCTAGGAAGGGTGTATGTGTAGACGTCCTTTGTTACCTCCCTACTTACCACCCACCCGGGGCGGTCTGCTGTGTTCCGGAGATGCTTGCACGTTCTCACCGTACGTTGTATATAGTAGTAAAGCAGTATGTATGATTACCTATTCTTGTGCAAGTCGTGTTTAGAGCGGACTTACTTAATTCGCGTACAACCTGTGCTGGCGGCTGATGCCATGTCCTTGAGGAGCACGAGTCTGCGTGCCAAGATCCCGCTCAAAGAAGTCGCAAAGAACTTGACCTTCCTCATAGAGCCCACCCTGCCACGGTTGAGCCGTGAGATACTAGTACATCGGTGTACCGTTGTAGGATGAGCGCATGTACGGACACACCTAGCTATAGGAGCTGTACATTTCTGTACAGCGTCGAAGGACGTTCATCAAAGGAAGGCGCAGTAAGTACCATACGATCAGACATATTATCGACCATTGTAAAAGGGGATCGGCACTGGTGTAGACAGTTGACACTTCGGGTGACGGGTGGCAGGGCGAGGCCTGCTTGGCAACCGAAGGCGTTGTCTTGCCGCGCCGGTTCGATGGCCCGGCGCGGGACCGCTGAACGTGTTGTATGTATTCGCTAAGCGGCATAGGTTTGTGAGCGCTCGTGTTACGAGCTCTCCACTTGAGAGCTAAAGGTGAACATGCGCAGCGGGCTCCTCCTCAAAAGAGTCGGTATGGTGCTGGAGGCGGTCCGAACACGGAGAGTGCTAGTTACATAGCCAGGCCACTCGGCCGAACAGGAAATGGAGCAAGGCACCGACGGGCGAGCGCCGATACCATCGAGCCGCCCCTTGCGCTTAGCGTACAGCGCTCACAGCCACGCCTTCGACCAAACGTACATATGCCACTCCACCCGTCGTCATGCGCTCGCGCTCTCCTTCTCGCCCCGCCTTAATTATTCTTCTTCCCCACCTCGCCCCGGCCCCCTCTTGATTCTTGCTACGACGGTTGCTGCATAGCACGCACGCATGAAACTCTTCGCCGCGCCGGCCTTCGTCTTCTACCTCGCATGTCTCCTCGATGATCTCCCCGTCGCCCGCGCCGCACGCTTCCCCGTCCGGGGGCGCATGGGTGGCTTCGCGGGGCACGGGGATGGGCTAGTGCGGAGGGCGAGTATTTCTGGGGCGCCCGATCTGTCGAACCAGGGGAACCTCCAGTACCAGACGAACATCACCCTTAATGGGCAGCGGTTCCAGGTGCTCATCGACACTGGGAGGTATGTTGCTCCGCCTTTCAGACCTGCCTCAATTTATTCAACGAGGGGCGGCTGTTAGCTCGGACCTATATGTGTCGGGCACTGTCCCTGGGGCGAAGGACACTGGCAAGACAGGCTCGGTGACCTACGCCGTCGGAGATACCAAGGGTGCGCAGATATCCACATACGGAAAACAAAGGATAACTCTGACTGTGCCCGCGTAGGCCCGATTAAGTTAGCCACCTTGGAGTTTGAGGGTTACACAGTACAAAATCAAGCGTTCAGTCAGTCACTTTGTTCCAGCTATGGCGATCGCGTCCTTACTTTCCCTTGATTTTAGTCGAGCAGACACCCGACAGTCAGCACACGGAGGGTGGGGGTATCATTGGTCTTGGCCCAGGAAGTTCGTCAGATGTGGAAGACGCAATCCACAACTCTTCCGGGGACGCTCCTCTGGATCGCATCTTCCGGCAGAACACGACGACGCCCAACTACATCACGATCCTGCTCGGCCGTTCTGGTGACCCCACGGACACCTTCCCAGGCGACTTCACAATTGGGGAGACGGTCGACCCGTACGGAAACATCACGAGCCAGCCGAAGCTGCCCGCGAACCGGGTCACGTCGCACTGGACCGCGCTCATGGACAAGAACGGGATCATCGGGCCCGACGGGAACAGGATCAACACGACGAAGCACGCGACGGGCAACCGTCTGAACGTCATGTTCGACTCGGGCTTCACGTTCCCGCAGGTGTCGACGTCCGTATCTCATCTTTTCGAAGTGTCCTGCGCGTGCTGATTCGTATGTCTGTGTAGCAACATCGCGAACAACATCTATGGGCGTGTCCCTGGCGCGAAGCTCGCGAATGTGACCGGGGGGACGGCGCCGATGTGGACGTTGCCCTGCACGACGGAGCTGAACATTTCCTTCGTCTTCAGCGGGGTCGTGTTCCCGGTGCACCCGCTCGACACGGTCACGAACGCGTTAACGGGTCCGGACGATGAGAATGGCAACCCGACGTGCGTCGGTGCGTTCCAGCCTATCACGATCGAGCACGATGGGTTCGACATCATCCTGGGCATGTCGTTCCGTGAGTACCCACTGCGTATCCCAATCGATTTTCTCATCTCACACGTGTCTTATAGTCCGCAACGCATACATCCTCATCAACTTCGGCGACTTTGTCGACGGCGCGCTCGCCAAGGTCGGCGACCCGTACATCCAGCTGCTCTCCATCACGGACCCGGTCGAGGCACACAACGACTTCGTGCAGGTCCGTCTGGACGGCGTTGACAAGGGCGACAAGCTGCAGCTGCTGCCCGCGATCCCGGACACGGACTCTGACGATGACGACGACGGGCACGACGAGGACTGGGTGCACAAGTACCTCCCGTACATCATCGCGGCGAGCGTCACCGCGGGGGTGATCGTCCTCATCCTCATCGTCGCCGCGTCGTACCGCGCGTCGAGGAGGTCGAGGTACCGCCGCCTGCACGACCCAGCGCCGGCAGGTTTGCCGTCGCAGCACCAGCCGACGCCTGCCCGGACGTACTGAGCGTGTGGGGTTTCGCTGCGCTCCGCTGTGTTATCTGGGCTGTTGCTTCATCTCTCGATCTATCAACCTGCTTTGTATCTGTCGGAACCTTGGAGGTATCTCTCGCTCGCTCGCTTTCGCACCACGGACCATGATTGCATATCCTATTGACATTGCCATACTACTCGCACTCTCACATACATACATACACTTGCATAAGTTATCGTACCACACGCAGTGTGCGCAATACATGGATATTGAACCTACCTCGGCCTGGCCTGGCACGACGTCACTCTTGACGATGCCGATGGCCTTCCAGACATGCGTACCCACGGTCCCACTAGCACCGACGAGCGGGCCTAAGGACCGTCCGGTCGGGACCGGAGGATGACGTGGAAGCGGCACGGTGGCCATCGTCCGCCGGGGGGGAGAAGAAGGCGAAGGGCGGCTGATGGAAGGGACGACTCACCTGGGCCGCGGCGGGCGGCACCACTAGAGGGTTGGTGCATGCAAGAGGGCCCTCGCGGGTCGCTGGCGGAGACTGCGGGGACGGGCGGCGGCGCCGGGGTGGAAGAAGGGCGGTCTAGACACGGGCGGCGATCATCGATGGGCACAGGGGTTCGAGCCTGCGCCGGCGGGCATCGCGCACGCCGGGGCCGGGACCGGGGGAGCGTGGGCGTACGTGACAGCAGAGGGCGGTGACGGCGGCGACTGGGGGCGTTGGAAGGCGCGGGGCTTGTGGGCAGCTGGGGACGACAAGACGACGGGGGACGGGGACGGGCGGACAAGGTTCAGAGGGGGCCAGATGGAGGGAGGTCTGGGAGAGGGCTGGGGGCGTGCGTCCGGCGGGGTCGGAGGCGATGATGCGGCATGGGGCACACGCGCGCGGCCGGGCGACGTCGACGGCGACGGCGACCTGCGGGTCGGACGGGCTGGGCACTCACGGAGGGCGTCACGGCGTGCGCTGGATCGGTCACGCGTGACGGGGCAGAAGCCCAGTGCTTGCTGGTGGGCCCGAGCGGCCAGCGGCGACAGCGGGGACGCTGAGCCGGGCCCGCGCACGTTGCCGGCCGCGTCGTCGGCGGGGCTGGGGACGGCGCCGGGGCGGATGGACGGGTGATGGACGGCAGGGGCTCCCACGGCGCACTGGGGGTGGTGATGGGGCGCCTGATGCGGAGGGGCGGCCGTGCGGGGCTGGGTTGAGCTGGGCTGGCTGGAGGGGACAGCGAGAGGGCGCGGGGGCGCTGGAGGCACGAACAAGGACGGGGAGAAAGACAATGGCTGGGACGAGGGCCGCGGGGGCGACGAGAGAAGGGCGAGGACGGAGATAAGCTGATGTGGGCGGCCCAATGGGGCCCGCAAGGGCGACTGGTCGGAGTTCGCCATGGGCAGTGGCGAGCACGCCGCGCTGTGTGGCCCGGCGCACGCGTGCGAACCGAGTCCGAGCTGGGCTGTCGGCTCTGGCGCTCGCCCCTCCCCTTCTCAACGCCCCCAGCACCTCCCTCCCTCTCTCCATCACCCTCCTCCCCGTCGTCCGCCCCTCCCTCGCCGCCGTCCCCCCAAGCCCAGAGCGCTTGTCCGCCCATCCCCGCCTCACCCCGCCCGCCCCCCATGAACGGCCTCGACGACGACGACCCCATGGCCTCTGCCCTCTCTCCCGTCGCCCCCCTCAGCCCCAGCGACGACAGCGACAACACCATGCAAGTCGACTCCGACGTCGACGTCACCCGCATGCCCGATGCCGACGCCGACGGCGAATATGACGATGACGACCCCCAGCCCGATCCCCAGCCCAGTGCCCCATCGTCTTCCTACCACGCCAAGAGAGTCGTGAGTGTTTCCTTTGACGTCCTCGTCGAGTTCTCGAGCGTTGACCACCCGGGGTATCCGTGGTAGGTGAAGGATGAAGACGAGTCGGTATGCGCGCTTATTTACACTGCTCGCGTCTTGGCTGAAATACTTTCTCAAGGGGTACGAAGATGAAGCAGAAGATCCAAATGATGATGACGAGGACGCGTCCTATGCAGACGAGGAGTACGGTGCACCCAAGAAGAAGGCACCCAAGAAGAAGAAGGCCCCGTCTAAGCCTAAAGGTGCGTCTCTCGCTTCACTAGATTGAATGTCCCCCCGTTCATTACGCGCGCATACAGTCGCCCCTCGACATGCCGTCGTCGACTCCGACTCCGATTCAGATTACGGCGCGCGGTCCAAGAAAAAGAAGAAGGGGCGCAACGCGGGAGACGAACTGCGCGTGTCTAGCAGAGGGGGCAAGATCCCAAACTATGTAGACGACGTGCAAGACTTTGAGCAGTTCGATGACGACGCGGACGGGATGACATACACAACAGTCGCGGCCCCGATGAAGGAGGAAGACGAGATTGAGAACGTACTTGGACACTGTAGAGATGAGGCGCACGAAGAGGATGTGGAGGACGACTGGTACACGAATATAGTGCGTACTACACTCCATGTTACTGCGACGCGTTGGTCTGAGACGCGCCGAATGAAAGCGCTTCCACATCAAATGGAAGAATTTCTCCCATCTGCACAACACGGATGAGATGTACGAGTTCTTGAAGCGGTTCAAGGGCCTGAAGCGCGTGGACAACTACATCAAGGCGTTCAAGGCCGAGCAAGAGCTTCTCAAGCACGGCAAGATCTCGATCGAGGAGCGCGAGACTATCATGCTCCGTCGCGAACGCGACAAGGAGGAGCTTGAAATGCACAAGACCGTGGAACGGGTCATCGCGCAGCGGGACAACGACGCCGGTCAGGTCGAGTACTTCTGCAAGTGGAATGGCCTCAACTACGACCACTGTACATGGGAGGCGCTCGACGAAATCCGCGTGCTCGCGAAGGAGCAGATCGCCGCGTTCCGCCAGCGAGAAGCGGACGCCCGGTTCCCTTTCAAGAGCGCCCCGTACGCGAGGCATTCGCGACCTGCCTTCGAGAAGATCACGGAAGATCCCCCGTATCTCGTCGCCACCGGTGGGCAGCTTAAGGACTTCCAGCTTACTGGCTTGAACTGGCTTGCGTACCTGTGGAGTAAGGGCGAGAATGGAATCCTTGCGGATGAGATGGGTCTGGGAAAGGTGCGAGCTCTGGTCCATCATCCCTTCACAACGCTGAGAGCGGCCTCCAGACGGTCCAATCAGTCTCCTACTTGTCGTATCTGTTCCACGAACGAAGACAGTATGGACCCTTCCTCGTGATCGTGCCACTGTCGACGATCACCGCGTGGCAATCGCAGTTTGCGACGTGGGCCCCGGACTTGCACGTCATCACCTACATCGGCAGCGCCAACGCCCGCCAGGTCGCGCGCCAGTACGAGTTCGGGCCGTCGGTGAAGAAGCTGAAGATGAACGTTCTGCTGACGACGTACGAGATCACGCTGAGGGATGTCAAGGAGCTCGGCGAAATCAAGTGGCAGATGCTCATGGTGGACGAGGTGCGTGTATGCGTGTTGATCGCTCGTGTACGGTATGTAAAATGGACGTTTTTAGGCCCATCGTCTCAAGAACTCGGAGAGTCAGCTTTATGAAGCCCTGCGGGGCTTCTCCGCTGCGTCGAAGGTTCTCATCACGGGCACTCCGCTTCAGAACAACGTCAAGGGTGAGAAGAGTGTTCTATCGCGGGAACGGATGAGCTCATAAGTCTTGTGATAGAGCTTCTTTCATTAATGCACTTCCTGATGCCAGAGAAGTGTAAGCATACTCTCCGCTATCTTTCACGAGCACATAGCCTAATGCCACCGAAATGACGCAGTCCAGCTCACGAACGAGTTCGACCTCAACGACGTAGACCATGAGGTCAAGATCAAGGAGCTTCACAAGCAGCTTGAATCGTTGATGTTGCGTCGGTTGAAGCGCGATGTCTTGACGTCCTTGCCTACAAAGAGCGAGCGTATTCTTCGTGTGGAAATGTCTGCGATGCAGACACATTTCTACAAGAATATCTTGACGAAGGTGTGATGTGTTGGGGTACTGCATGGACTCGAAGCTGAACACGAACCTTGATAGAACTTCCAAGCTCTCGTCAAGAGCGCGAACGGCAACAACAACATTAGCTTGTTGAATATCGGTATGTGAGCTCGATCAATAAGACGGTCCATATATCTAAATATATGAACAGCTATGGAGCTCAAGAAGGCCGCCAACCATCCTTATCTGTTCGACGGTGCCGAAGCTCAGTCAAACAACGATGAGGATACCCTCAGGGGTCTTGTCATGAGCAGTGGCAAGATGGTTCTCCTCGACAAGCTCCTCGCCCGCCTCCGTCAAGATGGCCACCGCGTGCTCATCTTCAGCCAAATGGTCCGCATGCTCGACATCATGAGCGATTACATGAGCCTGCGCGGCTACCAGCACCAACGGCTGGACGGCACCATCACCTCGGAGCAGCGCAAGAAGTCGATCGCGCACTTCAACTCGCCCGGCTCCCCCGACTTCGCCTTCCTCCTCTCTACGCGCGCCGGCGGCCTCGGCATTAACCTCGAGACCGCCGATACCGTCATCATCTTCGACGTGAGTATCTAATCTCTCAAACCGGCCTGCTCGGTCTCGGAACTGTGGGCGCGCCACGGCGGAAACACGTTGCTGACCCTTCCGCCCCACCCTTCCCTTTGACAGAGCGACTGGAACCCCCAGAATGACCTTCAAGCGATGGCGCGCGCCCACCGGATCGGTCAGAAATCGCACGTAAGTGTCTACCGCTTCGTGAGCAAGGACACAATGGAGGAGGATGTCCTGGAGCGGGCCAAGAAGAAGATGGTCCTGGAGTACGCTAGTGAGTGTGGCGGCGTTTTCGGGCTGAACGGCGAAATTGACGCGTTGCGCAGTCATCAACCAGATGGACACGTCGCAGGCGCACCTGAGCTCCAAAGGCGGCGCAAAGGACCCGGCGAAGGCGGACACGCTTAGCAAAGACGAGCTCCATGCGGTCCTCAAGTATGGCGCGCAGAAAATGTGTGTCACCCGAACGTGCTCTGTCCCTCGTTCCGTTGCCCTAACCGACTATGCCCTTCCCCTCTTCCCTAGCTTCGACAAGGATGACAGCCAGCAGAGCAAGAAGCTGGACGAGATGGACCTGGACGACATCCTCAACCGCGCCGAGCAGCACGAGACGGTCGCCGCGCAGAACGAGGGCGCGTCCCTCGGCGGCGAGGGCTTCCTCGAGCAGTTCGCCAACATCAGCGACGTCAAGAACGACATGAACTGGGAGGACATCATCCCCGTCGAGGAGCGCCAGCGCTTCGAGGCCGAGGAGGACGAGCGCAAGGCCGAGGAGCTCGCCGCGTCGGAGACCAAGGACCGCAAGCGGTCGCACGCCCCCGTGTCGTATGAGGGTATGGACGTCGAGCACCCGTCTTCGGCCGCTCCTGCGAAGAAACCCCGGCACCCCGCGCCTCAGCGCAAGACCCCCAGCCAGAAGGCCATGGAGCTCAAGGAGCGGGACGTCCGCGTGCTGGTAAGGAGTCTGCAGAAGTGGGGAGACATCAGGCAACGATACGATACCATCGTGCGTGTTCTTCCTTTCGTTTTGGTCCCGACGCTGTGTCTCAACAAGCTGTATCTTTGACAGGTCCAAGAGGCCAAGCTCACGGAGAAGAACCGGGGCATGATCCAGGACGTCTCGGACGATATCATCGAGCTCTGCGCCCGCGCCGTGGACGAGAACAACGCTGAGAAGCGGCAACGCATAGAGGCGGGCGAGACGCTCACCAACGCGCAGAAGAGCAAGGCCGTGCTCGTTACGTACCGTGGTGTCGCCAACATCAACGCCGAGACGGTCCTTTCCCGCCATCGCGACCTGCAGATCCTTTTCAAGTACCTCGACCCGCTGAACGACGACGAGCAGTATGGCTGGGCGATTCCCATCGAGAACATCCGCCCTACGCTCAACTGGTCTGGGCGCTGGGGTCCGCAAGAAGACGCGATGCTGCTCGTGGGCGCGTACCGGTATGGCTTCGGGAACTGGGAGGCGATGGCCAAGGACCCGCGCCTGGGGCTCGACGGCAAGTTCTTCCTCGAGGAGGGCAAGAAGGGTGAGGACTCGGCGAACCGCCCCATCCCGAACGCCATCCACCTCGTCCGGCGTGGCGACTACTTGCTCGGCATCCTTCGCGAGCACGACGAGAAGATCCGCGCGATCGAGTCGAGGTTGACGACCCGCGGGGGCGTCCCCAAGGTGTCGCTGTCTCCACCTCCACCTCCGGTTGCGTCAACGTCGTATGCCAGCTCGGTACGGAGGCGCGCGGAGAGCGAGGCGGTCGCTTCGGTGGATGAGGGTGCGAGCAAGAAGCGGAAGCGGAGGCCGACGCCAACGTTCACGGATTCCTCTTCGTCGGATGAATGGTATGTTCTCATCTTCATCATTAATCACATACAGCTCTAATGGAGGTCCCTTAGCCCGTCCATGGACGAGGGCGCGACAAAGGAGCTGTTGCGTCCCGTGAAGAAGCAGCTGGTGCGTCTTCGCTGAACGTATAACTTCTTTGGCTACGTCTGACACATCATGCGTAGAAAAACCTGAAGCTTTCTGGTGGCGACATGCCGCGAGAAGACAAGGTTGCGATCCTCAAGGAATCGCTCGCTGCAATCGGCAAGCGTATAGAGGCTGTTCTTCAACAGAAAGCAGCGGCCGGCGAGGACCGGGACAGGTGGCGACGACACCTCTGGACGTGAGTACTCAGTGTTGAAAGTCTTTAGTTTCTCCATAGCTGAACGACTTGTTGCAGATTTGTCACGCTATTCTGGCCCAAGAAGGTCAAGGCAGCGAAACTAGAGGAGATCCATGCGAAGATGATCACCAAGGAGGGCCCGAGGGCACCTTCCGCAGACGGCACGTCCGCAGCGAAGAAGCCTAGGCTGAGCACGAGCGCGAACAGTCGTGGCGGAGGGGCCTCCGCCTCAACGAGTACCTCGCATACCAATGGCAAATATCGGTGACACGTCGCCCCCAGTCGCCTCCCGTTTCGTACTTCTGCTGCCCCCCACTGTATCAATGACCTCCCCTCTCTGCTGCTGCTGTGCCTATCCGCCGTCCCTCGAATACCTGGACGCTCCTACCCTCCGCTTAGTCTCTTCCGTCGTACAGTTTTGTTTATCTCTCAGTGCCTGCGCTCTATACATTACCTAGCATGCTGTACATCCCATTGCCTATACACTCGACGTTATCGTCCCTCTCCCGGGTATATCACTCACGCTATGTTTCCTCCGATGGTCGAATGTTTTCGTATACAACCCGCATACGCGCACTCTGCTCTTCGCCTTCCTGTGTAACACCGTGTGCAATTATAATACAACAGTACATCGTCGCACAGTCTGGTCCAATATGTGCACCGTTCCAACGTCTAAGAGCGCGCGAGAACGTAGGGTGAGTAGGGAGTGTCCTAATGTTCGTGAACCTATGTTCTTGTGTCGTTGCACATTTACACGACGGGCGCGCTCAAGGCTGCTGGAAGGGTCCACAACGGCTGCTACGTCAACACCCGGGGTTCCAAGCACGTTCGAGTCGCTGTATACGCGTCGGAGGGGCGTCTCGTCACGAGAGCAGGCTGCACCGTTCTCTGCAGGGTGTCTATTTGTAACCTATGCGGACACTGCTTCCCGTACACCGAGTCAGCTGCTGAGCGCACCCAAATCCGGGACCAAACCGAGCACATACAGGCATGACACTCACTCTCGCCCGTGGACGAAAATGGCCGGCTTGAGCGTGGCGGTCCCGCCGCTGCGCTTGCGCGAACGGGAGCCCACGGTGACGCTGACGAGGGTCGGACCACCACCGGCACCGGTGACGGTCGAGGAGCTGGTTTTGCGCTGGCGGGAGTGCGACCGACGCCTGGAGGACGAGCCCGCCGGCTGCTGCGGGGGCGCAGCTGCCACCCGTGCAGCTGCTCGCGCGACACGAGAGAAACCCGTCCGTCAGCTCGTCGGCCTCGCGGAGATTCATACTTTGGGCCGAAATGAACGCACCTTCAACGACCTTGGCGTCCGCCTCGCGGTGGAAGCTCTCCATGAGCGCGGTATAACGCTTGACCTGCCAGGCGAGCTGGCTCGCGCGCGCGGTGTTGCCCTGGCTGAGGGCCCACTTGCGCTCCTCCTTGAAGCGGCGCCGCTCCGAGTCGGCAAGGCTCGCGCGCGCGCGGAGCACCGCGACCTCGCGCTCGGCCGGGCTGAGCTTGCCCTCCGGGTCGATCGAGGACGGGACGGAGTCGAGGGAGATGGAAGGGGCGGTCGAGCAGTAGGTGAGTGTGGGCGTGATCGCGCGTACCTCGCTCGAGCGGCCGTGCCGCTCGTCGTCGAGTAGGCCCGCTGCGGACGGATGGGGCGTGCCCGCGGCGCCCCGCCGCCGCTCGTAGTCGTCGCGCTCGCGCTCCCTCTCCTTCTCTCGCTCCTTCTCGCGGTGCCGGTGCGTACGGGAGCGGTCACGGCCAAAGGAGACCAGGCGTATGCGCTTCGGAGGGTCTGGGGGCGGCTCGCGGGAGGCGTACGAGGGGAAGGGGACGCGCTGCGTGTGGGGGTGGGGTGGTAGTGGAGCGGGAGGCTCGCCGGCGAGGCCGAGGCCGGCGGCGCCGTCGACGAACTGGGCGAGAAGGTCGGTCGCAAGGAGGCCTAGGGCGGCGCCGAGAACGGTGCAGGAGGTCTGGACGACGTCGCCGAGACGGACGAAGTCGAGGATGAGCTTTGCGGCAACACCGAGGACGGCGACGAGGACGACCTGGGGAAGTTGGGTGAAGGTGTTGTGGATGAGGACGCCTTGGAAGAGGCCGTTGAGTAGGAAGTCGGGCGTGGAGGGCGTGTGGGTCGGGTCGGGGACAATGGCGTTGAGAAAGACTCGTGCGCCGAGGGCGAGAAGGAGAGGGAGACCAGTCGTGAGTTGCATAAATTCAGGACGGCCGTACAGACATGAGAGGAGGAGGAGGTATCCGGTGCTGGCGACGGCGCCGCGGGGGCGAGCACGAGAGCGAGCACGACGACGCAGAGACGAGGAGAGCAAGGCCGGCGGCGACGGCGCTCAGCGAGCGAGACATGGGCTTGCTTGGCCATGTTCAACTTCTGTCCGATACGCGAGGCGCACACGTGGGAACCCCCGCCCTTGCGCCCCGCTGCCATTACACAAACACACGAGCAGTAGCGTACAAACAGAACAGAATCCACAGACAACAGCAGCGACAGCAGCCTCACGCCTCCGTGTCCACATAGTTCGCCATCGGGTCCTCCGTCATTCGCCGGTTCATCCGGTACGCCTCTGCCGCCATGTCCGTCAGTCCGCGATCGACGCGTGCGACAGAAGCAGCAGACACTTACCGAGCTCTTCCTCGGTCACCTCGTAGCTCGACCCGCCCTTCTGCTTCTTTCCCCACCGGTCCTCCTCCTCGTCCGCCCGCCCCTTCCGCTTCCGCTCCTCCTTCATCGCCTGAGCCAGCTTCTCCTTGTCGAGCGACACCTCGCCCTCGCCCAGTCGCCGTTTTGAGAAGAGCTCCTCCGCCTTCTTTTTCCGGTCGTCCGCACTCTCCGTCGGAACGGGTGGTGGTGGCATAGAGGACGATGACGAAGATGCAAGGAGGTTCTTCGCGCTCGAAGCTTGCGCGGCCTCGATGCCGGCCTCACCAGTGCAGTAGGACATATGCACCGATGACCGGCAGCAGGCGTAGCCCCATATCCCCGATGCAACATCGTACCACGAGCCCCACACTGCCGTGTGGTTGTTGACGTAGACTAGACGAATGTTAGCACGCATGATGTGTTGGATGACAGGACCTACATACCATCTTCGGGGTACTTGGACCGCATCTTTGCCTTCTCTTTCCCTTTGATGACTTGGCCCGTCCGCGAATACTCGACATACTCCTCCGTCTGACCTTGCAGCAGCTCCTTTGGTGCTTTCTCCAAGTACTCTTCACCGCCGTACTTCGAAAGAATGCTAACTTTCGTCTTGTCCTTCAGCTCCTCTTTCTTCTTGAGGTACTGCGAGTGCAGGAGCTGCCCCTGCGTAGGGTTCGCGTTCACATGCACGTCGTTACCTCGCGAAGAGGCGTTCCACGCAAAGAGTTGGAGTTTCTGCACCTCGGGTGCTTCACCGGAGTAGCGAAGGAAGTTCTCACCCGCGAACCTCGCCTATGTGTGTGTGTGAGGAAATTCACGGGAAAATGGGCATAGGGATAAGACACACCTCCTCAGGAGGGACGTCCCTTAATGGGTTGTCGCGCATTGAACGGGTCTTGGGGTCGTAGTACGCACTCGACGGGTCCAAGTTGATGAGGTACTTTGCCGTGTCTTCACGGATACGCAGGTTTCGCACTGTAATCCGGGTCTTCGTGTCCAGCTTCTGTCCAACCGCATCCGCACTCTCCGCGTACTTGTCCTGGTCCTCATCGTCGTCATCACTGCTCCCAAAGTCATCGTCCCTATCCTCCGCCTTCTCCTTCCCCGCCTTCGCCACCCTCCTAACTGCCGCAAGGTCCGTCGTCGTCCGTTTGTCAATCTCCTCCTCGCGCAGCTTCTGCCGCGCCGCCTCAACCGCCTCGTACTCCTCGTACACCCTCTTGTGCTCCGCGGGGTCGTACCCGTTCCACCGATCCCGCTTCGCGTCGTAGCCCGTCGCGACCTCCTGCACGACCTCGTCCGCAGCGATGTCCTTGTTCGTGAACTTTGCGCCTTTCTTGCGCGGCCGCTCGAGGCAGTCCGCCCGCTTGTGCGTCATCGCGCCGCAGTTCTCGCACGCGCCCTTGCGGTACTTCTTCGCCGCCGGACCCGCCTTTGCGCCCCGGTCGTACCAGTTGTCGAGCTTGTCCGCCGAGCGGTCGTACTCGGGGATGCGCTGATGGCTCAGCGAGGGCGCGCCCGTGTCGAGGTACCATGGGGCCTGAGCGATGTATTCTAGAGATGGTTGAACCTCTGCTTAGCATGCTGGCAAAGAAGAACTCACGAGGAATATGGGGGTTGATAGCCTTTCCTTCCTCGTCCACAGCAGCCGGAGCCGTACCAGCTTTACGAGCCGCATCGAGGTCCTTTTGTCGCCTGAACTCCTCTCTGGACAGTTTGCCGGTAGCTATGGGATAACGTAAGGAAGTAGACGAAGCGTTAAGCATATACACGACATACCAGATGCAGACGCCATGGCAATAAAACGGATTTGTGAACGGGAACGTAGGTGGTGGAGGAGATGGAAGGAGCTACCGGAGCCGCTTTCTGCCACTTGAGCTCCGTAAGCGCGCGGTATTTCGGCGCCAAAAGTTTCAATGACAGTGACGAGATTCGAACTCGCGCGGGAAACCCATCACGGATTTGCACATTGGCCTAAACGTGACGCCGTAACCACTTGGCTACACTGCCGTGGTGTAAACATCTAACATATGGTACATGGTGTGAGGCTCATTACTGGTGTATGGCCAACATTTGGGAATCATTGAGTCTATGTTACAGCTAGGTTGTTCTGTGCAAGTCAAGGGCTAGCGGGTGATATTATGTATGACGGAACACAGAGCGCGGCTGGAGTGTATGTGGGTGTATGAAAGGAAGATCGAAGAGCAAGAGAAACAAGACAGGACAGGGAACAAAACCAAACACTAGCGAATATACGGACCGAGACCAGCAATGACAATACTAGAGAACACAGCTTGAGCACAAGCAAGTGGCAAGTGGCAAGGGTTACACGGCGGCGATGCACAAACACCTTTCCATCGTCCGAGCGATGATACCAAAGGAACATACACACCCTTCACGCCTGGGAGCTGATGGATAGGCTGGACATAGACGCATCTAAGGAGGCATGATCACTACGACTGGAGCTCGGACGCGAACTGCAATTCATGGCCAAACAGTCAGGAACGCGAGCTAGAACAAAGTCATACCGGAGCCTCACCTGTCGCCTGTCCTTCTGGCACTCGGAGGTTTCGGCCAATTCCACACCTTGCGCATCCAATACGCCATGTCAAGCCTCTCTTGCATGATGCTGACGATCCACGGGTGCTCCAACATCTCTCTCGGAGATGGCCGCGCAGTAGCATCCCGAGTGAGCCTACGTATCCGGATTCCAATGTCAGGACCCAAATACACGTTGTGATTTCGAGTCTAGGCACGACTCACGTCTTCTTCATGAAATCCTTCATCTCTGGGCTGTATTTGATGTCCTCCTCGTCCTCAAGCTCAGGGGGCTAGCGTGAGACACGCGGGAGAAGTGCATCAATATGAGAAGCTCAGGGCACGGCAAAACGCGCGTAAGGCACTAGTCACATACCTCGTTCTGGACAATATACATCATCAGCTCGATCGCGGCAAGATCAGTGGGGAATGGGAAGCGGTTCGTGACGAGCTCCAACAATGATATGCCCGTAGACCAAACGTCGGATCGAATCGTGTAATCGTGGCCAGATAGGCGTTCGGGCTGCGAAAGTAGTCACGAATAGTAAGTGAGAGTCATCAGGAAGGACAAACAGTGCACAGGACTCACGGCCATATAGAGGCTTGTCCCCGTGAATGTTCCGGCGACGGAATTCACCAACTCGCCCGAGACACCGAAGTCGCACAGCTTGACGACGCCCTCGCGCGTGAGAAGGATGTTCGGCGGCTTGATGTCACGGTGGATCATCTTGCGCGAGTGCAAGTAATTCAACCCTTGCAAAATCTGTAAATGCAAGGCGCCGTCGAGTAGTCAGCCATGTCGTCCCCAGGCGAGGCGCGCCCATCGGACGCGGAGTACGAGCGGATAAGACGAGACGTACCCCTTCCGAAAGCCGCCCAGCGACCTTCTCGCTGACCCTGCCGCCAATCTCCCGCATGCGCTTTCCGACAGACTCGAGCGAGCCTCCCTCGCAGAGCTCAATGAGCACCTTGATCTCGCTGCTGCTCGGGCTGATGTACGCGCCGTAGAAGTGAATGATGTTGACGTGCTCGGTGCTGGACGTGATCGTGATCTCGCGCAGCAGCTGTTTCATAGGAGCCTCGAGCGTCGTAATGGTCTTGCGCGCCATCACCGTGCCCGTGCGCCGGTCGCGCACCTTGTAGACCGCACCGCCCGCGCCCTCGCCAAGGCGGGCAAGCTCCTCGAGCACATCATCGGACCATTGGTCGAATTCCTCTACTGTCTGCCTCAAGTTCTCGATCGAGACTGCCGGTGGGGGACGCGGGCGAGGGGAGATTGTCTGGTCGGGGCGAATAGTAGGCTCGCTAGTGTTGTCGCTGATGGCGCGCGGGGCCGGGGACAGCTCATTGGGCCGCGGACCACCGATACCTTCGAAAACACTGGAGCCCTCGGTAGCGAGGCTCTTGAAGTCGATCTTTGGGAGGGCAGGTTTTCGCCTGGGCGATGAACCGGGGGTAGGAGCACCAGGGATTCCTAGTGTAGGGGTCGTCGGTCTCGAGCTTGGGGCGGCGGCAGTAGTAGGCGGGGAAAGAAGACTATGGGCACCGTTAGGTGGCTGGTCTCTCGAGACCTTGCGGATATTGAGAGGGGCGACTTCTGGGAATGGATGAGGGGAGGCGGAGCGCAGGGACCTGGGGCCAATTGGCCTGCCTGCGGGGCTGGGATGGAGCGACTGCATCGAGTCGGACGGGGGCAGGAGGTCGGAGGTCGCGGTCGCGGTCTGAGCAAGGCAAGGCTGAGGTTGAGACTCGCGACGGCTGGTAGACCATGAGCGCTTCTCCACACGGGCGCCCACGTGGCGCTGACCGTCGTCGCCGGCGAGTCTCGTATCGCCGCCCGCGCACAGGAGATCACAACCAGTGGCCACACCTCCGCGCGGTGACAATCGACAATCGTCGCACTTCCAAATCCACCGACAGCCCGCCTCGCGCTCAAAACAATGCCGGTGATTTCGATTGCAATCGTCCTGCGCGCGACACGAATCGATACGCAGGGTGCAGATCACATGGGGCGCCTATACAGTCCTGGCACCCAATCCAACTATGATACAAAATCCTCCGAACCTGCTGCTTACACGCGTTGATCACCATGCGTTGGCTGACCGAGACCGAGACTGGAACAAACTTGCGATGATGGTACATGCGACTGACTGCGATTGATTGTGGGGCAAACTGTGATAGGGGTGTTCCGTCAACACAACGTGCGCGCTACCAGAAGTAGAAACCACTCACGAATCCTAGGTTTGCTCACGATTTGACGACCAAGCCTCCGTCTATTCTTTCCGCACCGTGGACACTTGGGACAGCGCCGCGCCCCCTCCTCGTCCGACTGCCCCTCTTTTGGCCTCTGCCCCGCCCGCTCTCGCCCCGATGACCGCCGTCAATGTTTACGTTGCTGCCCTGACGACGAGAGGCTTCTTTTGCTAAAGCCCCTTCTCCACGGGCAACCGGTCCGGACGCCTTACTTGGAATGCCCGGCGGCTTGATACGCATCTTCTCTCTCGTATCACCTACGCCACGCCGGGCACCGAGGGCACCGCTCATCGAGTCGGCGGCCACGGGACCGACGCGCGTCTGCCGCGGTGGGGACAAGAACAAGTGTAGCCCAGCGCCAGAAGCTGTTGCAGAGTCAACAGAGGAAGGACAATCTTCTTCCGGGACAGTAGAGAGTCGGCGCTGAACGAGCCTACTTAGAGGTACCGAGCGCAGGTGAGACAACCCAGAGTTCTGTGATATCAGAGGAGAGGCAGAGGACGGCACAGTCGAGAGGGGCGGTTGGCCAGCTACATCTTGGAGTCGAAGAGCATGCAGCGAAGAGCCATAAGGAGTGTTAGGCGGAGCTTTTGGCATCGGCGGTGATTCAGTACGGTCATGTACAAGCGACGGTTGCTGGACGATAGAATGCGGAGTTCCCGACAGAGCGTCATGTGGGGTACGGCGTCGACCATACTCTGCAGCCAGGCGAGGTGGGAGTCTCTGACCGCTAGTGTTGATGTAGGCCGGGGGTGCCAGAGACTTGAGGATTGCCTTACGATTAGTGATAAGCGAGTTGCCCAGTCCACCGGATGTGCTCCTCTGTAAGTGTTGGGGCTGCTCTGCGTGCGCAGGGAGTAAGTGGGACAGATGGGTGGAGTGGATTTGGGATAGTCCAGCGGTAGCCAAGAGGTCAGGTGAAAGGATACCGCCTTGATACGGAGAAAACGCTGACGACCAGAGAGGAGAGGATGAACTAGGCGGCGTGGGTAACAGACTTTGTGGCCCCTGTCGGCGGTACTGTGGAGCGGCGTCAAGGCCAGTCGTATGGAGGTAAGCCGCCTGAGGGTGTGGTGCGTAATGGGAGGCGAGCTCTTCTAAGACTATGGGAGACCGAGATGACCGTAAAGTTTCTGGGAGCGATGTAGAAGACGATGGGGACTGTGCGAAACCGGGGCCCAGAGAACCATGCATCCCGACATTGATAGACGGCGTAGGAGGCGATTCATAGCTTTTGAGAGAATCCTGCACGAAAAGCGCCTCCTGAAATTCAGGGCTGAGGTCATGTATAAGGTCTGGCGTAGGAAGCTGATGAGAGAAACCAGCAGTATAATCAGCCTCGCCGTATTGCGCTACCTGCGAGGCGTCCGCCATCAGTCGCCCGAGGTCGATTGGCTCTGAGTGTTTCAGCATGAAATCCGGAGGCTGAGAAGGGGATTGACCCTGAACAGGACGAGCGACAGGGACGCTCAAGTGCGCCTGGGTCGGTGCTGCGGTGGTCATTTTGCTTGACTGATGTCCGCATGTAGGAACAGGAGGACTGATGCGGGCTTGCGCTACTTGGTCTTCCGTCGTGGGGCGAGGAGCACCTTGGTTGACGTTGGTTTGGTAGTTGGACGGCTTTGATGAAGGACGTGAACCTGTTAGGGAGTCTCTCTCTAAGCCCCATATGACACGAGGAAGACTGTCCGGCTCTTCGATGATGGTGCCTTCGGCACCCCTATACCAATGGTCAACGCTGAATAACACGAGAGAACACGAGAAACAGAAGAACATACGAAGGACATCGTGCATAAGGGAGTGATAAGGGTCCATGTAGGGCGGGGATCGGACGAGGCGGCGACTTGGCCCAAGTAATCCATCCTAAGAAATATGCTGTTAGCAGCGATCGCGTCGCAAGGTTTACCAGAGCACACACCTTCGTCATCGGAATCAGGTGGAGTTTCTTCGCCAGCGTCTTGTCGGAGGAAATTACTCGAAAGAGGGTTGCTGTTGTTGGCGATGATTACCACCGAATCAGGAGACGACGGAGCAGATGGCGTCTGTGGGACGTCTGTCGCATGCGACCGAACACGCACACGAGACCGTTCTTCATCGCAAAGAACGCTGTCGGTGTTGTCGCAGGAGGCGTCGAGGTCGTCTGAGGAGGCGTCTTTGCTAATGGCAACAGGCATCGACACGACTCGGGCGTTCTTCTTCTCCAGCACACTTTTGGCGCTGAATTTGGGTGTAGATTCAGGAAGGGATGCTACTCTGGACGATGGGAGCCTGTGAAGAAGCGCCGTTGGTCGGCTCGCGGGAATGGAGACTTTGTATGCGCGGCTGGTAGTAGTCATCGATTGGTCCACGATCGAGCTAATGGAGTCAAAGGAAATCTCAGTTTCGCCGTGGTTGTATGCGCTGTCCGTGTGTGTCGAGATTATTGAGCGGGAATCGATAGAAGGCGACGACGACACATTGGGGGTCGACTCTTCAGGTTCAAGGTGCTGGAAGGGATCCACAGTCGACGACGAAGTGGGTGACGTTTGGGGAAGGTCTGTTTGGACACCGCGCTCAGTGTATCCTTTGATCAATCCGGGGGGTGTCGACGACATGGCGTTCGGGAGGGATGTTAAGTACGGAGCGAGTTGAACATGGACGTCGAGGTCAAGAAGGGACGGCGCGGAGTTCGAATTTGAATATCGGACGCGTCCCGTCACGTCCTGCCAAGTGACGGAGTGCTGTCGCGGGCTCGATCTCGCTCGCCAGTCCAGTTCGCTCGAACCAGCCAGTGCTCCTAGGACACGCTAAATATGGGCGAGGGCAACATATTACATGTAGCACACAACATTCCATGAAGTCATTTCTTCTGGAAGAAGCTGGAGAGCTTCGCCATGCCCTTAACATTAGCCTTCTTCAGCTTCTCCACACCCGTCGAGGCCTTGACGGCCTTGCGCTTCTTGTCCCCGCCAGGATCCTTTACTTGCTTGTCTCTGCTTTCTCGAGCCTCTACCGCACTCATGTTTGCGGCTGCAAGCGCCATAGCTTCCTGTCTGATCACTTTCATGCGTTCATCCAATAACGAAAAACTGGGAGAATAATGAGTATACGCTCATGGCAGGACGCGCATCGGTTACATACTCATAGGCGGATAGTAGTTCCTCGTAAACGTATCTGGGCAAATATTGTGAGACCAACTCACAAGCCGAACGCGTCCTCGCAACTATACGCATCAAGCGTCAGCGTCTCCAAACTGACAGTCATCTAGGATTTCTTACTGTCTAGTAAACAATCCTTTCCGTCCTCTAGGAGACCGTCCTTGGCGAAGCTCCTCGTAATAGTATGAGAAATCTCAGAAACATTTGGTGCGCTTAGTCTCACGACCTTGGCGCGCAGGTACTCCTGTAGACGTAGTGATGAATACCGATATACAGAGATTTCCGAAGTGACCTCTAAGCCAACAATGATGTCAGTCTGAAAAGACGCAATATTACATATCGCGAACCTTTGTAGTCACAGATGCAACGCATCGCAGCTTGAACACAGCGTAACGAGGACAAATGTACGATGTCGCTAGGGAGTATTCGCGAAGCGGCATCCAGCGAATTGGCACCGAGCTTAGTTGCGGCATCCTCTAAGATATTTTCTGCAGTACGGAATGTGCCTTCTCCCTCGTCCTATGTGAGATGAGCCTCGGAGCCTGAGCGGCGCAAAAAAGTACATACCGCTTGGGTGGCTTGCAATATTGGGATAAGCAAGAAGACAGGGTCCACAGGAGTCATAAGCAGCAGTTTTCCATCTATCCTAGCCATGAAACGCATGCACGTGAACGATGGTGTTTAACTCACCCTCGACCACCTCTTCTGCTACGAACCAAGACCTCTGGTTAGGAGGGGAGACTGCTTGTACTTCCAGTATCGAGCTTTTTCCGCTTTCCAGGGACTCGTATGGCAGAAATAGTGATGGCATACCTAGCACGTCGTTTCATGAGCGACCTCGTAGCGGTGGCCTGAAGATAGACTTGCCCGTGCGAGGGTGAGAAAGCCTCAGAAGCGGCAGACCCCGGGATTTCTGTTCATCTTGAGATTGTTGTAACTGCACTGTCAAGACTTGCAGAAGATCTATCGCCACACCATACTGGTTCGTGAAGAGTCCATAGTGACAATAGGGATGACGGTAGCTCTTCAACGTACCTGTAGGCAATACTCCAACATGGCAAGCCATAGCTCCGTGCACCGTAGTACTCGCTCTGTAAAGGTTGAAGACACGATACCCAAGATTTGGGGGTTAGTGGTAGCGGAAAGTAGATGTGAGGGTAGAGATAGGCCTACGAACGCGCTTGTGGCTGAACGCGACCGCGTTGTGTGTCTCTGTTTTCACGTGCGCCTATGCTCGTCGCAGAATCGGCGCACTCCGTTGGCTATTTGTGGCCATCCTTTCTTGTTCCTTTCAACAAGGAGTTTCTCAACTCCGAGTGCATAATCCGGAGCCCTAACTAACGGGCCGCGTATATCTCGCTCTATGAGACTTCAGCGAATATTGTGCTCTGCGCAGTCACGATTACAGTTCACGCACGACTTTTAACAACAGCGGACCTCGCAAGCCACACTAGTATGCATCCAATCCAGATCGTCGTTGTCCATGGAGGCGCAGGATCGCATTCAAAGCAATCCGAACCTGAGGTAAAACGTGCGATGCGCTTGTGAGTCATTGAGTGATGTGACTCCCCTTCCACTGAAGAGGGATAGCACACAGAGCATGTACACACGCTATGGAAGAGTTTACCCGAGGGACAAGTGCGTTGGGCGCGGTGCGCGAGTCTATTGCCACTCTCGAAAGTAATGAATGGCTGAATGCTGGTAATGCTTGGTCACTGAGCCGAAAGGTTACGAGAAGGCCAATTCATTCAACTACTGTCACAGGATATGGTTCCAACCTGACTATCAATGGAACGGTAGAGTGCGACGCTTCCCTGATGGAAGGGGGCTCAAGCGAATACGGCTCTGTCGGTGCTGCGTCCGGTCAGTGTCCATTGTGGTGAAGTAAGATGTATTTTCACTCTTTGGTTACTAGGCGTCACGCATCCCATCAAATTAGCCCACGAGATTCTAGAGTATGGGCGACAGCGAGACCCGCTGGGACGCATCCCTCCTTTGTAGGGCAAAGTCGCCAAATCGCAACTATTTCCATTCGCTGAGATAGCAGATTTACAGACTACTTGTCGGTGCTGGTGCTAACGCTTTTGCTGTCTCACGAAATCTGGCTTGTGAGCCAGCAGCCCTTGTCTCCCCCCGCGCCCAGCGTGAGTGGGCGAGATGGAAAGGCGAGCTAGATCAAGCTCGCCTTCCTCCTGTAGATGATATTGCGCAAGGCCAGCGAAGCGTCCTTCCCTTAACACATCTCGACGGCTTTTGTGACAAGCAGGACACTGTAGGGGCGATTGCGTGGGACGCTGCAGAACTGCTAGCGGCTGGGGTGTCAAGGTGGGTTCTGGAGACATTACGAGCGGCTACGATAGAGCAATACTAAGCTGGTTACTAGTGGCGGGCTTCTGTTGAAGCTTTCTGGACGGGTGGGCGAAGTGCGTACAAACCGAGTTTGTTCAAGTGCCGGCTTTGTCCTCTGAACTACCTTCCAGGCAGCCGTTTATGGTGCAGGGTGTTGGGCGACGAATTGGGCCGCATGTAGTGTGTCAGGTACGCTCTCTCACGCACCATACTGAAGTTCCTGCGCACACCTCTATATTGGTTCAGGAGCCGGTGAATACATCACCCGTATATCCCTTGCACGCACCATCTGCGAAGCGATAGATACTTCTCGGGATGACGACGAGGCGGACATTCACGGCATACTCCAGAAGATCCTCGGGGTAGACTTTGTTGGTGTGTGCCCTTGCGCTCCCTCGTCCGCGGCCTCCCCACGCCTCACTTCCAGGCTTGTCCGACTGAATTCACGATCACGGCAGACCTTTGCGCGAAACGGGATGAACTTTCCCCCCAAGCTGGAGTAATTCTACTCGCTAAAGAGCGCGACGAAGACACGGGCCAGCATAAGGGTAAGTTCCTTCTCGCGTTTAGACTCACGGCCCTCGAGGCACGGCCTCTTTCAATCCTCCCAGATTGTGGCTATCGGCAGCGTCCGTGGTGGCTTGACACTAATGCGGGTAGCTCTGCCGCAGCTCGCCTCTGGTGTGCGTTTACGACGGAGAGCATGGCGGTCGCTTTTGCCTCGTCCCTGTCCCCAAAACCTAATGTACGTCTCGTTTCTCCGAAAGCGCCTCCGATGGGGCTAAACCTCATTCGCTAACGGCTTCTCTTGGTGTGAATTTGCAGGCCGCCGTTCTGCGACGGCCGTTTTGCGCCCCTGGATCCGGAGCATCAGTGTACATCTCCGCTCTACCACTGTACTGAGCTTGACAGGCAGGAGGAGCTGTTAGCGGTCACACACCGATCAATTGACAAGGAATTTGTAGTGCGATGGATATGGAGTCACTGGTGACGCGCTAGGCGCGGGGCGCACGTCTACACGGTCGAATATACGTCAGAGTCTGACCCTGTGCTAGCACTAGTGTCCTTCCGGCCGTCGGCGGTTCTCAGGACAGGTGTTGTAGCCTGCGATTCCATGATACATCATGCGCTGGCCGCCGCCCGCTCCCGTCCGTCGGCGCTGGACAACAAGACATGCTACGGTCGGAACACCTCCAGATTATTCCACGCAGTCGCGCGGCGGACGTCGTGTGTGCTTGTACGTACAAAGGGTCGCGATAGTATCCAAGGACCCCACCCATCGTGGACGGCGCTACTGCTGCCACACAATCTCCGTCCTACCGGACCCCACAATTAAGCCCGCACATCCTGAAGGTGAACCATGACTTGGTCCACGGTAGGCACGATTATCTGATAGCAAGAAGACTACCACATACAGACTATACCTATACCAAATTACCCCTGAGCATTCGTGCCGGGCCCTCACCACTTCACCGCCGCTGCTCGGAAAGGCCCTTCCCGCATGCAGGCGAGTCGAAGAGAAGGCTGTGTGCTGTCACCTCCCGCGGCGGGGAAGTCGGCATGCCACGATCGTGAACCAGAGTTTGAACTGTAGTGCGTTCGACAAGCTTCTTGAGTAAGCAATTTTGCAAAAGCGGCTCGGCCTTTTACTCTCTGAGCAGGCAGATGCGCAGGCCAGAAGCGCAGGATCCTGAGAATAGCTCTATTGAACAGCGGTTAACCCGGCCCTGACCTGGCGGGTGTCACAGTGCCGTTGCGTTGCGCGAGTGGACGTGCAGGGGAGCCGCCAGGGGTCGAGGGGGTGGACAATGCCGCAATGGGCGGACGGGAGGCATTGAGACGCTGTAGCGTCTTGATAGGAAATTTAGTCCTGTAGGGGTGGCGAATGATGTCAGAACGGAGCTACGCCGAGGGATGAAGGGGGCGAGAAAGGACGAGAGCGGTCGAGGGCCAGACATAATCCGGTCGAGACCCGCTTTGATGACGAAGGACGGGAAAAATTGACATGTGCTCACCTGCATGTCGAGCATACTGGCACCGGCTGGCAAAATACTGAGGAAGGGGCATAAGGAGAGGTCCGCGGATCCCATGGCGGAGTACTCACTTGATAGGCACACCGAGCAGACAAATCCGACTTCTACTATCTTTTTGTGGCAGAAACAAGCCGCCCTGAAGTCCACTCTATCTTGGGTGGGCACGGAGATGAGTTGGCGGATAGCTGGCGGCGGGAGGAACGACATCTGGAACCCGTACATTGAATGATGGATAGGCAATATAGGTCATAAGATAGGGCTGTAGACTCACCATCATGTACTGTAGTAAAGCATCCGTTCTGTCCACTCGAACGTAGGCACCGCCGGTAAGGTGCGCAGCTTGTTGCAGGAAGACGTTATCTGCGCCGAAGATTTTGCAGACATCTATAGTGACTTTCTACGCAGTACGTAGAAGATCAGTAAGCACTTCCGCATACAGTTTGCGAACAGCGTACTAGTTTTTGTGCAGAAAAGATTGAGTTCATGATTGGAATATAGGTGGACGAGTGATCTGGGGACACCGACAGTACGAGTAAACGGGGATCGACCGACGCAGTAGCCCCCTCTCCTCCGGGCGTACTAGCAGCTGCGTTTGAGGTCGTCCGGTTGATATCTACACCCAGGCCACCTAAGAGCCATGTTCGCCGAGAGTGAAAGGGGGGACTCACAGCATAGAGCCTTAGTCAGGCACCCCACGAGACCGATCGGGGCTGATGGAAGGAAACGAATGAACGGACAGAGTTCGGGCGTAGAAGCAGTATGCCTCACCTTCTTCCGCCACATCATCGTACGAGTCCAAACGCTCCGCTATTGAAGCCATCACCGTTGAGTCAAGTGTCTTAAACGGACGATACGTGTTCGCATCCGTGCTTTCAACGCTAGCCGCAACCACCTCTCCTGTTGAGGAGTAAAGCATCTCACTAAGGAAAGACAATTACACCCAAATGTCCATAAACATCGTCGGAGGCTCGTCTGCAAAGGAGGGCAGTCTCGCGTACCTATGGCCCGGGAGCGCACCAAAGACCGCTAAGGTGTTCTCATCCTTGCATGCAATGTGCGCATTCAGAAACGCGGTTAGCTGAGCAAGGAAGGACTGAAGGGATATTCCGAGCGGGTTTGTTGACTGAGCGCAAAGGGCCCATTGGGTTGGGGATAGGTCGACGATTACGCTCAGATGAGAAGGCTTGTCCATGACAGGCAATACTAGCTTGGCGATTGCGCAAATCCTTCCTTTATCCCGGGATGTAAGGGTCGTGCAAGGGGTCAGCGAGGTTGCATGAGAAGTCGAACGAGACGGCTGAGTGAAAGCAGTACTTGCTGAGCAAGACACACGAAGGTTCGCGCCACAAGCGCGTTCAGTGCGCCGCGGAGGCGGACCGGAGACAGAAGCGCCCACGCGCGGCGTTACGACACTGAACATCACAATGCAAGACCCGAGCTTGGCGGTTCAAACTTTACAGACAGTCAAAAATAACATATATAATCGCAACAAAGGCTGTTTGTGGCTGATCAAGATGTATCTGAACCCCATCCTATCTCGTATCTCGGTAATGGAACAACTAGAACACCCTCGGACTCATCGTCCTTCGGCTCTCCCATCCACCGCCAGCATGGACCACAGATCAGATACGGACTCTCGCCTAACCTGATGTCTCCCACAATAGAGTAGACGGCTGGCACCTTGGAGCACACGCGGCAAAGGTCAAGGAGAGGTGGCGTGATTTGCGTTGTGAGAGGGTACCCAGAACGTGGATCCGTCGGATGTCGCAATCTAGAGATAGCCTCGTCAGGAACATGCTAAAGCGAGCGAAAAAAAGCAGATTCTGACCTGATGGTGGTCAGGACAAAGAAATGCTCGCAGCTGCCTGCATGGAGAATCCAATAAGGCTCGTGGAGTCGCACTTTCAACGACGAGATCTGAGTGTCGTGCATAGACCCGCCTTTACGCACATCTCTCTTGCTGTTGCTAGGCATGCTTTGTATCAAATCTGATAGCTTTCTGTGAACAGGTAAGTCATTATCTGGGAACGCCAAAGAGAGCTTAAAAGGACTTACTCGGCGTAGTCATCCTCCGCCTCGCCGTCACCGTACAATACATCTTCTATGCACATTACGGCACCTCCACCACCGTCGAGGGTCATGCTGTCTTCTGCACGACGTTGTTTATAGCCGACAACTGCCCCCGATTCGTCCACAATCTCCTCTGTCATTTCGTGTGACGTGCACGGAATAGCCTCGAACAGATCACCGAGGGTTTGCGATGATAATAACACATGCTGCGATGACCGAGATAGAATTTTCTGGCCCCAAGACTGTCTATTATAGACTGTCATGAAGACAACTGCATCCTCGGCCTGTCCCTCTGACGTCGGCCCCGAACCCATCGTCTTCTGGTGGGAATTTCAAAAACGGAAACATAACGGACTCCGTGACACTCACAGTATTGATAAGGGTGTTGTGGTCGGACTGCCTCGGCGGCCGAATGAACGATGCCGCGTGCATGGTTAAACTGAGGATAGTGTTACTTCTGGAAGACATCGGAAGACGAAGAGACTTCTTACGGCCAGCACTTGAGCTTGATGGCTTCGTGTTTCATCCGTAACGCCCTGACTTCAGGCTGTTCGTCCTGCGGGTCTGCGAGCGTTGTTCGCTTACGCTTCTTCCGTGTCGGCTCCGCGGTCTCATAGATGACATGGACCGTTGCGTTGTGAGTTCTCGTGACGTGGTCCATGAGACGTGGATCACAGATGGTTTCTTCCAGCATGCCCCGGAAATCATCTACACTGTGCTAGGTTCACCGACATGAGCGTGTCGTCACGTAGGGGAAAGGAAAGGAGCTGGAGGAAGACGAAACAAACGATGACGCACCAACACTCGGCGGCGATATTCTCCTGCTCTTCTTTACTCAGACGTTCCCATTCTTCTGTCGTTTCCGGCGGTAGCGAGGACGCAACCTGTGCAGAGTCGGTCGGATGCGCGGAATAGCTGGTCTCTAGAAATGCGGTGATGTCGATGAGTTCAGAAGGGGGTCCAAAGTATGCTTCATGGGCTTGTCCCGGCGTAAGATTCATGGCAGAAGGAGACGTCGGTGTTCGGAATGAGCGCGGATAGACTGTGCGCGTGATTGTTCGTGTCAGGACGTGTCGGAGGCCGCCTGAATGGAGCGAGCGTGACCGCGTCCGGCAGACGAACGGCGAGAAAAGTTTGCAGCAGGGCGGCTCAAGGCGGGCGGTGGCGGAATGGTATTCCCGAGGACGCGTCGGTGCGGGGATGGTTGTGGGGAAAGCGGGAGATGTGGGGAAGCGCGGCGCGGACACCGGGCAGACGCGCTGCCGGTAGCCGACTCGAATGACAACGTCAGAGCCGGGTCAGAGCAGCTGAGCTCGACGGTCATATACGCTCGCTCGCTGTCCGCCCGCTCCCCCTCGTCGCCCGCGATGCTCTCCTCCGCCCGCCGCTCACTCCCCCAGACACTTCGCTCCCGCGCCCCCGCATCCCGCGTGCACGCTGCCGCTATCTCTTCTATCAGTCGATCGACCGGCCCGCTTCTCCAGAGGTCTCCCCGCGCTGCCCCCGCGCTGCCCCGCACCACTAGCCCCGCCCTCGCCTTTGTCCGCAATATGTCGCACGCCGAGTCTGCCGTACGCCCAGATCCGGACCAGGTCATCCAGGACATTGCCGATTATGTCCACAACTCCAAGATCGACTCCCCGCTTGCGCTCGAGACGGCACGACTCTGCCTGATTGACACCATCGGATGCGGGCTGGAAGCGCTGCGCTTCCCCGCGTGCGCGAACTTGCTAGGCCCTGTCGTGGAAGGAACGGTTGTTCCCAATGGTGTGTGGTCATCCCCTTGCTGGAGGATAGAGGGATAAACGCGCCGGCGAACAGGCACGAAGGTCCCCGGCACGAACTACCAGCTCGACCCTATCCGCGGTGCTTTCAACATCGGCACTCAGATTCGGTGGTTGGACTATAACGACTGCTTCCTGGCCGCCGAGTGGGGGCATCCCTCGGACAACCTGGGCGCCATTCTCGCCGTCGCCGACCACCTCTCCCGCAAGGGCGAAAATATCACCGTCCATGACATTCTCGAGGGCATGATCAAGGCGCACGAGATCCAGGGCGGTCTTGCTCTTTTGAACTCGTTCAACCGTGTCGGTCTCGATCACGTAGTTCTCGTCAAGGTTGCCAGCACAGCCGTTGTGTCAAAGCTGATGTGAGTAGGACGCTTTGTCGTCCATATGCTACCTTGACGAGCACCAAACTCATCATTCATCTGTATTTCAGAGGTCTCGACCGTGCCCAGACCATCGACGCCATCTCACAAGCTTGGGTTGACGGCCAGTCTCTGCGCACCTACCGCCATGCCCCCAACACTGGCTCTCGTAAGTCGTGGGCCGCCGGCGATGCCTGCTCCCGCGCTGTCAATCTGGCATACCTCGTCAAGCGTGGGGAGAAGGGAATGCCGTCTGTGCTCACTGCCAAAACATGGGGTTTCTACGACGTACTCTTCAAGGTACGTCGTGACGACGGAGCTGATACGAGAACTTGCTGCTTATCTTTGGGCACAGGGCAAGCCATTCGAGTTCCAGATGCCTTACGGCTCTTACATCATGGAGAACGTGCTCTTCAAGATTTCGTATCCTGCCGAATTCCACGCGCAAACCGCAGTAGAAGCTGCGCACATCCTGCACAACAAGCTCAAGGAGATGGGCAAGAGCTCCGATGACATCAAGAGTATCCGCATCCGAACCCAGGAGGCTGCCATGCGCATCATCAACAAGAAGGGTCCCCTCGACAACTTCGCGGACCGCGAGTGAGTTATCGTTACGACACTGTCGCCCACGCGTAGACGGCTCCCTGACGTGCGCCATACAACCCTTAGCCACGACATCAACTACATGGTCGCATACCCGCTCATCTTCGGAGAACTCACCTCCGAGTCGTACACGGACGAATCCGCCAAGGACCCGCGCATCGATGTGCTCCGCGCGAAAATCACGTGTGTAGAGGACAAGCGGTTCAGCGTTGAGTACCATGAGCCATCCAAGCGCTCAATCGGTAATGCTCTCTTGGTTGAGCTCCAGGACGGCACCGTCCTCGACGAGGTCGAGATCGAGTATCCGGTCGGCCACAAGCGCCGTCGCGAGGAGGGCACGCCTTTGCTGCTTGAGAAGTTCCAGCGCCACATTAAGCCTCACTTCAGTGCGGGAGGGCAGGAGAAGTAAGCGTATCTCTGAGTATCTTTCCACTTCCCTGATATTAATTGTTTACCAGGATCTTGAACACGGTTAACGACGCTGCGGCGCTCAACAAGCTCCGCGCCCATGAATTCACGGACCTCTTCGTCAAGGCGTAGGGCCCAGCCCTCTCTCCGACGTATGAGTTTCTGCGTCCGCGCACATCTGTACTACTATTACAAACACAAGGCAATGGGACGCAAGGTTGGATTACTTGCAGGCGCCGTGCACGCACTGCATGACCGCGCACGCAGCGATCTGCGCCCGACTGTACATCTGCCCGGGATGGCCCGGGTCCTCGGTAATCGTTCCTACCTTCCACACTAGGGTTCTTGCAGGGCCGACAATAGTCTGACAACGGCAATCATGAGGAATTCTGACGGAGAAGGTCGAGAAGGCTGTCCAGAAGCATGCATGGTGTCGTCTGCGCAACGTGCATGTGCACGCGGAGGCGTCGAGGACGGTGGAGTGACTCTGGTCACGACCTCGCCCCCTCAGAGACATATTCTGGGGTTATCACAGTGGCTCCTATCTCCCTCGTGTGGGTATCCGGGATTCGTTCGTTCACTTGAGGTCATAGCTGTATGTGAGACGCCTCGCGGGCTATGGATACCAGTGCAGCTCCGGATGTAGTACTTTCCTTTCTGAGAGTGCAACGCGTGCGCGCGAAGGACCCGAAGTCCACGTGTAATTACGCCTCCACGCGTCGACGAAGCTCAAGCTTCTCGAGGTACAACCACATCCGTGCTAGCTCTCCAGTGGGTATGCTACATCTTTCCAACTCTGAGCACCGCGAAGGACGGGCGGACATGCTTGCCATCAAACACACCGTAAAGTAACATCAGGACGAGAACTGGCCACCCGGCCCTGCAACAGGACCAGCACCGTACGTACATGTTATGCCAACACCATCGCGCCCTCCTCGCGCCCTCCAGGCTGTTTTCTGCACACTCATAGACGTCCTGTACGATGGTGCAGGGGTGTAGCGGTCTGGTCTGGAACCCACACTCTCCGATGGCCAGCGCGCAGCCTCGTTTCGAGGTGCTGATGGTCGTCCACCCCACACATCGGCGGCCCACCGCGGCCAATGATGGGCCCCCGCGGCGGCCGCGCGCTGGGCGCACGCCGTCCGCGCATTGCGACAGACACCAAGCCCCGAATAGTCTCGGGCGGACTCGGGCCAATGGTGTGTTCCTCAATTCGCCTTTGCCCCGTGAACCATTCAGTCCCCCAAGTCGCGCCATCGCGGTTCCCGCCCCCGCCCCTTCCAATGAACGTCGGCCTCGTCGCGCGTGGAGCACGGCCGGGATCGTCCTTGCGTACGCACGCCTCCCGCTCCGGCCGGACTTGACGCTCCGCGCATGGGCTGCGGCATCCGCGAAATCTTCGTGTTCGACACGGTCGTGGATTCGTCACCCGCCCCAGCGTGAGAACGGCGGTCGTCGCCCCATACCGCCACCTGTCGGCGCGCGTTGACCGGGCGGGGTTGGTTCAGGATCGTCCGTTAGCGTGGGGTCGTGAACGTCGACCCGGTGCGTTCTACCCCTGGCTTTGCCTCCGAGCCGCTTTCGAGCCTCCCGCGAAGCCCATTTTCCAGTCTACCGTTCACCCGCCGGGGAGGGCTGACACAGGGCGCCCTGAGATAGTGAACCATTCCCGCATTTGCACAGTGTCTCGGTGAGACATCGTGCGAGAAGTCGGCGTGATGTGCCCCCCTGCAGGGATGCGCCTGATGCAGAAAATCCTGCAGTGCTCCCGACCTTCTAAGTTTGAGTTGGGAACGTGCATCATCGCTAGGCATCACCCGATGCGAGTCGGACGATGAGCACGAAAGGGTCGTCGCACGAGGCCCTACGGTCCGGGCGCGGGCCATAGGAGGCCATAGGGCACGGAGGTACCTGAACTCCGTGCAGGGATCCCGGTGATAGAACTATATGTTTACGTTCTGCTTCGAATCATCTCCCATGCTACCGCAGAACTGATGAATATGGAGTCTAGGCATTCTTATAAGAAGTCCGAACCTTGTCGCGCGTTAATACAGGCAATGTATCTCAGTACTTGTGGGTCTCAATATTCTCTTTACAACGCTGGCATCCAAAACCGGCGGACTTCAAGGCGAGAGACTGGCAGTAAATCGGCCAGCGTTAAGCCCATGATCGAAAGGGTATGATATCATCATTGGGGCCTACAAACCAACAAGACAACGCATCGCGCTCATGTCTTGTCAGCGTTCAACATGACTTTGCGTTCGGCGTTCTATACGACAAGAGGGCAGCAGAAACGCTGGACCTTCTGAAGTCTAAACCCCAGTTGGACTTCGCGGCGCGCTCAACGACGGAAGCGCCTCGTGCGGCGGCCTCCGATCGCGTGCGTCCCGGTTCCTATTGAGCATAGTCTCGTGAATATTCAAGTTCAAGCAGGGCTAGTCGCTTCATAATGCACGAGCTCCCGAATTCAAAACCCTACACTCACTTGCGCGCTCCGACATACACGAACATGACATAGCACTAAACCCTTGTACCGTAATCGAGATTCTAGCAGCGACACAAGGCCGCTAACAACGCTGACGACGCCCCGATCTGCTTCTCTGTCGAGTCTCGACGCTTCCCCGGGGTAACCCTACCGAGCGCCATGGCCGGCCAGACGAGAAGCCTAGGGTCTTACCAGCGTTGGTTCGCGGGAGACTACCAATCCATAGCCCTAGCTGGGATGCTAACCACTTTGGCCACGACATCCCAGAAACCATACCTGAAGGCTTGTCGTAGAGTATACGTCGTATCTCTGATTCTAGGCGAAGTGCAGTCCTCTTGTGGAATGTAGGTGCGCTGGGCTGAAAGTAGGCTAGAGTATCTGTCCAGACCCCAGTGGCAAGACTGGCCCAATGCCGGTCAAGCATTTGTATTACTTCCGCAGATCCACAGAGAACTGACCGGCCAAGCACCTGCAACATTCAGACAACTTCGAGAGACAACAAGACGGGAGTCCAAGACGCATCTGCCCTCCGTTAGGTGTTCTTGTTCTGGACCAACCTCGAATGTCGTTCCCTTCCATGAATCTCTCCGAATCCATCCGTCAAGCAACGGTGTCTCCGCCTCTCGCCAGCTTTAGCGTTCCACACATAGGCTCAACTTTGTAGGTACCTCGTATACTCCTGGAACGCATGTATGCTAAGTTCCCATACCACTGTGCGCACTTTGAGTGAAAATGTAGTGCACCCCAACCGCCCACATCTCACGGTCAACGTCTTCATCTCTCTGGGGTGAACGTTAGCGGTGGCAGAGTGATGAGTTTTGTATATGCTGACCCCAGAGTCCATGCCGACGCATTCGGGACTCCGTTTATTGCGCGGCGACCTTGGCTTACCGATACCTACTAATGCATTGTAAAACGTAAAAGCCTCTGAGACCTCCGCGGCCGGGTAAAATATTCAGATCAGGTTCCGCGAGCAAAGGGAGTTTCCCCCTCGGAAGTCCGGGATGATAGGGATCCCGTGCACCTTCGCAGCTGCCTCAGCCGGTCGCCAGGCTGGCGGTCCGGTGTTGGCTTGTCCGTGTGGAGAACAGAGCTCTTCGCCAAGATATCGAGCATCCGAGGACAATACCACTTCGATGGCCTATCCGCAAGTCGTCCTCGTCGAGGCTTCGACAAGATGGAGCGCCTGCCCATGGGAGACGTGCAGGGCTGGCGCCAGCCGTAATAGAACTCGTTCCTGAGGTGAAGAGCTGGCGAAATGGGGCACGGGACAACGAGGCGCAATTTTTCCTTGAGACCGAGACTAGTAGACATCAGCGCAGCCCGGGCCAGCCCACAGGGTCCAGCGAGCCAGCTCACCACTCCATTCCCTTGCCCCACCGAAAGAAGACGGAGGACGCCCTAATTTCCGGGTCCGTTGAGTGCTTCCGAGCCCCGGCGGTCGAGACGACGACGACGACGGATCTGCTGGGGGGTGGTGCGTCACGGCGTCCCGCGGAATTTGCATCAGCGCTCTCATTTCGAGTCGCAGCAAGGATGACCGCGGGTGAGCGAACATGCTCAACTCGACTGCGCGGGCGGAGGGTGGCCGTTAGCAGAGTTTGGACTTGTACCTGTCATTGATCCCGCCTTCACTCCTTTCCCGCGAGACCTGCCACTTTAGGCAAGCACGTAAAGGGTCTCCTCCGACACATTCTTTCTCTGAGAAGGACGCGCAGCACCCACTCAGGGAGCGCAAAGGCAGCCAATTTCTTGCGTATCCCAGATAAGCGAACTCGGGGAGCGGACGAAGGTGAGAGTCCGATGCTGTGAGCTGAGACGGCTCACAGCGTCGACGTCAGAGGCGCTCGACGCGGCGGCTGCGGCCTGCCGCAAACGCACGCGACCGCTTGCACGGTTTCTTCCGTGATTCGAACATTGACATTCGATTGGCGACGCCAGCCGAAAACGCAGATTGCGGGACCCTGTGTCGCAAACGTGGCCGGCACAAGGGCACAAGTTGGCTCGAAGCTCGAAGCCCGAGGCTGGGATGTTTGCAGGGTCGACCCCAAGTTGACCCCCAAGGTCAGCGACGGCTCTCACCCTGACCCAGTGGATGTGCTCAGCGCTCGCTACCCGCGGTGAGAAAGCGGTCCTCGATGTAACTTTAGATGCAATGCTAACGATACTCAGCACAAGGCCCAGGGCCCGCCGCCCCTCCGGCCAATGACGAAAACACAGCGGTGACGCGTGCTGATACACGTTGATGACCACCGCCCCTCGCTTGCAGCGTCTGTCCCGCGAAGCTTCCCCGTGCACATCCCGAGCGGCGGCGAGCGAGCGACGCGCGCCACGCGGCGGTCTGTCCGCGCGATCTCTCCGCGCGAGATACGCGCGCCCCCCCGACGGCCCCGCGCGCCGCCTCCGGGCACTCAGCCCGCCTGCCGACGCGTGCGCGGAGCGGCGGGCGCGCTATGTCCGTCCTCTTGATGACCGTCTCTGCCGCCGCCTCCGCCCGCTCAGGGGGCCTCCGACTCCGCCTCCCGCGTTGACGAGGCATCGTCGATGCTGATCCGCTACGAGCTCTGCGTTCGATACACGCTCCCCGAGCTGGCGAGGCTACCGTCGCGCCTGGATCGGGGGCCCAAGCGGCGATGATCATCGTCATCGTCGTCGACGGCTGTAGCGCGATTGCTCATGAGCGGCCGATCCTCGCGACTCGCACGTGGATCACCTTCGTCGCCGACCCGGTCGGGGTATCCCCCGCCACGGCGGCGGCGGCTCGGCAACACTGCCCGACGGTGGGGTGTCGGTCGACAACAGTATACAAACATGTCATGGACCTGTGCAGACGACGCTCGGGGTCAGTAGAGGTGCTCCGCTCACTCGTGCTTCCGAGGAGACGCTACAGACCTAGTGTATGCACTATGCGCGCATAGAAGGGCCCGAAGTCCAGGGCGTCGCGCCAGGGCCGTGGCAGTGGAGGTGCGGCTGCGGTCTTCGTCCGCACTTGGTCTGATGCCCTTGCATTGACTTCCCGAGGGAAACCGGTGTCTTTGTGGAGACGCCTAGCAGGGGTTGAGTGAGTTTCGGCCGATGAGGGAGACAGAGACACTCGACAGCTCGACAGGCTGTGGTCATGTCGCTGTTAGGTTGTGCTCTAAGTGCACCCTTCTCGTCAACGGATGTGATGTAAAGTGAGTTACCGGCACGTACTGTCAGTGAGTTGCGTGCATGAATTTACGACGTGTTGACGTCTGGCTTCACCCTCCATCTCGTTGGATGCGTATGGAGATGTATCCCCATCCTGCACCCCGTTAACCAAAGGGAGCTGTCGGCTACTTGGCCATGCCCCATGGCACGAGGGTTCCCGATGTGTCGATTCGCAGACTGGATGAAGCAAGTTCGAAGGAGCAGCTGCCGTAGGCATTCCTCACAGACTTTCTGTCGCTCACACGCACGTTCTCCTTCACACCCGCAATTACTCGTGCGAACGCCAAAACGCCTTCGGCGGCGCGGTGCCCGCGCGGATAGAAATCGGCTTTTTACAGCACGATGCCTCCGAGCGCGCAGAAGAACACCAAGAGACAATTGACCCCTGGAAGGGTCCTGCCCGGCAGCCGCCGAGCGCGGTCACCCGCGAACCCCATCGACGTAAACGCGTCGAAGGGAGGCTGCCACAGCGCACAGCGCGCCCTGTGTGCTTATCATAAAAACGTCGGCAGCGTCGGCGCGCGTGGGCGCGTGGCCAGGGTGTGTATGCAGCTCGCTGCTTCTCTGGGCCCTGCGCGCTCGCCCCACGCATCGCAGCGAACCTTCGCGCATGGCGAACGTGGTGCTCGGTTGAGGGAATGGACTCAGCGGCGCGTTCCTCCAGCGTTCCTCCCCCTCGGGCCCAGCCGGCCGTACGGTGGCGGCGGGGCAAGTTTGCCCTCGGCCGGGCGGGGAAGCACGCGCGGGCTGTTGCGGGCAGCAGCGACTTGGAGGGCCCGCCGCCGCAACCGCTCCGGACGTTCCACGAGCCCGCTTCTGATGCATCAGGCAAGGCCGTCTCCCCCGCGGGCGTATTTGTATATCGTGCGCATTGGGTTCGAAGCCCTGGGATTTACGTGAGCCGTCGCACGCCCTCGCACCTGTGGCCCGGCTGCGGGAGGGGGTCAACTGAGCCCAGAGGAAGCGTGTGTGTGCGTGCGCGGGCGTGACACTGACACACCGACGCGCGCGCACGCCTGGCCGTGGGGCAGGCGTGGCGTGGCCCATGACGGACGGTGTCGTAATAGCCGTCGCCCCGGGCTTCTTCTGTGTGCGCGCGCGCGAACCACCGCGCGCCGGGCTAAAAGACCGGTGTTTTGACGTCTTTGGTCTCCATTGGGAGATCTCCAGTCCAGCGAGAAGAAGCGTCAGGGAGGGCGGAGGGGTGATGCGGCTGCGCGTTGCGTGTCCGTGCTGTCTGGTCTCTATCTCCGCACACCCGGTCCTCGGGCGCTGCGGGCCTCCGAGGTGGTGTCGAGGCCTCTCCAAGGTCGATCGCGAGCGGTGCAGGAGCTCGCGAAGCCGTTGTGCGCGCTTGGAAGATGGAAGGGCTTTGTGGCGCAAGGCGGGCACGAGGTGATGGACCCGCTGCAATGTCTAAAATTCGGATGGCGCTCGCCGTGGGACGAGGGAGGAGGGAGAGGGAGGAGGTCGGAAGGGATATGCCGAGGAGCGGGCGAGGTGGGAGAAAAAAGGTGCTATCTGTTGCCGTAGTGCCGGATAAGACAGGACGTTCACGGTGCAGACTAGTGGTGATGACCCTGCACGGTATGAGGTACGTGGAGTGCCCGGGAGGAGCAGTGGTTGTTCTAGTCAAGTGTGCGGCGCGGAAGGATCAGAACGGGGAGCGTTCTTTGGCTCGTGGGTTACAAGGATAGAATACACAAAGCACAAGCTTTGGACAGGGGGACACGAGGCCTGGGAGAGAGGCACGCGGCGGGGGCTATGGACCTACAGGCTCGGCTGAGGAAGAGAGTAGAGTGGGTGGAGGGGCGAAATCGATAAGTCAACATAATGAAATCAGACGTGAACACGACGCATGTGGCGCGGGGACGCCATTGCCAGGAATGATGGGTTTCGGCACGTGAGAAGGGCGGTGGAGATAATCGTCTTTCCCTTTGGCTGGGGGCCAGGTGACGGAGAGGCCGGACGTTGAGAAGCAGCCCCGCCGGGATCTATGGCACATTCCGAGAGAGAGGCTTCTGGAGTACGTTATGCATTTAGCTATCAAAGGTAATTGGCCCATGGGCAAGGCGGTCCTCGCTCAGAGCCGCGCACTGGTGTGCTGATGCGGAGCCGTGAAGAGCACAGAGGGCGGGGCGGTCTGCGACGGTGAGGACGTGTCTGTTTTTTTTCCATCTTTCACGGGCCCGGGGCGGGGACGGTCGGTCGTGCCGGCGGGGCACGCTAGTCGCGGGGCGTGGCGGGGAGGAGGCCGGCCAAGGCGAGCGAGACCAGCGGGACTCGGGGCGAAGACGTACTTGGGCGACTACTGGGCGACTACGGACGATCGACTGGGTGTGTCTGACGATGACAGCGTGACCAGGATCACAGCGTGGCGCGCGCGCCATCAATCGTGCGCCTCTAACCCTAAATTAGGCTTCCTCCTCCTCCCAACCGATTTTCCGGCCAGAGCCGCCCCCGCGCTCCGACCCGCCCAGCGGCGGCGGCCAGACGGCCAGGCAGCCCCAGCCACCTCTCGCACAACCTGCGCCTCCGCCTGCGGCGTCCGCGCCCCCGAGCCCGTCGTCGGCGTAGATCAGCGCCAGATCAGACCCTGCAAGACCGCCCGCTTGTTCCGCCCTTGCCCGTTAAACAACCTTCAGCTCCGTTTGAGCCCCTCGTTTGTGGCCCCTGGTCTTTGCACGCCCGGCGGCACGGGCAAAGCGCAGAGAAGCCAGTCCGAGTGTTCATCGTCGGACGAAGGTAGACGAAGGCGCGTTGGCGTGCGACCCTTGGCGAAGCCCGACCCTCGAAAGAAGCCCGGGAAAGGCGAGAGAAAAATACTCGAGAAAAAGAGCGAAATAATGGGTTAGCCGAAGGATTCTTCCGTGACACGCGACTGCAAGACGACGGCCGTGGCGAGATCTGGATCTTGGGTTCCAAGCCCAATATGACATGATCCGCAACAACAATCAAGAGAGCATCCCTTTCTCGACGTGCTCCCATTTGGCTCCCATGCACCACCTCCCGTTTCGTTTTTAAACCATGGACGTCCCCCACCATGTCTCCCGTCCATACCCAGTCCCTTCTCCCCAGCCATCATACCCCGCCATGGCCGACAGTCTCCACTAGTGAGTCACCACCTCCCCGACGTCGACCCGCGTCTCACGTCCCTTAGCCCCTACAGCGCGGCGACCCCCACACACCACTACGTCCCCAACGCGTACTATGCGTCCCAAATGCACGCGGGTACCGCCCACATGCACGTCGTCGCTCCTACCGCGATGCGCCAAGATCCTGCAGCTCAGCGCAAGCGGCCAAAGTACACGCGTAGCAAGACGGGCTGTCTGACTTGTCGTGGCAAGAAGATCAAGGTTCGTGTGCGCTGGCGCCCGTCTGGCACGAGTCCCCTCCTAACGCGTCTTTAGTGCGACGAGACCAAGCCCACTTGTGTTCGCTGCAGCCACGGTCAGCGAGAGGTGCGTTTTTCTCTTTCCGACACGCTACACGAGCGCGTCGTCTGATGTCGCGACGCGTCGCAGTGTACGTGGCCAGAGGGCGTCCCCACCCGCAAAAAGCCTGCGCCCCGCAGGTCGCCTCCTTCACCCGTAGACAGCGCGGATACGCGCCCCTCTACGGCCGGATCGTCGGATGCGGCCTCTCCTCCCACCCGCGGTCCTACCCCTCCCAACCGGAGGGAGCCCGTAGAGATGGGCATTCCCCCTATGGTCTCCCGTCGTCACAGGTTCATCCTCTCTCCGCTTCATTTCGGGTTCAATTAGTGACAGCTTCCCTTTTCCAGTGACCCTAATGTTAACCTTCCCGTCATCGTTTCCGATAATCGCCGCCCTGCGTACGTTCTTCTGCGCGTCTCCCTTGCGCGTTCCGTACTCACTTCATGCTGCAGTGTGGCGCCCATTTCAACTTCATCTCAAGGATACCCTATGCACTCGAATAATACCCACCTCCCTGCTATCCCCGAAATCTCTGCACATTATACCAGCCAGCCTCAGTACATGTCCAGTTACCCTCATCACGCTTCTCATCACTACTCGCACTCGCAATCTGCTCTCCCTCGCATCAACCCGCACCCTGACGTCCACCATGCCCACCACTCCCGTGGAACGGGAAGCGCATCTCCTGACTCGCAGTGGCCCTCGCCTCAGATCATGACCCCGGTCGATCCTATCGAGCCCTACGTAAGTAACACCTCCTACCCTTACGATTACCCTCCTAATCTCCGCCATCCCTCCCTTCAGTTCCCGTCGCCTCAGGAGAGAAACCTGGTGGGGTCTTCTTCGCACGCTACGCACCACGTTAGATATCAATGAACGAGTGTTTTGTTTTTTTGCTTTCTAAAGATTCGTCATTACTGCGACAATGCGCTTAGCATTATCATGGCCTGGCCGTCTGAGAACCCGGTACTCGCCGCTAACTTCCAATTCCTGTTCGATGGCGTGCGAGGCGCGGACTCCGCCGTGGAATCGCTACGGTCGGCCCTGCTCGGCGTGGCCGCGGTGCACCAGTCGTTTCTGCTCTCGCGCAGCGGGGTCTCCCAGCAGGCCGCCGACGAGGCGATGCGGGTCGCGGATTCCTTCCGCGCAAAGTCAAGGCACCTCCTTGCTTCCTCCTGCGCGACGAGAGAAGGATGCAACAATGACGCCGCTTTGGCCTCGGCGGTCGCGATCGCGCTCATCGACGTGAGTGGCTTAGTCCGCTTCATGCTCGCGCAGAAGAATGTTGAGTGAACGTGAACGTGTGCCCCGTGTTATAGATCTTCTCTGGAGGCCGCAATTGGGCGAAGAGCCTCGATTTCGCTAAGAACTTGGTGAGGTCGCGTGGTGGCCCCGGCCTGCTCCTCGCACGCAGCAAAGGCTTCAAGGCCAACGCCGTTACCGGCGTGTCTCGGGCGCGGCTCCTCCTGGAGATCGTCGCTGTGTACGAGCTGTTCGGTGACTAGCTGTTTACGTGTAGCATGCGCTGCCTAGGCTGATTTGTCTGGTCTTGTCCTCAGGGTGCTTCGCTAGTGGGAAGGCGCCCACGCTGCTCAACATTGACTGCTGGTGGTACGTCTTACGCTTCCATGCTCACTCTCCTCGCGCTACGCCTCCGCCCCAGCTCGTTCCTCACGACTTCTGACGCCACGGCGCCGGGCATGCAGGCTGACGAAGACAAACATGCACGACACGGTGTCGTACATCGACAAGGTGTTCGGCATGTCGAGGGAGTTCATTTTGGTTCTTGCTCAGGTACGTCCGAACCGCACCCGCTCACGCGCTCGTCGAGGCAAAAAATTGTTCACGCATCGTGCTTGCTGTCCGGTTGACAGGTCTCGACGTTAGTCGCGCGCGTGCTCCACCCCGAGACGACGAAGATAGCAGAGGTTGACCTAGACCTTGAGCCTAGCAAGGTCGACGACGACGTTGCGATCAAGCGTGACGCAGAGAAACTTTACAAGACGCTCGCAAGCTGGCAGGATGCAGCGGGCTTGCACGAGCGCGTTCAGGCTGGTAATTACATCTACAGACACGCTGCGCAGGTGCGTTTTTTTTTCTTCGACCCCTCCCTCCCGTCTTCCTTCTGCTACAGGCTCCGCATTCGCGCTTCGTGAAACGGAGCAGCGGTGGTGTGTATGGCGCGTATGTCGGATTCTGACTGATGACCGCCCGTGGGCGGGGCGCGCGGCGGACGATAGATCATCCTTTTGCGCGACGTGCTCAAGACGCCTCCGACGGACGCGCTCGTCCAAGAGCACGCAGACAACATTCTATCCCTCTGCCAGACATGCGGCACGAACAAGATGGGCGTCGAGTGAGTGCCTTCCCTTCCTGGCCTGCTCGCCCCGATCAGTCTCCGCCACCGCCGCGCCCGAGTACGTCGGCGGTGGCGGCGGCGGAGCGGAGGCGCTCTGCAGCGTACTCTGTTGCCTTTTTCTCAGTGTGCGCCGGCTAACCCCCGCACCCGCGGTTCCGCTCCCGTTAGTCTCACCTGGCCCGTCATCATCGCGGGCTCGCAGATGTTCGGCGCGGACCGCACGCGCGTGCTGTCCATCTTCGAGCTGTTCAGGTGCGCGTCCCCGTGTCCGCCTTATCATTGAAGGGATCCTGACTGTTGGCCCGCCCCTGGCGCCCCGTCTCGCCCCGGCCCGACGTGCCTCGGGTTTTCTTCACACAGACTACAATGTGAGCGCCCGATTTGTTTTGCGTTTGCTGGAGTAGCTGTGGCTCCCGAGGCTCGGGACTGCGTTGCTCATATCGTGCCCCGCGGAGGGCAAGTGGGAAAATGAGGGTGCTCACACGTTCGTCTGGGTTGGCTTCGCAGGCTGCTACGAAATCGAGACGTCCGAGTTCATCGTCCGGCAGGTGAGGATTTTGCGTGTGGGGCGCGACGTGGGCCGCTGACGTACCGTTGACGTGAATCCGACGCCCTTGCAGGTGTGGCAACGGCTCGACGAGAACCATCCCAAGGCCGACTGGCGCGCAGTGATGGCCGACAACGACCTCGATGTGCTCATTCTCTAGTGCTATTCTCGCTCTTCCTTCGGCTCTGTTCTGCGCTTCTCGCTTTTCCATGTCTACCGTCTCCCCGTTTTTCGCTTACTACATTAGAAATGTCGTGCGTATAGATCGTGGCTTGTATGTTAGTTCGGTTATCGGTACGCCTGTGTACGAAGTGTATGATTCGCGCTAGATTGGATACTACTCTACCCCCGCAGCGTTTTCTTTAGACGTTTTCCATATGCATCGCACGTGCCGCCCTCCCAGGTCCCAGGCCCCAGGACCCATCGTGCTTTCCCGCGGACGGCTTTTCCTACTGCGGGGGATAGCATGTACGTATGGAACGGCGGTGGTACCCCCCGGCCCACGCGGCCGCAACGAGGTGTGTGATTTATTCTGCGAGAATAACCCTGTGCTGGCGCGCGGTTGGCGCGCGGCCTTGACCTCAGGGATGCAGCAGCTCTCTGATACATGCATTTGACATTCGTGCGTGCCGCGCAGTCGCCATATTTCTAATTTCCTCACAGCGTGCCCGTTCGTCGCCTCCACATGTTCTTCACGCAGTGTATTCGTAGGCCCCAAGTTGCCGCGCGCTCGCGGGGCGAAGTGGCGAGGGACCGAATTACCCCAGTGTGGCCGATTCTCCGACCTCCCCATTTGCTTGAGACCGGTCAGTCACGCCGCCGCCGGACTCTCCTCGGCCGTCGACACTCGAGAGGTTTGTATTCCCACAGCGACCCGACCCTGTTGCTTCTCGCGTCGATTGCGGAGGCCAGTTTTCGGGGGTGGCGCGCAAGGTCGTACAAGCTCTAGGTTTTTGAGCTCTCGCACGCCTCACCTCGCGATCGGCCCGCTGCGCGGGCGACGGCCGTAAGGCCGTCGATGACCTATGGGCTATCTGGACTCCTGGTTGCCATGTTGGGTATTCAGTGCCAAATCATCTGCGCATCGCGCCAACGGCCCTCGGTGGGTGTGATCACAAATAGGCTTATAGCCCCAGTCGCGACTCCTCGACTCATACCACGGGCCTCTCTCGTGATCAGCGAGGCGCCCGTGCCGCGGGCACTCCGGGGCGAGCGGGGCTCGCGGGGCGGCGGGGCCGACTCTTCCAATAACACTAGCGCGACATGTCAACTTCGATCTTTGGACATGCGTTCTGTGTTTTCTGATTGCGCGCCAGCGCGCGCGGCCACTTTTACAATAAACTTTAGGTGCGGGTTCTCGATAATGCGCGCGTGCTCGTCCGCCGCTTCTCGCGAGCCTCCGGTGCGGAAGCCCGGGCACATGGCCCGACGTCGACGTCCCTAGACGGACGACCGCACCCATTGGGCGCACACAAGCACTTGGGCTGACGCTACGAACACAACAAATTAACGGCGATGGCTGATTGTGCAGGGCCGCTCCCCGTCTGATGGTAAATGGACTGACAGCTGCTGACAGACTGCCGCTGCTGCCACCGAGGCCACTGGTAACCCCTTCGGGTTCTGACCTGCAGCGCGTCTTCAGAAAACTACCTGCAGATGGTCCGATGGCGGCGCGACTGCCTTGGGAAGTCGCACGGGCGTGAGTTTCATACCTGCTCTCATACGCGGCATTCTCGTCTGCTTCGGGGCCGCGGAACTCTAACAGAACCCAGTCTTAATGCACAAGTCGTCATACTGTTCGAACTGACGCTCGCTCACGGCAGCCAAACCTCCGCGAGAGCTACTCACAACCTTCCTAGTCAGCTCGTTGGCTAACAAATGGAGCAATCGCCGCGTTTGGGCTCCACGCGTGCGCGGAGAGTGTACTCCCACCATCCGCAGCGATTTAGTCTCTAGAAGCTCGACGTGCACGGTGCCTGCCGTCGCGCGCCCTTTTCTGTCCCCATGACTGGCGGACAAGGACACTCGCGGGGTGCGTCGCTCTCCCAAATCAAGACGGATGGTAGAGTGTGTGGCATAGCGCGGGGGCTAGAAGGGCTTCCTAAGCTCCAGTTCGCGCGCGGAGAAGACCACTGTACGACAGATGGCTCGCACTCCGCCCGCCGGTCTGAGGCTTCGTCTTGTACTCTGTTTGGTTTCGCCAGAACCCCAGTCGGCACCTGTTATCCGATGCGGGGTCGCGAGGCACCGAGAGTGCACGGACCACGGATTCGGAATGAGACAAGCGGCGGCACGGGCTCAATAAAGCGAGGTTCCCGAAGCAGCGATAGCATCGTGGACCCGTGCTTCGAGGCTTCCGGCATGGGCTGGACTGAACCGCGGCGTCACGGGCAATATAATCGTATATTATGGTGGGTTAAGCCGCGGGGTCGCGGACGTACGACTGCCAGATATACGCTGATAGAACATGGACGTGCCCGCGGCGCATTCGGGAGCCCCTGTCGACGGCGGGCGCACCTCGGGATCGCGGATCTGCCTGGAATCGCGGGAGAGCTCGGGGCCACGCCAGGCATAGACTTGCTGGGCTCGATTCGCCTCGCCCCGTTCCTTCATGATCTGCCTCGCCAAAGGGTAGAAGATCGCCGCCTTAGTCGCCGGTGCTGACGTCGGGTGAGGCGCGCTTGTTGCACGTACATATCGAGGCGAATGCTTTTCATCAAGTAAGGTTCACTTGATAAGCGGGCTTTCCAAGCCAGCGGCGACACGTTCAATCTGACGTCGACGGAGAAGTGCCTGCGTATAACCCTGTGAGACGGACATATTGCGTCAGTGAACACCTGACTATCCGCGAGGCACCAGGGATATGCCGAACGCGCCCGGAACGTCGAAAACCCTGTCGGCGGAGTTCGATGGGCACACAGCAACGAAGCACATTCCACAACTTGGTGTAAATAGAAGTCCATTGCGGGCGCAAGACATGTAAAGGGCGTGGTGGACTGGGAAAGGATGTCTTAGCTTTCACGTAAGATGACGGGATGCGAAGGAAAACTTCTACCGACCCCACGCAATGGGTGTGATCAGCCGTCCAAACGCCCTGGTAAGTGCCGCGGGATGTTGAGGACGTACTTATGACAGGGGAGAGCCTAGGGCGCGGAGAGTTTCCTCATGCTCTGAATGGGCTCGCAAGCATGTTTCGAGCTGTGGGGATGGGAGCCAATCGTAGGGCGGCTTGACACGTAAAAGAATCAAATTCAGTTAGACTACAGTTGGGTTAGAGACAATGAGGTACGCACGAGTCTGATATCTCAGCACGCAGATGGGATCCTTTCAGCTTTTCGGGAGAGGGTCAGGACCGAATGGGCAAACACGGGTTCGAAGTTAATGTCTACATGCTAGATGGAATTTCATGAGTACGGATATCGCCGTTGTGCAACACCGATTTATCGTGGTCATAAGCATGTACCGTGTATCAAACATCTTGTCGTCCATAGTTGGCGGGTAGCAGAGCGTGGTTCCTACAATTCCCGGGTTCACACTGCTACGACAATCCCTACGACAGAGCGTTAGTACCGCTCAACGAATGTTGCAAGCCACCATCGAGATGTTCGTACTGCGTGACTGCGACCGGCGAGAAAACCTCCGGAGTGAGCTAGCGTTGAGAATATCTGATCGCAGTGTGTGGGACGCAAACATGGGGCAATGGACAGACACGGTCGAACAGCGCACCTGAATTGAGGACCACTGCCGCGACTGCGCGCGCTGCGCCCATGACGACATCTTCAGCATACAACGAGTTTGTAAAGTTCATTCTGCAGGCCTGCGCCCACGATTCCTCTGTAAGAGGAAAGTAACATGAGCTGATATGTTTTATACCTAGCCCAGAATGGCTACGAATACATATTCAAGACAACGGTCGCGATGGCGAGACTGCGGAACGCGACATATCGCAGTGCATGAGAACTCTTCACTGTTCTTCCTTGTTCTCACTCGCCGCAAAGTATGACCGGAGTGGTCTACCGATCACGAATGTTCGTGCTTGCAATGGAGGCCGTTGTGAACGAAGAGGGTCGGACTCGTAACGTTACGAGATGCTACGTTTCCGGGCCAGGGGACGTGCTGACTATGAACAACTCGTTTGTGTTGTTGAGTGTTGAAACGTTGAACAAAAGTCCAGAGGTGTACACACCTCTGGTCCAACAAGGACCACTCAAGCGTCGGGCTCGAAGCTTGGAGCTCACCGCTACTCACTGAGTCATGTTGACACGAAGACACCAGATCAGGAGTGTCGCAGGCCCCGGACGCTCGGCGCGCCGGATGCGTCACCGTCGTAAACAGATGAGGCGGCGAGCGTCGGTGCGCCTATCCCGATTCGGGCATGGGCGGGCCCTCGATCGGGGCCGGCCGAGATTCCAGAACGCGGGATGAGACGCAACGATCGGGTTGAACAGTCGGCCGCGACTGCGCTCCCCGATCGGTCGTTGTCGCGGGACCCCACAACATCTCTTAGTGCGTCACCATGCTTTGGGGCAGGGACGCGTCGCGTGAGGAATCGAACCCGTGGAAACGATCACCGGGTCTTGGTATAGGTGTTTGAGTCGAGGTTTTGAGACACTGCAAGGGCGGATGAATGATTAGCTCAGTATAGTACTAGAAGACGACAGTCAAACCAGGGTTCATGCAAGGCCATCCATCAAGATTCGAACACAGTGCAAGTGCAGGCGTTGACTGGGATGCACCGCCAAGATGAAGAAAAAGATGAAGCACGCCCTGCGTTGATGGCGTACTCATTTTCTTTCTTTTGATGCCTTAGGAAACGGAACACTACTAAAAACTAGTAAAAGCGTCAATACTATTCAACTGCAACATAATTACCTTGCACGATGCATCTCCACACGAACACGAGTCTCACTGACGTGCGTTTACTACTAGCCTATACAGCATCCATTCTCGTCGGCGCGGCCTGAATCGACTACATGCACGCCGTGTTCATCAGTCAGAGATCGTATTTTGTGACCACGCGCATAGCCGAAGCAGCCCTTGTAAGACCATGAGCTATTGGCATTCATGCCAGCTGTCGAAAGGGAGTGAGTATGCTAGGGAATACATGAGTCAAGTCTGGACACTTACGAGACAACTACTTTCCCAGCAAAAATGCAAGTCTTGTGGGAGTGACTCAATGCACCCCGCACGTACACGCCCATAAACAAGGTAAGCATGGCGCCGGAATGGAGAAAGAACTGTCCTCTTTTGTGCTCCGGCGAGCTTCGACGCCAACAGATGAGAGGTGCGAGCCCTTCCGGCCCGTGCATATACGTACCTAGAGTAACTACGGAACAGACACAAGAGCGTACACGACAGTCTATGGACACTGTCTGGTAATTTCTTCGCGTAGTGCTGGTGCGCCTTGCCTTGCGCGATATAAACTTGAGCACCTATGGACCTCTGGAAGTTCTACACAAGTCCGGTCAGGCTCATGAGAACTCCGCCACGAGGATCGAAGACAGGCGAGAAAGGCTTACGCATAGGAAACCGAGGTCTGCGCGCTGGCACTTGTGCTTGAGGAGCTTATGCTTTACTTTCAGCTTACTTTCAGCAATTGGTCTACAACATTCTTTCCCTATACCGTGCGACCTGTCGATTCGGGGACGCAGCTCTACATGCAAAGTGTGAATGTTCAAGTGTCAGCTCCGAAGGCTCCTTCGTAGCACTTACAGCAAACACCCGACACGTGTCTGTGCGAATCCGGCACGAACTTGAGCGACATACCGTCGTATTGTATTGAAGGCGAGTTCTGGGGTTCCGGAGCCGATCGTGAGCTATTTTCATCTCAATACGTGCTGTAATGAAGTGACGAAGTGCCTCTGGCCGTCTGTAAAAACTTGATTCGTCGTCCTTCCGAGGAAAAGCCCAGAGCGGCCCCTGTGAGTTTCACGCCGGCGCGTCGGGGCCCAAACGACATTATAATTGAGATCATAGGCCGACGCGTGACCGGACGCATTCAACGACCCACCCGCACGGCCGACGACGCCCGTACACTAAGCGGAGTAGTGAGTAAGCGTGACGAGGCAGAACGGCCCACAAAACCACCGGGCTCGCGCACCCGACGTGACTGTGCATGAGGGGCTGAATGGATGATGTCGCACGGCGGCGGCTGGCGTCCGGCCGAACCTCCGCGCCATTCGCCCGTCGTCGGACCCGAGGCTGACTCCGGCGTGCCACAGGAACCGTTCCCTTGTACCACTGCGGGCGTAGGATGATTTGGGCTGTGATGGGATATGCTGTGAGGTTTGCACGTGGATATCGCGGGAGCGGGACGAGGTTGTGGGATGGCACGGCCAGGCGGCACGGTGCTGACCAATGCACTGACGACTCGGGGCCTGCTGGTTGGGCCTGGCGGTATGAAGAGGTACGCACCTGTGGCCGGATGTTGTAGGAGTCAGCGAGTGCCCTACGTCGCTCAATCCGGAGTCGGTGTACACACACGGACCTTCATTTGCTTCGCAGGGGCGCCGCACCTTCGAGTGATACTTTGACGCAAGGAGCGTCTCTGCTGGCGAAGCTTTCCGTTGCGCGGTTGTTAATGGAATAGGCCTGACAGTACTGCTTGTGGATAGAAAGGCAGGCACTGTGCTGTGCAATCAGAGTCTTGTTCCTAAACCTAGAGCAGAAATTGACGTGCAGGTGTCGCAAATGCGATCTACGCGGGGAAAATATACTTGAATGAGTGACGGACGTACTACACAAAGACAGCCCAACTGACACTCACGACAGGATAGCGCCAAGACGCCGTCTGTTATACGTCAGAGTCTGTCTTGGCACGGACAGTGACATCGCGGAAGAAGAAAGCAAAAACGGCAACTTGAAGGAGTCCTCGAGGTTTCTGCACGACGTGACGGTTTGGGGCTCTATTCGGGAGAACCTATCGTTGCCTAGCGGGTCCTGCGACGGATTTGTTTGATGGCGGTCGAGCGGGCGTGCCGACGGCCGGCGGGAGCGCACGTCGGCGGAGAAGGGCGTACATCTGCAGTGCTTGTGGTCGTAGATCCTGATGTCAGTCGTGTCATACCCGTCTGTCAACGACGTCGAGCAGGAGTCAAAAAATTGCGGCCCCTACCACATTCCACAAATTTGATGTTCTGTATCTGGCGGTAGTCCAACTCTTTGAGCTGGCTGTGTCGTTTGAAGCGTGATGACGCATTGCTGGTTCCGTTATGCGTGTTAACACCATCGTTGGACGACACAGACTCTGTACGTGGCACTACATTCCGATTCGGGAACCTGAAAGCCTATCAGGTCGGGGTCAGTTCTTGGCACAAGTGGTGTAGCCTGTAATGTTCGCGCAGTGCTCCATTCAGGAAGGCTGCTTGAAAAAGTCGGACTTCGGACCCACGGCGAGCGTCGTCGTCATTTATTGACTTCGTCCGACAGGCCTCTGCTGGAAAGTCCTGGCGCTGTGGCGGTGACTCGAACGAGCGACGCAGGACTGTGGTCTGCTTTGAGCCTTCTGGAAAGCTAGGAAAAAAGCTTCCGGTCCGATGAGCGAAGGCAACGGCGGAAAGCGGTTGTCGTGGGTCTGAGTCGGAGCTCTGCGCACAGTGGCACGGCGACGGTTCGAACTGCGGTCGGTAGTCACGTTCTCCCAAGCGCTTCACGGGCGTCTTATTAACAGCGCTTATGGCAGACGCCCGGTGAGTAATAGCGCTCATGTTCTTTTTTTGCTATGCTTTCATGTTTCGCTGGTGTGTACTGACTCCTGAGCACAGGAGTGAAGTGTCTGTTATCTACACGGCTTCTGGGCGGCATACGAGTGGTTTTAGCGAAAGGCGGCTTAAGTTCCCAAGCAACAGGAATTGCCTTTTCCAATGACCGAACGAACCCGCTCCCAGACAGCGTGCCACCCGCCATCCTGGAGATGACATACGACGTGAGAGACGTTTAGCCTTGTCTCAGCACGCAATTGTATCAACACTAGTGCGTTGCGAAGTCTGTGAAGGTGTCATAGCCTTATACAGCTCAATGACTGTGATATCCGTGGCGTCATATCGCGGCCGCCGTGCACTGAAGCACGGACTTCGCGCGCGTCTTCCGCATATATATCCGGATGGAGGTTCTATCTATCCTGGCACTGTCGAGACCGCAGCCATAACTTCCGCGATAACGGCGGTAGTGACGGCCGCGGAAGCAGATCGCGCGCACTCAGTAGCACTCATTCAGATGCGTATATACGCGGGCTCTGACGAGACGGAGTGGATATCCAGGAGATCGCGAAGTATGACTCTATGCGGTACGCGCCCGAAATGGAACGGGCCTCCTGCTAGCCTGGATATCTATCATCATCATCTCGACGCCCGCGATGTATGTGGTCGCCGGCGTGGGCGCCGCGGCGTTACGCCCAAACACCATCTGGTTGTGTCCTGAGACATGTATGCCTACGCCTTCGCAATCATGGAACAACGAAGCTGGTACCCAGGGCTTTGGCAGATCGGTGTGATGCACGCGCACCCGTCATACGCCGTAGCATGGCAGCGGGATGCAGAGATGAGGTTTGGGTTCAACAGAGAGTGGCAGGGCATATACATCTCGAACGGGGGACGCACGAGTGTGCGTGTTACATGAATTGCGGTGACTACGGAAGGGTGGATATGACCGGGCTCAGATGGAGCTTCTACGTCAAACCATATGAACGAGAAGGCGGCTTGGAGTCTGGGCTGGCGCAGGGAACATTAGATGAAGGCGGCGAAGATCGGACGGGTACAAGGGTTGCACGTATCCGGGCTGTCAGGAGGGCGAGAGTCGCGCTCAAACGTGCTTCAGCGGTGCAAGGGCACTGGGTATGTAGGCGATCGTCGTGGCACGCCGCAGCTCGAGGCTAGAAGGCAGAGAAGAGGGATAGAGAGCGCAGCAATATCTCGGTGGATGAGGCCGAGAGGACAAGGTGAGGAAGACAGACAGCGGTGCAGGAGAGGACCCGCAGGACGCGAATGCTGTGCAAAAAAGCGGAAGACGATTGTCATGCCGGCTGCGAGGACGCAGTCGAGGGGACGAGCGTGGGGAAGCGGTACAGGTCCACCCGGGGATAGAGATCGGGTCCCAGAGAGGTTCACATGGGAGCCGGGATGATTGGGGGGGATGAGATGAGAGCATATGACATACACGCGCCCGCGTTCGGAAAGCGAAGGCGAGGAGGCGCGAGCGCGGAAGATGAAAGGCTGCGGGGGTTCCATTGTTGGCTATCTTAGTGTATGCAGGTATGGTAGCGAGAATGGGGCAGATGGGCGCGGGGATGGCGGGGTGGGCGGAGAGGGTGCAAGTTGCCGTTCCGGGTGGATGACTGGAGAGATGGGGTGGCGGTGGGAACAATGCAGGCTGAGGGGCTGAGGGAATCAGAAGTGTGCGGACAGAGTAAGATCCAGGCAGGAGTCGATGTGGCATATGGAGAGCGTCCGTTTGCGCTCGGACGAGTCATGTGGAAAATTTGCGTGTGATGGGGCGACATGACGAGAGCTGGCGTGAGGCGTGCAGCAAGTATGTGGCGGGCAAGCGGGCGAGGGTGGCGCGGTGCTACTGCGAGACGGAGAGACGGAAGGAGCGACGAGTGAGAGAACGGGGCGGGCGTAGACAGTGCGTAGACACTGCCTGGGAGGCGGGCCTGGTACGGGACGCGCGAGGGCGGGAGCTTGGGAGGCTCGCGCGGGCTCGGGAGCCTTGCGGGCTTGCGGGCTTGCGGGAGCCTGTGCACGAGATCCGGCAGAAAGGCGAGCACAAAGGCCGAAGCGCCGGGGAGTGAGTGGGCACAGCGCAGCGTGACTCCAGCCAGGGTGTTTGCGCGTGTTTGCCGGTGGCTGTCGACCGCACCGCTCGATATGCCGACTGACTCTGCGCCGAGCTCTCTCCAGCTGACTCTCCCAACGCCCCTTATAACCCGCCCCGCAACGCTTCGTCTCCCCGACGCCTCCCGCACTTTCCCGCGCCTCGTCTCAGCTTGTCTCTTGACAAACACACCAACAAACCTGCTTTCAGAGCCCTTGCTTATCTAGGCAACGAGCTCTCCCCCGGATCGTCCATAGTCAGTCGCTGACTAGGACATCCACAACAACCCCCACTCTTCGAAATGTTCTGCCCCCGCTTTACCGCAGTATACCCCAGTCCGTCCTCGCTTCGCCTCGCCGCTCCCGCCGTCTCCGATCCCAACGTTCTTCTTGCCTCCAAGTCTCTCGCTTCCTCTATCTTTATCGCACAGTCCACCTTCACCGCGTTCCATGCTACTTCTAACTGAATATTAATACGATAATCCTGGTCTCGCTTTTCTCTCAATCATCGATCCTCCAATTCGTCTCTCGCGCGTCTCCGACAATGAACATCCATGCGGTCACCCACTCGCTGCCCCATCGCGGTCCTGGCGCGTCGCGCGCCAGGGCCCGCTGGCAGCCCTATGCCTCCACTATCAATTGCTCCAGATCTCCTCCCTCAGCCTACCTCCACACTCCTGCATCTTCCGTCTCATCAATTTCTCCCTCCACCGTACAACTCCATCCCGTATCCGAGCTCAAGGTCCCCTCCCAACAACCCTCCGTCCGGGATGTCCAGAAGACAAAATATGCCGCTAAACTTGTTGGTGAGTGTCGTCTCTTCCGCATACATTTCCCAGCCATCCCGCCACGCTGCCTCCCGTCTTTTCTGCATCGTTCCCGTGACCTCATGGCGCGCCGAGTCGCCCTCCCGCCCGGTTGCGTTTGGGCGCCTCAGTGCGCCTCCTTTATTCGGATGTGTTCTCTCAACCCACGCGGGCGTGAGGTTCAGACGTTCATGTTCGCGCTTCACAGATCAAGCGGTAAAAACGCTCAGCGAGGCTTGGCATCCCGACGACATCCCCGCCGTCTTCACAATGTGTGCGCGCGAATCTGCTCTTTGCGCCCAGCCCGACCCCCCGTCCCTTCATCGCCCATCCGCCCCCGTCAATGCCTTGAACGGTATCTCGGCGTTGTTCACCTCGCGCAACGGCCAACTCCCTTCTCCGATGTCCCCGACGACTCGTCCGACGCCTTCTCCGCCCGCGGACGGATACGAGTCATTCTCGCAAGCGCCCAATGGCTCCGGTGGGAGCAACCTTATCCCGATCAAGGGATTCGTGCACGAGGTACTCCGTCGGTCCCGGACCTCCACCGGCGTCCTTCAAACGGCTCTGTGCTACCTCGAGGCCGTCCGGGCGAAGGTTCCGGGACTTCTCCAAGCGGAAAAGCTCCGGCCGACTGCGCTCGCCGCTCAAGAGGAACCCTCGGAGCCGCGAATCATCAAGGCCGCACTCGAGGAACTCCCCTATGTTGTTGCGTCGACCGACGCCCCTGAGAAGACCGCGGGTCCGATACTCGAAACCATTCGAATCGGTGATACGGTTCTTGTCAGCGACGTCGACACCGAGCCTCGCCCTGCGTTCGCGACCCCAACCCCAGAGGCCTCCTCTTTGGCGCCCCTTCCCTCTCTTCCCTCGCCCTTGTGTTGCCCCCGCCGTACCTTCCTCGCCTGTCTAATCCTGGCGTCAAAGTTCATGCAAGATCGTTCGTATTCGAACCGTGCCTGGGCCAAGCTTGCCGGTTTGCCTCCTCGGGAGATTGGCCGTTGCGAGCGTGCGCTCGGCGAGGCGTTGGAGTGGCGACTCTGGGTTGGCAAGCTTCCCGCGTCGTCTTCTTCGTCGGATGGTCCCAGCCATGGTCGGACGCTATCGCGGTGTCGGAGTGACGGCGATGTCCTTTGCAGCTCCGTCGATACTTGTACTCGCTCGTCGACTGCGGCGTGGGCGACTACCCGGGCTGCGGGCTACGTCGGGGGTGCGGCGTGCTCGCGCATGCTCTCCCTTCCTGCTCCGCTTCCTCCCCCAAGCATGCGGACGCGCTGCCTGCAGCGCAGCGCGACCGTACCCTCGCTTGGCTCGGACGTCAGCACGACGCGCGTCGACCCATTTTTCCTCCCTGCGGCGCGCAGCGATTCGCTGGGCGCGTACTACGACGCGAGGCCGACACCTGGGACGGGCTACGACCCCGCATTCGCAATGGACGCGGAGCCCCAGACCGAGGTGTCTCCGATGCTATCGACGCCGACTCTTGCGTACTCGCCGATGTCGTCCGCGTCGTCGTCGTCCGACGGCTCTGAGGACCGCACCATCCAGATGCAGATGTTCGTTGATATCCCGACGCCGGCGATGTCGATGTGCAGTGTATCTGGCGGCTCCGCTGGCCCTTGGGTTGCGACGGCCTCCTCCTATACCCCGGCGAATCCGGCGAATCCCTACGGCTTCAATCCGTACGTCAATGCCTCGTATGCAGCGTGTTCGGAAGATCCGGAAAGGGCCTACGCTGGCTCCGCAATCTCCTCAAGTATCCCTTCGGCGATGAAGGCACCAATTCCCTCTCTCCCGTCGTTCTCGGAAGCGTTCCCGGATCAATGTCTTGGCACCTTCGGTGTGGGTCTACAGTAACTTGACCTCCTGTCCCTCTAGTCCCCTGCGGGGAAAGGAGGGAGAGGAGTCTACTTCATATCTTATTGGCTCGGGTTGTTTTTCTCTCTCTCTTCGAACATTGTATCCCTGCCATTACTCTCCTTCCTGTCGCATACGTTCTGACCTGGTTTCTTTCATGCATGGTTCAGTGTGGATGCCCCTCATTGTCATTGGCTCGCGAGACCGTTTTGTGATCGTTTCTCATACTCTCCTACGTGCTACCTCGATTATCGTCTCTCGTCTCGTCTCTCTGTCTTGTGACATTGTACAACCCTTGTACATAGATATGCTCTCATTCTTCTCCTATGCTCGTATGCCATACTCACCGCCTCCTAGGTCTCGTTGCGAGCCTGGCGATGGGGCTCTACGGCGGCTCCCGCGCCCCACGCGCGGTGAACTGCTGTGTTGGGTGATGGAGTTGAGGGTAGTAGGATGCCGTTTACGTTGGACCATGGCGCACCTGGACCGGACCCTGGGGATCTCGAGGACGTCGACGACCGTCGGACTCGCACCGCGCGTCGCTCGGTTTCCTTTGGCCATCCTCCGGGTCCGGACAGGGACGACCACCGCGGTTCCATCGGCGTGCTGCTCCTCCCCTTCCCGGCGCGGCGTGGTCGCGATCCCGGGCGAGGACGAGGGCGGCCGCCGCGCGGCGGGCATAGGCCCCCCGAGCGTGCGTGGCTAGTGTACTCGACGACTGTCCCGGACGCAACGCGAGTCTGGGCATGAGGGTACCGCCGGTGATATGCACATGCGCTCGCTCCTCGCGGTACGGCGCAACCGTCGTCGAATGTCTGCCCTGCCCCTTTCCGAAGTCGGAGTCGAAGTCGGACGTGGACGCGGACGTCGATGTCGATGTCAAGTGCGGCGGTGGCCAACCCCGCTTGCGAACGGAGGAAGTCCATCCCCGAGCTCGACGTCGACTTCGACATGTAAGATCCGCCGCGCCCCAGCATGAGGCCAGCTAGTCCCTCGCAAGCCCGCGAGCTATCTCGCCGCTGCCATCTGCCAGAGTGTGGCCAGACCAGGACCGTGCTCTCGCCCGCGTCGACGTCGATAACCGCCGCGGCTGTCGGATAAGCAAGTACACCTCTCCTCCTATCTGCTTCGTCCCCGTGACCTCGTAAGAGCTGACTGCGGTCTGTGCGCCGCGAATTCCCTGTCCCCACGCCCAGCGTGTCCTGGTCCGAACCATTTTTGAGCCTCAGCCTGGCTGGGAGCGTCCCACCCCACGCCGAGGTACGGCCCGTCGCGCGTCCGTCCCCGCTCGCTGAATGTCTCGTCCTTTCTCCACTCTCGCGCCCCTCATTCTCGTCTTATCGCCCCACGTTTAGCAGGTCCCTGTTTAGGCTCGACGCGGCCAACCGCGGCACGCGAAATACGGAAGCCCGCTCCCAGCGGCGGAAGCCTATGTGCACGCGACGCGTCCACGCGCGTTCTCGCTGGCACCCCCGGTCCCACGCAAGCCCATACACTTGCCTGCGGCCGTCCCGGCAAGAAGCGCGCGGCGCGGGCCTCGAGTGACCCAAGGCCTAATGCTGGTGCTGCCGCTGGTGGGGCCTGGCGGTGAGTTACCCCGTCTCGTCCGCCTTCCCAGCCCGCCCGTTCCCCCTCTAGTGCCTGTCTTCAATGAGATTCCGCTGACGTCCGTTTTAACATGCTTCCTTTGTTGGACGTTCCTCACGGCCGTGTGTGTCGCCCGCACGACGGCCGAGGTTACACGTCGGACGTCGAACATCGCACGGCAGGCGCGGGAGCCGAGCCCCTAATAGCTTGCGGCGCGACGGCGGGATGCCATGTATGCGCGCCCCACACGACAGAAGACTAACTCTCCTATTCAACCCACTGTATCACGCTACCCGCCTTCCCACTCGCGAAGTGCGATGGCGCGGCGCGCACGTTTCTCGTGCTGCGCTGCGGCAGTCGTTCCGAGTAGGACGTAGACCGGTCGGTACTTCCATTCGTCTCCTAGTCAGCGCCTGTGTTGAAACAAGCCTCTCAACCTTCAGGCCTCAGGCTCTAGGACTGACGCAAGCCGGGATGCCAACTTTGTGGTCTACAAATGTGGTTTTCACCGGGGTAACAAAATGCCATCGTTGACATACCGGCGTTTAATGCTCGTCCCCGCGACACCCGAACGCCTACAGGCTCGACGACTCTCTTCAGTTTTACGCTCGCGGTCGATCCGGCAATTCGATACCTCACTCTCTCGGGACCTGATCCACTGGTACGAACGTAACGGACCAATATCCCGTGCTTCGTACAGGGCCTGGACTCTGTTGACTCTTCCTTACGGCCATGATACCAAGCATAGCATCCCGGTTGACCTACCCCTCTTTGCTTCTTACCACCTCTGGCGACAATTTTCCCACGCACGAGACTCGCAGGGGGAGCCTCGTAGTGTGCGGTTTCTGGGCCTCTTGGGTCGTCTCTCTAGAATACAACATAGAATTAGCATACAAGCACGGTAATGGTCCTATCGAAGGGAGCCAACGGAGGAACGGCGAGGGTGACGGCATCGGGTAGCCCGCAGGGCGCCCGCGCCTCGCCCGCGCTGGCACCCGCCGGACACCGCAGCAGGAGCTCGATAGAGAAGCTCTCGCTGAAGACGTCGGCAGAACTGTTTGAGGATGCAAGGAAGACGATTGCGGACAGCGACACGGCGACTGAGTTCCTCCGCGCGCGCAGGCTGGTGCCAGAAGAAGACACACCGTCAGCTGAGGGTCTCCTAACGGGCCTCCTGCACTTTGCGGAAGCCACCCCCGCCGCCCAGCTCGCCTCGAAAGGTCTCGTCGCCTTCGCTTACTATGCCCGGGCGGTCCTCCAAGACAAGGCTACGGTGCTGCTGGCTCGGACGGTTGCGGAGAACGTCGAGGGAGTAGTGGGCATCCGGCTGGACGGCTATGCGGAGGAGATGCGGGAGAGTGTGCGCAAGGTGACGGGAGGTCTGGGTGAGGCAAGGGAGGAGGTCGCGGAGAGCGCGAAGCGCATCGGGGAGGTTTGCGAGAGGCTGGAGGCTGCGGAGAGGGTCATGAGCGAGATGCAGGCCTCTATGAGGGCCACAGGTACGCTCCCGTCGCCCGCTCAGCCGCTGACCTCCTATGCTGCGAAGGCTCAGCTCCCGGCAAGACTCGGAGACCAGGTGGAACGGAAACGGCGCCAGGTATGTGTCCGCGGGGCTGAGCTGAGAGACGGGCAGGGTCGCTGGATTCCGGAGAAGGCTGCGCTGCAGAAGGCTGCGCTGGCCCTCGACATGATGCGGGAAGATGGGATAACCATCCCGGACGACATTGTCTTCAAGGCGGCCACGTATCTACCAAAGGGCGACGCAATTTTCGAGCTCAACACCCAGCAGGCGGCCGACTGGCTGCGGGAAGAGAGGGTAGAGCGCGCTTTTGCACGGAAAATGGGAGGCGAGGCGAAGCTGGTGCCGAGGGTATGCAAGGTGGTGGCAGAAATGGTGCCAGTCTCCCTCGATCCGGCTCGGGCTGAGGTGCGCAGGGCTCTGGAGGCAGCTCATGAGCTCCCGGTGGGGTGCATTGTGGAGATGAGCTGGCTAAAGAGTCCTGCGCGCCGCAGACCGGGGCAGACGGTCGCCTTCCTCGGTATTTCGATCAAGGGCGAAACGGAGGCGAATAAGGCGATCCGCGGAATGACGATCGAGGGTAGGCGTGTCCGCGTGAGGCGCGACGCGAACGACCCGGTTCGCTGCCTCAAGTGCCAGAGCTACAGCGGACACATGGCAAAGGACTGCCCTCAAAATCATGACACATGTGCTAACTGCAGCGAGAACCATAGGACCGCCGAATGCGAGCTCCGGGACCGCGCCAGCTTCAGGTGTGTCAACTGCAGCACTGACGGCCATGCAGCATGGGATCGCGAGTGCCCAGCCTTCAAGACTCAGGTGCGTCGCGAGTCCTCGAAGCGGGCTGACAATGGTTTCCGCTTTTTCGTCACGGAGGATCCGGCCACGTGGGAACGACAGGAGGACGAGTGGGAGAGCTGGGGCTCTCCACCTCCAGTACTTTGGGACCAATTCAGGCCAGCCTTCGAGCGGGCGGACGCGACTCCCGGGAGCACCCAACGGCTGAGGCAGACACAGCTTTCGCATTTTGTCCAGGTGTCCCGCAAGCGAACGACGGCGAACTCGGAAGGCGGCGGTGCGGGTGAGTCATGAGTGAGGATCTTTCGCTGATCCGGATATGGCAGCAGAATGTCAACAAGTCGCTGGATGCACAACTCGACCTATTGCACTCAGCGACACCCGACAACTTCGATATACTGGCCATTCAAGAACCGTACTTAGATCACCTCCACAACACGAGAGCCACACCCGGATGGACCGTGGTCTACCCCGCCGTGCCGGACAGGGAGCGCAGCGGGCGTGTCCGATCGGTCCTGCTGGTAAGCACCAGACTCTCGACTAACGCCTTCCACACCATCAGAATCCCGTCTCCGGACGTAACGGCCATCACTATTAAGTCGAACACAGCCGACATCCACCTCTTCAACCTCTACCTCGATCAAGCCTTCGACCATGCCCTCCACGCCACCGCGCGAGCGACGAGAAAGCTACCCGCGCCAGACGGCCGCTCTCAGCACGTCGTCTGGCTAGGGGACTTCAACCGCCACTCACCGCAGTGGGACGAAGAGCGCAACGGGCATCTCTTTACTAACAACAATCTCGCTAAGGCGCAGGTGCTACTAAATTATGTTGCAGACTTTGGACTTCAGATGGCGCTCCCGCAAGGGGTAGCTACTCTTGAAGCGACACGCACACGGAATGAAACTCGGCCCGACAACGTCTTCTGCTCGGAGGACCTCATGGAGCAGCTGCACAGCTGCAGGGTGGAGCTGCACCGGCGGCCAATTAAGACTGACCATTATCCGATCCTCACCACCTTTGCAGTGCCAGTCGAAGCCTCGCAGGAGGCGCCTCGGCATAATTTCCGGGACGTTGACTGGGGAGATTTCGAGGAACATCTGAAGGCGAAGCTGAGCATAGCGGACATCGCTTCTGAGATCGACTCTGCTGACGTCTTTGACTCCACGTTACGGGCGCTGATGCAGGCTCTTCAGGAAACCATAGAGGCGAAGGTTCCGAAGACAGCACCAGCGCCCTTCGCTAAGCGCTGGTGGTCAAAAGAGCTAGGCAAGATGCGCGCAGAGAAGGAGCGGCTCGGGCGGCTGGCACACCGGCATAAGGGAGATAGTGCACACCCGATTCACGCTGAGTACCGCAAATATCGCAACCGCTATGCTGACCACATTCGAGCAGCCAAAAAAGATCACTGGCAGGCGTGGCTAGACTCGGTCGATGGTAAGGCGATCTGGTCGGCGCACAAGTTCGTGAAGTATGGCCCGACAGATGGTGGGCGCACCAGGGTGCCGCCGATAAACGTCGTTCGGGACGGGCGGACAACGGTGCTCACAAGTAATGCTGACAAGGGAGCGGAGTTTCATAGGATATTCTTCCTCCCTCCCGGGGAGGTGCCGGCTCCCTCCACAGATTACCCACCCCCGAAGTTCTCGTTCAAGCCGGTCTCCGACGAGCAAGTGCGACGGGCAATTGAGGGCCTCCGCGCATTCAAGGTCCCAGGCCCGGACGGCATTCCGAATGAGGTATACAAGCATTGCGTCGGAACACTCACACCTATACTAGGCCGTTTATTCAGGGCAACCTTCACTCTCGGGTACTACCCTGAGGAGTGGAAGATCTCGGACACGGTAGTATTAAAAAAGCCAGGGAAGGCAGACTACACGGTAGCCAAAGCATGGAGGCCAGTAGCTCTATTGAGCTGCATGTCGAAAATCCTCTCGCGGTGCGTAGCTGATGTTCTGACGTATGAGGCTGAGAAGCGGTCCATGCTCGCAAACTACCAGTTTGGAGGGCGCGCAGGCCGCACTACGACAGACTCGATACACCTGGTCACCAAGACGGTCAAGGACGCATGGTGGGTGCACAAGGTGGCTTCGATTCTCTTCTTGGATATCAAGTCGGCGTTCCCAGCAGCTACCCCGGAAAGGCTCTTCCACAACCTTCGGATGCGGGGAGTCCCGAACGAGTACATTGTCTGGCTGCGGGAGAAGCTGAGTGGTCGGCACACCCGCATAAAGTTTGACGACTTTGTTTCAGAACTTTTCGAGATCGCCAGCGGGATTGATCAAGGCTGCCCGCTCTCGGTCATACTCTACGCCTTCTTTAACTCTGATCTGATTGACAGTGCAGACCCGAGGAAAGGAGTCACGGCGGTTGGCTCGATGGATGATGTGGCGCTGGTCGTCACAGCGAAGACCTTTCCGGAAGTCCACACGAAGATTAGGCAGTTCATGGAGCGTGAGGGGGGTGCTTTCGAGTGGGCGGTAACCCACAACTCTTTCTTCTCACTTGATAAATTTGGACTGCTGAACTGCAAGCGCAAGGCGACGGGGCTGGGCCCGGCGTTACTGCTAACTGACAGGGGTACAACCACTCGGATTGAGCCTACTGATCATCATCGCTTTTTAGGGGTTCTCCTGGACCATCGGCTAAGCTTCCGACAGCAGATATCATCGGTTCTTGCAAAGGGCCAGGCCTGGGTGGCCCTCCTTCGGCGGCTGGCAAAGATGCGGTATGGGCTAACCTTAGGAATCATCCGTAGGCTCTACCTCGCAGTGGCGGTCCCGGCCATGCTCTACGCGGTTGACACGTACATCACTCCCATTCGGGTGCGGCCGGGCAACAAACGTCGTACGGGGTCGATAGGTGCCGTGCGGAAGCTGGCCACAGTGCAGCGGCAGGCGCTTCTACTAATGACGGGTGGCCTGCGCTCGACAGCCACGGACATGATGGAGGCGCACGCTGACATTCTGCCGTTTGACCTATTGATTGACAAAATTTGCTGCAGGGCAGTAGTGCGACTGTGCACCATCCCGAAGGCCCATCCCCTGACACCCCATGTGCACAAGGCCTCTCGATACGTAAAGCATCACCGGTCAGCCCTACACGAGCTCTTTTATGTGTACCGGGACTTCGTCTCAGTCAAAGGAACGGAGACGGTCACGCACACGCGGCTGCCACCGCGCTGGCGCCCGCGTCATAGGACAAGCATAGCCTCCAGCAAGGAGGCGGCGCTGCGTGATGAGAGGCGATGGGTGAGGCGGGAAGGCATCCGAGTCTACTCGGACGGGTCGGATGTGGATGGAGGAGTCGGTGCGGCGGCAGTGCTATACAGGGACGGGCAGAGGCGACCGCGGGTCCTTCGCTACCACTTGGGACCTTCTGACAGACACACGGTGGCGGAGGCGGAGACGGTAGGCACCATTCTGGCAGCGCATCTACTGACCACGGAGCAGCAGGGGACGGTGGGGCACTGCTCCATCGCACTTGACAACAAGCCGATAGTGCAGGCATCCAGGAAGAGTGCTGCCGGACCAGGGCGCTACCTCACGGACATCTTTCACAGCGGGCTCGTCAAGGCGAGGAACACCCACCCATCTCTCAAACTCACACTGTGGTGGGTGCCAGGGCACAGGGGAATCAAGGGTAACGAGAAGGCGGACAAGGAAGCAAAGAAGGCGGCCGCAGGTGACAGCAGCAGGCGGATGGACCTCCCGGCGGCTCTGCGCCGCCGGGCACTCCCGCTGAGTGCATCCAAAGCGCGCCAGAAGCACCTGCAATACCTGAAGGCGGAGGCATCGAAGCGCTGGCGGTCATCCCGGAGGGGAGCCAGGCTATACGACATCGATAAGTCCTTGCCCTCTAACAAGTTTACTAAACTCGTGTCAGGGATCCCGCGGCGCCATGCCACGCTGCTTTTCCAGCTACGGTCCGGGCACAGCCCACTCTTTGTGCATCTAGGCAAGATAGGGACAGTGAACACGCGGCAATGCCCGACATGCGGCGGGGAGACGGAGACGGCAGCGCACTTCCTGCTGCGCTGCCCGAGCTACTCGTTGGCTCGCGCGGTCCACTTTGCGCCCCTGGCGCGGGACAAGCGGAACTTGCAGTCGCTGCTAGGGGACAAGGAGGCGCTTCGGCCGCTCTTCAAGTATATCGAGGCCACCGGTCGTTTCAGGAGCACTCATGGATCGGTGGAGCCGAGGTTCGCGGACGAGGGGGAGGGCAGGGGATCGCGGGATAAGGCCTGACGCGCTAAGTTTACAACTACTCACCCGGCGATGGAGACTGACATCTTTATGTGCGCGACGCGCTTTTTCGAGGGCGCGTTCACCAGTGAAGCATGCCATCGCGAGCTCGGAACAGCGGCGGGAGACGACTCGGAGGCGGGACTTTTCCTCTTCTGGAGCGCCAGCGCCGGGACGGGCGGGTGCTCGAGTGCTGCGCACGAGACGGGGGGGCCTCGGGAGCGGGGGAGTTCTGACGGGCGGCGGGGACACTGCCGCTCGTACCCCTGACCGTGAAAAGAGGCAATGACCCAGGGCGCAATCGACCCGGAGAGCGCGGCAGGTTTATAACCCGTGGCCCTACCTTAGATGATCGGAGGTCCACCCGGCTCGCGCGCAGCACTCTTTTTCCCTCCTTCTCTTTCGCTACAATACAGCTACTTATTGCCTACCCTACTCACCACTTAACTACGCACACAGGGCACACACCACTTCTACGCACACCATACGGCCATACGGGTACTGCCCCCGAGCCCTCTCTACTTTACACTGGTCCCTCGGGACACCCTTGATTTGTTGAGCACTGGGTAGTACATGCGGAATACGGGGCGACGGAACGGTAGTGTAGGACGCCTACCATAGGGCACGGCCCTCGAGGGCGTAAAACGAGGAATCAAAAAAAAAAAAAAAAAAAAAGCATCCCGGTCGTTTCGTCTATTGCAGACTCGGCCGACTTCAATTGGCAATACACCTTCCATACCCGACGGCCTCCCTGTCAAGTTTGTTTGGCATGGCCGTGCAGCTCTCGACTCACCGGCTTTTAGTCTTCGGGCGGGCGATCCGTCCGCGGTCACACGGGTATAGATAGCTAATTGGTAGAACCATCACATCCACCACAAATCGTTCGCGTTGTCGGCAATGCAACGTCTCAAAAATGTGTCTTCTAACAAGCTATCACCAAATCCAAGTCTCAGCGATGCCTCGGGACTTGGATCAGATACATACCCGTGCCACAGAAGATTGACGAGCATCAGCCTCTCAGTGAACCCAAGATGCCGGCATGCAAGTTATGACTCGACCTTTCGAAGATACGATTCCGCGGACGAACCGGACGCGCGGCGCACACGTGATCGGTCTTTGCGGCTTTCGAACATCCAGTGCCTGCGTCGATACTTCGATTGTGACCCCGGGTGGTCTCGAGGCAAGAAGAGAAGCCTGGTATGACATGATTTAGGGGCATATGACTTCCATACCATTGAAATGAGGTGCTGTATGTGTATGTGGCGCTATGGCCGCCTCTATCTTCGCGTGTATTCGGACCCCATATATTGTGTGCGGTCCTTGGATATTTGTATGACCACAGGTGTCCTGAATGTAGACTGCTTACCTTCCCTCCGGGCACGCGTGCCGCTGCCTCGCTGACTTAGTATGTCCAGGTATGTATCACCTCGCCGCTGGTGAAGCGTAGAATCTCTCAGGCAAGGAGATGGTTTGTCCTCGGGTCTATTATCACTGTCTTCTACGCCCCTATCTGCTTGTAGATAGCGAACAATTGGTCGTACCGGAGACTACCGATACAGTCGGAAGTTTCAGCGCCCCTGCAGGCCCCAACGTTCAATTCAGAACTCAAAACGCCTGCGGCATCTATCAAGTATCGAATGCGGATGCGATTCAAGCACAAAACAGGATGTGCTCATAAAACTCTCGCCACTCGGGTATGAACTGTGAAGTGCTCACACTGTGGGCCGCATTGTGCCGTTCACGACTGTGCACCCGCCAGAGGCGATACCGCCGTTCCGGAGCAGTACAGCGCCATGGCTGACAGATCTGAGTAGGTCCCATGGCAGAGAAATCGGAACGAACATGATCTGTTGACCCTCCTGCTGAACGCCGCGTGATACCCACGAGGATGGAAGCAGTGACCTCTGCTGCGTTGGGGTACGACTCGAGCCCTCGTTGAATAGAAGTGCCACCATGCGAACTTCATGTACTCATGCTGACGTAAGGTGTTTGCACACATGAGCGCCCAACCACCTGCGCCCCGTCCTGTCGCGACTTGTCGCTATGATTATTCGACGGATATTCATCCCGAGCCCACGCCAGTAGATATACAGTGTAATGTACATATATTCGACGTAACTGTGCCGCGATTTTGCTGTGGGATGAAGACTGAGCTGCGGGACACTGGGAACAAGTCAGCAGGTGGAAAATCGAGTGTGTGCCTGCTGTATGACGAAAATCTCGGGCGTACTTCATACTTTATCCATGAAACTAAGTGTGCATACTCTCAATGCAATAGAGCATGCGGAATTGACGCGAAAAGAACAGTTTAGTAGCTCAAAGTGCAAGAAACTCCCTACTAGTTTCCAGTGCTGTTCCAATGCTTCGTCAAATCAGAGATTATCGAAGTGAATGTTGCTCAATCTCGTACTACGAAGCTTCTGGCTTGATTCTGTGCCACTGCAATGCTTTTTGTAGTCATTGGAGACAAAGTCAGAGTTGAAGCTCGAGAGAGAGAACTTTTGAAGGTTCTTGAATCAACATCATGCATAAACGCTATTCAAGGTTTGTTCGGTTGCAGGTAGATCTTCTCGCAGGTAAGCAATTTCAGAGAAGTTGCTGCTGCTATGTCTTCTGATATATGTGAAAACTATGTATGCTCAGTTTCCGTGGTAGAATGTTCATTGTGCCCGAGATTTTCATCATACAGCAGGCACACACTCGATTTTCCACCTGCTGACTTGTTCCCAGTGTCCCGCAGCTCAGTCTTCATCCCACAGCAAAATCGCGGCACAGTTACGTCGAATATATGTACATTACACTGTATATCTACTGGCGTGGGCTCGGGATGAATATCCGTCGAATAATCGTAGCGACAAGTCGCGACAGGACGGGGCGCAGGTGGTTGGGCGCTCATGTGTGCAAACACTTTACGTCAGCATGAGTACTGTCTAAGTATCTTGATTGAATTTGTACTCTTTGAAACATACCAATCAAGCCTGTCCGTGTGGTCATATCGACTACGCATTCTGTTTTCACGATAAGTACTTTGGCGAACATACTGGGCGGTCACCCAAGCGCGGAGTCGGTGTATGCGAGAGGCGTCTCAGAGACTCCTCGTAAGACAGAGCGCTCCCTGCGAAGTACCAAACGCTCCAGACCGCGAGGGATTTTAATTTTTGTATGCCCGTGTCAGATGGGGAAAATAAGGAAGAGTAGTACAGACATAAAATAGCAAAGCCAATGCTTGATCTGCTAGCATTTTTAGACGTGCCGACATAATTCTATCGTGATCGACGGCGACGCTAACTCCGTCAGGCTCCGCACTATCCGGGAACATTCTAGTCAACAGGTGGAATGGGTACCGTGCCTCATCCACCTCTCCTGCTAAGTCAAAGTCCACAATCTTCACACCCCCCGAGCACTCTCCTCCCGAACCAAGGTCTTCAAGCATAATGTTTGGCCATCGCACATCACCGTGCACGAGGGGCGGATCATGCCGACGTACCATCTCCACTGCTTGTCGCACCCCCTCAAACTCACCATCGGGAACATGGCAGAGGATATACTTCGTGCGCCGGTTTGCCATCGACAAAGTCTATCGCCACCATATAGTGCCCGCTGCAGCCATGCTGCTCCCGTTCCGTAGACCAGACGTTGCCGACGTAGAAGAGTTGATAAGACCCTGCTTAGCGAGTAGTTCGTGCGCTGTCTTGCAGTAGCACTCGGCGAACTTGACAACGATGAGTCGCGGCCCTTCAAATCGACTAACCGTGCTTTGAACACGCCGCAGGATCCAAAAGGTTTCCTCAGAGCCTTGACGTACTCGAAATTGACCGCGTTGCCAGACTCGTCTTCATACTTCGTCGCGAGCGGGATATAGCCCGTCAGACGCTATACGACGTAGGATGTGGTGAAGATGGCGCCGGAAACGCACATATGCGGCCCAGCAATGCTGGCGAGGGACGACAGAACGAAGCACGCGTTGATGAGGCTCTGGAATATGAACAATGAATGCACATCATCACCTGCATCCGGCGAACGTACCGCGCGGCCAGGATCTTGACAACTTTCAACGCGGTGCCATGAAGTTTGAACCACACCGCCATTTTCCTGCGCCGATTTCGTTCTTCTTCTTCTCGATGATGGCCAGTGTTGCAGTTGCAGCGAAGTCCTGGAAGGGCAACGATGTCATGCAGACGGGTTCGGCGCGATTTGAAATCTTGGCTGACTGTATAGGGAGCTTTAAGAGATTTTCAAGGAGTCGTCCAGTCCTCCATTGATGGTCTCGCTGGTCAATGCTAATTTCTCAGAGCACGCACATTAGCTCTGCGACTTGCCTGCAGAATTCCCGTGGAGGACTGATCGTCAAGTCAGCCTTGAAGGGGCCGCAATCATGGTCGCTCGACCGACACGTTTACAAGACGCTCCAAGTTGCTGCTGTCCGGCGCGCGGAAGAAAGGACACGCATGTTCTACGCGCACTAGCCAAACATCGTGATGGTTAGCTTGATTCCGGCAGGCAGTCGAAATACGCGTTCGAACTCCACGACGTGATCATTTACGTTGCTATTGATACAGTGCAGCATGGAATGAAACTTCGTGAGTAAGGCATTTCGTCCTGATCCCAGCAGCTACCCAGTCCGATGTTTTGCGCGTACGTCTATACGTTCAGAAACCTAGTACACGGGGCCGCAATCAGTCGCCGGCCAAAGCATCAAGCACCGGGACTTGGGAGCTAGCCTCTCACCATTCGGAGCGAAACCCATACGCTGGTTGCCGATGTCCCAAACCGAGTAGTAGTGCTTGAGCACGGAGCCGCCGACGAGGTTCAGGCCGTCGAACGCGTTGATAAGCGTTTGGCACGTGCTCGGGTCGCTCGCGAAGGGGCCGACGTTGAGCTCCTCGCTCGGAATGGTGAGGTTGAAGGGCGTGCCGGCCTGCGAGGTGAACGTAAGGTCGATGACGGCGGGCAGGCTGCTGATCTTGCTGCACGCGATGCCGTATGCGCCGGGCTCGTCGTCGAAGGGCTGGATGTCGGGCGAGATGAGGGCGTACATCGCTTCGGTGATGTCCGTGTCAAAGAGGATGTTCGAAGTGCCCGAGTCGAAGATGATGGACCGCTTGCGCTTGAGCAGTGAGGTCGTCTTCCCGTTCACGCTGATCTGGGATGACGTCGCCTCCCAGTCACCCGAACCGGTTTGAGTGGTGTAGGTGAGGTTTCCTGACAGTGGGAGGGGAAATGTTTGCAATGAAGTCTCCGAGTCAAAGCAGAGCACTCACCCTTGAACTTGGTCGAGTCAATCCCACCGATAAGCAGCTCAGCGTTTCCAACGGCGTTCGGTGTGAGGAACATGCTGAACAGAGCTACACGTGGCTTTGAGTAAATGCATTGTAGAGGCAAAGGCAACACGACTCACAAGGGAGGCCCTTCTTAATCAGTGCGGCAAAGAAGCCCTCCGCCGACGAGCCCATGCCCTGGATGCCGATGAAAGGATCGATGTTGAACTTTGGTGTCTGGGCCGTGATCGTGAAGAGCGACACGTTCGGCAGGCTGACGTTGCCAACGGTAACCGTATCGGTGCCGCTACGGACAGTGAGCACGTAGTCATCGTCCACGACCGGGTCTACGCCGACACCCGTTGCGAAAGGAAGAGTGCCTGTCCTGGAACCACGGACGTAGGTCGAACTCTTGGCGCGGACGAACTTGCCAGTTTGTGTGCAGGACGTGCATTCGTCGCTGGCGAACTCGAGGGTTTGTGAACCAGTGTCGAAGACGACGCTGACCGGCTGAGGGGGCGTGCCAACTGCGTCACAAGAGCTTTAATCAGGCGCCGTGCATTCGATAACATACTCCAAAGTACTCACCAGATATGTTGCCGAACCACTGAAGGTCCGTGCCCTGGAAGAAGTCATCCAGCGGGACGCCTATCGCGGAGAGCGCGCGACGGCGAACACCAGTGACATGCCCCTTGGGGGTCTGGCGCGCCTGAAGAGAGATAGGGATCGGCTGGGGGTCGGCGGAAACCTCAGCGACCTTGAGGGCGAGGAGACCGAGGGTGGCAACGACGGACAGCATCCTTGGCTCGTAGACGGAGGCTCGGGGATGGAGCGGTCTCACGACAGGAGGGAGCTGGGAGGGAACGGGGCAACCCTTGCCTGCTTCGAGAACCCTTGCGACATTTTATACATGGGTGGTGGGAGGCTACCTTTGGTAGGTTGGGTAGAGATGCGCGGGAAGAGGCGCATGGTGCGGGGTACCATCAACCTCGGATGCAACGACGCGAGGCATAGTGATCAAGAGCAGACGGTACTCACCATCCGTAGAGGAATGGAATTCGCTATGGGACTGGCTAGATCCGTGGCGACGCGTGGGTGGGCGGTGTATAGCACCGAGGGTGGATGGGAGACTACGCGGGGAAACTGAGGCGGGGCCCACGCGCATGTGGAACCGTGCTACGTTCGTCGCCGGGCGCGAAGCCGTTCCGCGTGGTCGTCGAGCGACGGGAAAAGTCACAGACCGAAGGCCATGCTGGCTGATGAAACGGGCTATCAAACTGTGCACGAGTTGTCGGGGGATGTTGGCCGATGATGGGTAACATGAAGGTCGTTGCGCATGGCTGAGAACGAAGGCAGGTCGCCGTAGGTGCAAGGGCTGCGAGGAGGACGACCTTCGAGTCCAATGTGTCGAGTAAGCAATCAAGCGCCCTGGGCATGACGGGACTGTGAACGGATCAGCGGGAACGGTCTATCCGGGATACCAGCCCCACAATCGCAGTAACTCCTGCGCTTCTCTCGATAGCACTCTCATCTTCTACCGTCTGCACGCGCTTGACGCATCTTATCCGCTATGGGTATGTGTCCATTGGCGGCCTCGATGCGCGGGAAGGCTCATGGTAATGAACTACGACGCAGCCACTAACGAAGTAATCGAGCTCAACGACCCCCACCCTCCGACCGAGAAGGCCTTCGAGGCCTTCGAGGTCGTCCAGCACACCATCAAGTCCGAGATCCTCAAGTCGCGTCACCACTGGCTCAAGCATGAGCCTCGCATGTGGTCTCGCGCTGAAGGCGTCTCCGATGAGGACCTCGTCGCGTTCAGCATTCGTTCCGACCTTGTCCAGATCCGCAGCGCCCCCACTTCCTACGGCACTATCATCCTCGGGAAGCTCAGGCTTCCCGCGATCAACGATGGCGAAGGAGAGGGCTACATGCACGTCAGGTGAGCACGTTTTGCGCTCACAGTTGTGCTCTGTGAAGCAACTAAAGCCGCGTTCAGGATCCACGATCCTCCCGACAGGGTATGTTGCCTCTGGCTCTCTCCTCACTCTACAAGGATATTCATTTTACATGTGCAGGGTACGCAGGATGTCCGGTTCCACTCCTTATGGACGGACGAAGGCAACCGAGATGCCGATGGCCATCCAACCACCTGGCGCGCCATCCAGAACTTGGATACTCCTCTCGAGTTCTTCAGCGAGTAGTGGTGGCGATCATACCGGAAGTCCGCGACAGAACAATGTTGTACGATACCCAAACACAGTCTATTAAGTAGGAAATTAGTGTGTGCGTCTGAGGTGCCAAACATACGGAATGTTGAGCGTTGATTTCCTTCTAGAAAACTCATCTTCGCAACGATATGCCCTACCACCCCAAGGGGTAGCTGGCGCGTGTCAACAATCGTCAGATACAAAGGTAATCTTCCGCGCACCACTAGGCGCAAGAGCCCATATCCACGACAATCAAAAGTAATTGTGTTAGAGACATATCCTCGCCGACCATCTGCCAGTGGAATACTGGTGGACAGCGACTCTGTGATGTGCATGCACGGACATGATCACTTCAGTACGCAACATAATATGAGCTCTTGATTTGAGTTCGCAATATTCAATTCATTCCGATCGAAGAAGCTGGGTTATTCGTAAGGAGAAGTTGGAATGAAGCCAAGCTTGGCTCCTCGGGCAACGGCGAGGTTTTGCCATGCTCACGGTCCCATGAGGTTTCGAGGTGTATTTGTGGACATGTGGGAGCTTCTCTCACATAGACGGTGGGATGGGTGTCCTGCCGGGGCCTCATGCCTGCATGCACCCGACCCCGCGAATGTGCTCTTGTGCACGGCCCGGGTTCTGACGGTATTACATCTACAGGCGAACAAGACTTGAGAAAACTACCGAAACCGTAAGGCATGTGCATTCATTTTGTCATCAAGCATGCGAAGAGCTGATACCACACGTATTGTATGTAACGGCTTGCTCTCCGGAGGTGGCCGGTCTGGGTCCAATGGCGATGCCCTTAGACAAGGCCATGCACATGGCGAGGGCGATCGATAAGCATCGCAATCGAAGCCACGTTGGTGGTCGAATGCCTGGCCCTACACCGCATTTCATGAACGAGTGTTGTGTGGCTGCAAGAACATTCCATGTGAATGATAGGTGGATGAATCGCATCGGATATCTCGGGAAGATTTAGCGTTTTAGCTTCAGAACCTCGCTTACGCCCAGATCTGTAACGATGTATGAGCATCATGCCTGCCACAACTGTATGTTGTAACCACACTAGGCAGTTCACCTGCGCCCACTACTTCCGAGTGATCCTCTCACTGACTAGATGCCGGTGTCGGGGATTGTTATAGATCGGGCATGCTGCCGGACGGAAGGGCGGCGTATACACGTGGATATGTTTGGGTACTTTCCCATCTCGTGACAGGAACGCGCGAATATGAAGGACGTGTCGCAGGAGAGCCATAGCGTGGATCGGATGCTATGGCCACTGTACGTGGATCCGAGAGCTCCTCCAACCTCTACTTAAGGTCCGGCCAGTGGCCTCATTGTGGTCGGGACTAGGGGCGAGGAACAATGGGCAGACAGTGGCCGTCGGCTAGTGCGCACGCTATTTGTCCGACTTTGGTCGTGTGTGCGGCTCCTTATGATGGCATCGCTGACTTCTTTCCCTCCTCCCACCGTCCCCCCGCTCGCCTCCCCTCGCGACCACATCGTTATCGCAGCTTTCAGGTCTTTGGATAGCCCCGGACGCTCGTGAATGACCGCGCATACATTTCCATCATCATGTCGTCTTATAGCAGCAGCACCAGCTTAAGCAGCTACGACCCCGCCAGCTCATCTGACCATCACTCTAGCCCTAGCACTTCTCCCAGCACATCGCCCCCCTCACCTTTCTCCTTCCGCAAGCGGGCCTCCACCCCGCCCCCGCGCTCCCCCATCTCGCCCATCTCACCCACCTCGCCGACCTCCCCGTCAGTGCCCAACACCCCGCACAAGTCCCGGCCGCTCACACGCGACGCGCGACCGCACGGGATCGGGGTCGACCCCACCGCGCTCGTCGGCCGCACGCTCACGCGCGTGCGGCGCTCGCGCGCACACCCGTGCACGACGTTACACTTCGCAGACGGCGCCGCATTCCAGATCCTCGTTGTCGGCTACGACCCGCACTTTCGCGGCGTGCCCAAGGCGCTCGAGAGCGACTCGCCCGTGCTCAACCCGCCCGCGGCCTCGGGGGTCGCGGAGGTCTCTCTGACCGTTGCGAGCGCTGCGGCGATCACGCTCTCGGACAGGGCTTTTCAGGCACGCAGCGGCGGCCGCGGCGCGACCACGGAGGTGAAGGAGGACAAGTGGACGCAGCGCCATGCGGCGTTCGCGCTCAAGTTTGAGGAGGAGCCGGGCTGGCACTGCGTCTGGGCGACGATGGCGGAATACGACGAGCAAGATTCGGAGAGGTGTGTCTTCAGGAACTACGCCGATGTCTACCTCGACAAGCTGCACCCCCATCCTGCACCTCCGCCTCCGGCCGAGAACGCCGCTCCCGTCGCTCTTTCGTCGAAGACCCCTCCTACGACCCCGCGCAAGAATCAGAAACTCAAGCGCAAAAACCAGAAGGGCAAGCCCGCTTCTGAGCACCCTCCGAAAGCGCGATGGTAAGCCATTCGCACTGGCCGAGGCGGGACGCCCTCTCCATGGTTACGCCGTGGCACGAATGTAACGGTACGTCTGCCTCCGCTTTGACTACGCATGACGTTGATGTGCGCTTGTGTTGAGTCAGGACCCTCTTGTCTCAAGCACAGTTGTGCAGTCGTCCCAGTCGTCGCTCCCTCGTCTCATCCCATCGCATTTCGTTCTATCTCATCGCACATCATACGGAAGGAAGAAGAGCCTCGACGGACTCTCGGTACTGTACATTGTATCTTTATCTCCGCTGTCTTGCTCTCCTCGCTTGTTGTTGTACATTGCTAGTCGCTGTACTCACTGATCACCGTACGCTGTGTAACACTGACTCACTTAAATGCTATCAGATTATCCCGACGCCATCTGCACGAAGCGTACCAGTTGTAGTACGGACGTTATCGTCGTGGCGACATGCGGCTTGGGCGTGTCAACTGCTCCGGCTCTTATTCATTTCGCTTGTTGACTCCGACTTCTGTGCCGTCGATTCTGACTTCGGAGGGCCTCTTCTCCGCACCGATGTGCCAAGAGTGCTTCACAATCCTGATCCACAGGTTCACCGTATCAATTGGCGTGCCCAAGCTGCACGTAGTACGCACCTCTGGTACTCACTCCTAAGGAGTGGACGTGGCCCGCCAGTGGGTCAAGTGCGGGCTCCTCTTGGTATACATGCCGGAGAAAAAAGAGCCCAAGAAATATAGGTAGCTCGGGTAGACGATTGGTAGACGTAAATCTATTTGCGAGCGAAGCGAGCATTCTGTGTCTAGGGGGCGGGCAGGCTAGCCAAACACGAACAAACTACCGCTACATACCATACATAGGTTCTATAAATACCATCTCTATATCAGACTGCGCTTCCCCATCTAAGGCCACAGAAAAGAGCATGAAAGCGTTGGATATGTATGTGTGCACTATTAGACGAAATTTTGTGAAGATTTAATCCGAAATGAGGGAGTATCAGGCATGTTCAATTTATCGGCGCCTACCTCAAAAGTGGTCGAATCGCATCCTAGGACTAAAGTATGCTCAACGCGGATTCTGCGCCTCATCGTGATCAAGAGACTAGCTAAGCACACATGTACAGAGAAGACGGTTTGGTGTAGCTCTACGCTGTGTCAACGCAAGCTCTGAACGTTCAACAATCGATAGTAGGTGGCCAGACTATTGCCAGCTTACCTCCGAAATGGTCGCAGCAAAACATAGCTAGGTCTGACAAGAGATCAGGGAATTACAACACTCTCAATTATCGTGTGTCCACGCCGAATGAGACTGCGTAGCGAGCTCTCTGTGCTAACGGTGACTAGTATTCGTGTTTTTAAGCATTTGCGTGGCCATTGTTCTAGCTGATTAGGTAATCAATAGTTTGTCTCACATTTGAGACGCGATCCGACGCGACCCCACAGTACTCCTTCTCGCCCAAGCCTTCTTGCTCTTCCACCCCTTCATCACCGCTCATCCTCATTCCCGTGCTGCGCCTGCATTCATGTTTCGTATACTGGTCGCGGAACATTACGATGTCCTAGTGCAGGAGAAGACAATGTTTATTGTTCCCAAATCGACGGACGCGTCTGACTACAACCGCCCAGTGCAAACCGAGCCTGCTCTCGAAGAAGATGGACGAGTTTCGTACTATGAATCAATAGAAGGCACGGAGAGGGATCGCAAAGCCAGAAAGAAACTGGGCAGATGGATTTACGAAGACCTGGTCAAGGACAGACTGGCTAGAGAGGATGTTGGTGAGTATGGCAACTCTCCTCTTGTTGGGAGCCACCTTCATGTGGAGCGACCATCCCTCCAGAGAACCCAAGGCCCGATACGATTATGTTGGCAGCATATCCCTCGAACTATTCCGTATGGTGGAAGCATACCGGGAAAGCAATCGATCCTCGGCAGGATGCCTACCTTTACGGTGAGAACGTCGGGCTTCTCTCGTGGAGTCGCCCGCTCAGCAGATCCCGTTTACACAGGGTCCCGCTTCGTTCGCGTCTTTCGGTCACCCGCGGAGTTTCGTCTGCACTTGAAGTGGATCCTCGAGGGAAAACCTATGATGTCCAACGGCAGACCAGCTTGCAGGTGCACCTATTGTGATCCCTCTCGCACGCAGGGAGAGATCTCCAAGGAACTCGGAATGTATCATCCTCAGGACAAGAACGACAAGGGCGGCAAGGGCGGCAAAGGTCGTGGGGGCGGCGGTAAGCGCAAGGCCTCCACTACGACGGACACGATCCCCTACAAAGATTATACCAAGCTCAACTCCGCAACGTCGTCTTGATTGTGTAACATAATGTTGCCTCCTTCCACACCCTACTCCTGCACATACTTTCCTGCTCGCCTTGATGTTCTGTTTTAACGTTTCAATCGTATGGTCGTTGCTATCAGTTTGTTTCTGTTATGTCTTTCCGCTTTCGCCAGCTCGTGACTCCTTTTCACCCACATACTACATATCTGTATCCATGTTGATCTCTCTACAGTATGTACACTCCTTAATCATACCTGTGTATACTTCTTAGGAATTACTTGACGTGTATTGCCGTGCATATTTCCCAGTCCACAAGTTGCGAGGTTGTCGGGAAATGGTTGTGGTGTGCGCCTACAAAACGCGGTGTGACGCGACGCGTCTGATGTGACCTGAGCCACTCCGTGCGTGCGTCTTGAAAGGACGAGCCACCGGCACCCTTCTCTTTTCCCCGTCTTCTTCCCTTGAGAGTACTCTCTTCGTCCCCGTCCGGTGCAACATTCGGCGGTAGCTATGGAAGACCCCCCAATTCCTACAGAGCGCAATCTCACCCTACATGAACAAGGCCTCGTCGATGGATGCTTCGAGGAGGGTCAATACGAGGCTGGCATTGCAGTGCTTCGTGAGCTTTGTGCGTCCAATCACAGAATACACCCGTGAGTACGTGAATTCGTTGGCGGGCGATGGGACAGGGTATCATGCACGAGCCGGAGCGGCCCCGAAACGACCAAAGATGTCTGCAGTTGGTCTGTCGTTTGAGATGGGAGAAGCCACCCGAGTGTATAGAGACAACGAGCCAACTTTATTTGTAGGCAATATATCCGCCAACTCATTTATCTTGCGCTGTACCCATCACCGAGCATCGAAGACGACGCCGAGGAGGAAGCAATGAAGCTTCAGCCGGGCAGCCCCACTAAAATTCTGAGCAAGAAGCACAAGTCCTCGCTCGAGCCTACCCAACAAGCCTCCGCCGCCGCTCACGCGTTGCTCATGACTATTTTATCCCTCAATCCTCCCGACGCCCTTACACGCGCATTGCCAAACTACCTCGAGAACCCGAATGAATATTTAGATGCTCGTCAAGCGGAAGAGGATTCATACATTGCCCAGCGTGCAGACCGCCTGCGAAGTGCCCGATGCTGTTGGGAGATTCTCAAGGAGGGGTTCATTGAGTCCGGAGATAACAACGCCAATCCTGGACCTAGTAGGCCGCGTCCGCGCAGGGGCAGGAGACGCACGACAGAGGAAGAGGGCGATGAAGATATTCCCATGGCGGCACTTTCACCTATTAGTGACCGGGGGTGGGGTATTTTGTCTTGGATCCTGGCTCTTTTCGAGAAAAATGAGCTAGCAGTGGAGGCCACTGAAGGTGGTGAGTTCGGATGTACTGACGCGGTCATCTATCTCGATTCAGTACAAAATCTCTGAGCTGACCGCTAACATCGCACCGTGCCAGCCCGATATTCACATCTACTCCTCGACCAAATCCCTCCGCCGCGCGGTACCAAATTGCGCTGGGATATTGAAGCACCACTTGACGTCGCGTTCTATGCGCTGGATCAGGAAGATCTAACACGTCGTATGCTTGGTGTGCGCTTGCTTGTCCTGGTGAGATTGCTTCCATCCTTTTCGCTGCGAAATTCCGCCGTGCTTGCTACGTGGGGAAGCACCTTATTTTCTATATGTCAGCATCCATGTAGTGCAGATCATGGCGGCGAGCATTACAGAACTAACCTGCATCATTGGTATTTTGCTCACCCTGGACTTCGTGCATATACAGCTTATCAACTTGGCTTCGACGACGCTCGTTGACCGTTCCTTGTTCCTCAAGGCCTTTTCGACCCACCTGTCGTTGCTCGCGGCCGATGCGCTCGCGGCCCTACTCGCAGCCTTCCCGGGCACGCCCACAACACTTCACTTCAAGCTCATGCTCTGCCGACAGGTGCTCGGCGCTGCCACAACGGGGTCGAGCTCAGGGAAACTGAAGCTGTCTGTGCGCGCACGTCCCCAGCCAAAGAAACGCGCCCGCGCGGATGCCGCGGCGGAGTACTCCTCTTCGGCAACCAGCGCGGGCGTGAACCTAAAAGGCCAGAGCACCGAAGACGAAGTGGACGCGGGCGCGGCGCCGTCCGTCAAACGCAGCTTCCCTCCCATCCCGGCATCTGAGGTGCTCGAGATGCTGGCGCATCCGGGGAAATCGGACGCGGGCTCGGTGCTTATCACGCTATGCTGGAAGACTACACTCGTCACGGGGTATGGATCTCTGCAGCTCACGCTGGCCGCGGACGAGCGCGACACGGTGTGGCCGGACGTGGTAAAGAACGGAGAGCTGCGCAAGGCGGTCGAGGCGGCATTCGAACCGGGTCGGGCCTCGACTGGTGCGAAGGACAAACAAACCGCTGAACAAATCCGAAAGGAAAGAGAGGCGGTACTCGCCGTCGTGGAGATGTGGGAGGCCGTGGTATGAATGGAGATCCCAGGGCAGCGTGCACGTTCCAAGTTTCGGGCAAATGTTTCAAACTCAAACGCGAACGATCACGTAGGGTCCTGGGCTTCGAAGGACGCCCGCAGAGAAGATGCCGAACCCGGATTCTGGGTGATGTAGCAACATTTTCACTAGCCAGGACACAGCGGCCTCGGGATGTGTCTTCACGTCCCGATACCGGTACGAAACCGCTCTTGGGGGCGTTTTGAACCGTTGTTAGATAGATGCACGGCACGCATGTACACGACGAAGGATCCAATCGCCCACGCTGACGTCTGCACAGTCCGTCCATGAGCGACCCTAGCCGTACGTCGTCACATCCCAACCCTCGAACCCTGCTTGCACCTGCACTGCGCCCGCCGTCGGGGCCAAGTGTTATGACAGATTGCTGCAGAGAATGCAGGCGGTTGACAGTAAACTGATAGATTGACCAATCCGTCAGCCAAAGCGCCCCGCTATGAGCTCACTTCCCGAGAGATGCAGACGAACCGGGGCCTAGCGGAACCGGAACTCGGCTTGCCTGCATTGTCAGGATGTAATCTGTGGGCTGTAGTTGTGAGCAAGAGCTGTGCTCAGTTATCACAAGCAACTGGACGCACCCACTCCGTGTGTCGCGGGCATCACAGTTCGCGTTAGGTATGATCGCACTGCTGTCAAATAGTCTATCGAGACGGGAAGCGTGCCTAAACATCCCAGCTCGCGCCCAGCTTGCCGACGCACCGCGTCAGGTTCCATACCGCGCCATACATTGTGTAGAGTTGCGCGCGTGTGCCTGACATGGGCACGCTAGTGTCGTTAGCGTCGTCGTGGCCCTGCCCATATATAGCCATCGACATAGTACTTGCGTCGGGTCGCGACGACATCTGTCGCAGGCGCTCACAGCACCCCGCGGCCGAATAACGTTGCGGTTGCAATATGTCCGTATCGTGTGCCCATATGCGTACATGGTGTTGATGATCAACAGCAAAACGCATGGCATATTTGTAGACCAATGTAGGTACGTTCATAGCTTGCAGCAGTGCGTATGTCCCGGCCTTGTGTATGCCGGGATCGGAGAAGTCGAAGTTGCGAGGTCGGGACTACGCCTTCGCCGCGGACGCAGTATTTGAGTTGGAATCTTCGCGGGTCCTCACATGACAGGATACCATACCGAAGGTGGTTTACCCTAACCAGAAACTCCTCCACGGCATTCCATGGCTTTGCGTGATGAAGAGGTCGGTGCACAGTCAAAGTGCAATGCGTCCGACTGTCCTGTTCGGCTCAGCACGGCGGTCGGCCGTCGTGTAAACTCCACCTGTGATCAACACCTGTATAAATCCGGAGTACAGAGAAGAGACGTATCAATAGCTTCTCTGGGAGCCAGGGTAGTCAATGCAGTTCAGTCCAGACTCCAGAGACTCGTCTCCTGCGTAACCAACACCCTTCCTCCGACACCGACTTCCGCTCCACGATCGCCGCCCTCGGCGCGCACGGCCTGATACATTTCAAGCGGGATGTAGCCAATGAAATGTTCGCTGCCGAACCCTCCCACGTAATAGATGGACTGGGATGCGCAAGAAGTCAGTCAAAATTTGTGCGGGCGGCACGGGAACAGAGAGGAGCAAGACACTCGAATTGATAGCGCGGTTGAGAGGGTCGCGACCACATAGAACGTGACATACGTGGGGATCGAAGCGTGCCCAGTAGGCCTGGAGAGGTATAGAACACAGTTAGAGGCGTTCCATGACGACGCGCGGAAGCTCGGAGAACTGACGATATGCGGCTCTCGGGGCCCGGGGAGCCACCAGCGTGCGTCTGGATGCTGTGCAATATAGCAAGCTTGGATAGATTCGCGCTCGGGGGTGTCATTAAGTTCAGTGAAGAGCGTAACATTGCCTATGAGGGACACGCGAGGGCGGCTGGCGGCGGGCTGATCGCTCCAAACGGAAATAGAGGCCGCATGGGTGGGCGAGTGGAGGATGTTCTGGCTGTGCCTCGAGATCGGGAGAAACAGGAGAGTGAGCGAGCCATTCGTATGGCAGCTGTGATGTTGATCGTGTCGGTAACGACATAGAAGACGCGTCAGCACATGGTCCGCTGCTTTGCACGACAAACACTACGTGCCTCGCGTAATATTCTTGCAGAGAAAACGGTTCTCCTGAAGGCCATGGCGGCTGTAAGTACACTGAAGGCCGAAACAACTAGCTCTTTACCGCACCAGGAAGGGCAGAATGATCAGCCGGGTATACAGTGGCCATATTACCCAGCCCGACGGCACGGAGGAGCTGCCTGGCAAAGACAGCTGGTTGTGCGGTAATAAGCCCCTCTGAATCCTGAGTGCGCCCATGAAGCTGAAACACCAACCAGCCTCTTCTACTGTCTCGCGCGCAATAGTCCACGCCGCGAGATTGCAGAGAAAGGCGACATATATGAACAGAGAGCGCGGCCACATTACGAGCGCAGCGGAGAAGACGGTCGTCGTCGTCGTTCGTGAGAAGGATCCTCGGGCGCAGAAGGGACGGGCCTCGCGACGAGAGGACCCTCGCCTATCAGATAAGATGAGGTTCGCTCCGGAGATGTCGCTCCGGGACGGGCCGTGGCTTGCACTGCATTCTAGGAAAGGCAGGAGGAGTTAACGCTCGCTTATGGCGGGCGCTTCATGGCCTTACCCAACCGCACCGGCACCTGGCCAACGCCACCGCCGCCACGGGCAGCCGCCGGCAGCTCGGGCTGGTCAGGGTGTAGAACTTGCGCCTATCCGTATATTCGCGGCAACGAGGCCAACGCCACAATCCATATGACCTCACTATTCCTCCGCCGAAAAGTCGTCCGTGTTCTCCTCCACCTCCGATCCCTCGTCCATCGCCACATCCACCAGCTCACCCTCGTCCGCGCCAGTTTGATCTTTTCCCGCAGCCTGCTGCGTGCGGTAAATCTGCGCCAAGAACTCGGGTGTACTGGCGTCTGAGATCGCCTTGTCCGTCCGCAGTGAGATGAACCGCGGGAACCGTAGACTCAAGCCACGCGTCTGTGACACGAGCCCCAGCGCAGCGACGGATACCGGACTGATCGTAACGCTATGAGGTGAGATAGACATGTGCGTGTGTATTCAGCGGATGAGCCACGATGAAGGCCACCCTGACGTACTCTGCTCCTCGTATCTCCCACACCTCTTGAGGTTTAAAATATACCTCCGGCTTAAGTCCTACGTGGGTGTCCACCGCGAAATGTCAGGGCCGGGGATGCGGTGACAGAGTGGGGCGGGAGAGAGCACACCTCCTGTATCACACTCGGGCTGCCACATCGGATGTGATGAGCACGTCTCCGAATTCTCGGGATAACGTTCCCGCAGGCTCTACGTACGCGCCAGAACGGGCAAGAGAGAAGCATGGTCGGGGTGCGAAGGAACAGGAAGGGTCGCGCACCGATTCCGGCGGGTCAGCGCTGACGGACGCGAGATAGTGGCGCGCCGAGGGATCTCGCACCTTGTAGAATGCGTCCGAGAAGCCTGCGTGTGTCCATTAATCACCCCGTCGCCGCGGCATTACACTAGACCATACGGGTCCTTACCTGACATACACTTGCAGACTGCGACGAGCTTCTCCTCGGCCGGATCCCAGACCGCAAGCAGGACCGGGCTCCACCACTGGGCCTTCCTGCCGTTGCCATGCCATGCGCCAACGGGGACGAGATCAAGACTGTCGCTGAGGCCCACAACATAGTCCTTTTTCAGCTTCAGCCATGCGGACGTCCGTTTATCTGAATAACGCGCCAATCGGCCCGTAAGGCGTCAGTGTTGTCCAAAAAGAGCATCAAGCCGGGAGGCACGAGTCAAAAGAAGGGGAAACCAAACGCGGGCTCTGGGCTGTGCTAAAATCCACGCCGTGGACAAATACACGTAGAACGCACATGCGCTCGCGCCTGGTACACTCATGACCACGTCTACAGACATGGCTGAGGCATTTACACGCACCCGGTTCATATGTGGCAGGCAACGGCTTACGCCTGGGGTTGTCTTTCCTCTGATTAGGTTCTTCCAAAATCTCCCCGCTGTCCAGGAGCTGGAGTGTATGGCCGGCGATCAGCGGCAGAAATACTCTGACGGATGGCACTAGCAGGAGACCGGAGTGAAGTGAGCAAACCTTGACCATGAGCCCCTCACAGGAGCTGTTCACCGCCTCCTGCCAGAACTCTTCTACCGCTTCTCTTCCCGACTCACTCTCGACGCTCTTGACGTGGTCGAACCTCGCTGCACCCTTCGATGGCGGTGTATACGGAGGGAAGTGGGTACGAAGGAGGGAGCGGCGTTCTCGGAAGGGGTACCCCAAGAGAATCTATTACCGCCCATTAGCTTACGAACCGTCGGAGAAAGCCGCAGCGGAAGGCTCTCACCTGACCATTCAGGTACATCATGTCGAACGCAAAAACACAGACAGCGACCTTCACGTCGTCCAACTTCACATCTTTTCGCGCGCGGTTGGACAATTGCTGGAACGTTTTGAGGTCCCCGGTAGAAGGGTCTATGGCGACGACCTCTGTGTCTATGATGAACGACTGCGTCTCAGCTGAATTCGCAAATAAATCTTCCACCAATGAGACGACATCAGGATACTACATATGGGAACCCGTTTCAGCGTTAAGCAACTTCGGCAGAAAAACAAACAGGATATGACACGCATCCGGAGGCGGCGTACCTTGTCTGTCATGTCTTCCAAGTGCCGAGAAAATATTTTCACGGACGGTTTGTCCATCTTCTCATTCTTCGAAGCGTGAATCTGGGCTCTCTGACCGTCGTACTTAAATTCAGCAGCAAATGGCAGAAGGCCGAGGCGATCGTATATCTCGTCCAGAGAGCGGGTCGGCGATCCCAGGGTAGGAAGCAATGGTACGCCTGTAAGGAGAGAAGTAAGGGGTGGCCCGGCGGCATCAAGCACTAGAAGGTCGTCCAACAAACACTGGCGCGCCACTCACCGACCGTCAGCGGCAGCTGATCTGCGAGCCCCTCAAGGCCAGCCTCCAGCAACGCCCTCACGATGTGATCGTAGTTAGGATGCTGGACATACACCCGCTTTATCAGACCCTCTGCGGCGACATACGCTTCGTTCAGGACATCCCGGGCCTCGTCGGCAACCTTCTTCCCCTTCTTCCCGGGCGCGCTCGTTTTTGCATCCGCGGCCCGTACGCAACTCAGGGTCTCCGCGCTCACGCGGAACTGCGACGATGCTGGCACACTCTCTGCCATTGGCCGCGTAGGGGGCGTAAGCACCATCGCACGCGCCAGGGCCGCGAGCGACGTCCTAACAGCCCCAACCCGAAGGTTCTGCCCGAGGGTGCGGACGAGAAAACGCGTCTCCTCACCGCGCGCTGCGACGAGGAGCTTCTCGACGATGGCTTGTTTCGTCTTAGCCGCACCCGAGCCCTTGGAGTGCGCAATCTTCAGCAAAGCATCGTAGACGCCAGTGATGAGCAGCGGCGGATGCGGGACGAGCGTCCGCACGTTCGATTTGGCTTCAAACGCAACGTCCCCTGTGCGGGAGAACACAGCTTGTGGTCAACGATACGGGCCAAAGCTTGTATTGACTAGGACACCGTGACCGGAACGCCGGACACTGACCTGGGTCACCGGTTGCATTGTACAATCGCCTGAGCGCAGCGCTACTTAGACCAGAGACGTGCTGAATTGCCTTTGAGACGATGGACGGGCCGAGGCCAAGCTCGATTGGGGAGTACGGCGGGGAAAGTGAATTGGATAATAAGTACAGCGCCGGGAGGAGCGACGGCGGATGCTGCGTGTATATTGTGCGCAGCGCGTTCGTCAAGGTGTCGACCTTCGCGATGCGCGAGCGGGTCCCCGACAAGGTCGCGAGAGCGTGGGCGAGAAACGCATATGGCACTGGCGCGTCGGGCTTCCACCCAGCGGCTGCGGAAATCGGATTATAGGCGGGAGGATCGACGTTCAGGGGTTCGTACGTCGGGGGAGCGGACGGGCTGGCATTTCCGATTGTTGCTGTCGTAGCATGGGTGCTTCTCGTCCCGTCCGACGGACAAGGAGAAGTGCGCGAGAGAACAGTTGACGGGACGGCTCGAGTGGTGGGAGCGGTTGGTAGCGTTGAGGGTCCGGCAGAGTCGGGTGTCGATGCCGATGTAGGGGCTGCGCCGTCTGCGGCTGGCTGACAACGGCGGGTTTCGCTGGTGCTGCTTAGATGCGGGCCTGCACTGTCGTCGTCCGCGCCGAACGCATCTACGTCTATCACTTCACGGTGTGAGCTTGCGCCATGGACGTGAGGGGTAGCAGGTGACAGATGGACACCGCTTGGTCGGGACTCGAGCTCCCGGAGAGTCTGAAGGTCGAGACCGTCGGCGGCGGCGAGAGCCCAAGCGTATTCTTCGTCGGACAGGGGACGTTGGACCTGTTTCCCTTTGTCGTGTGAGCCGCTCGGGGCGGGGGACGAGAAGGTTTGTGAGGCCCGAGGCTGGGAAGGGCTAGGGGCGCGACTAGAGGGCGCGCCAAAAAAGGCGTCGAGCCTGGATTGGCCGGACGTGGAGGGTTTAGCTTTCTTTTTCTGGCGGCTAGGCGATGCCGATATGGAAGCTTTCGCGAGAGGGCGTTTGGGCATGGCGTGTCGGAGGAGACTCGAAAAACTAATGAACATGGACCGAGGCTCGGCTCGGAAGGCGCTGCAGGAGCGCGGTGATCAGGATGGCATATGCCAGAGCAGCGCGGGTAAGGGTTCTGGACGACTGCCGTGGAGATCGTTGACACGCAAGCACTGGGGCTTGGGAGTCGTCTGGAGTCACTAGCAGAGGCTAGCAGAACGCAAGTTCGGGTCCAACGCCAACCTCCCAGTCGGACGCTGCGAGAACGCGACCGGGGCGGCGCTGGGGCCGGCGTCGGCCGGACGCCGTCCCAATATGGCGCGTGTCGGGCTCCGGGCAGCGGACGTGGTGCGGCCTGGGCCCTGTGGACGCCCGAAGCCGAGGCCGGGGACGGCTCGCACTCGGGGCGCTTGGCTCGCGCTCTGGCTGGGCTGCGGCCCCTGAGCACCGTGCAGCCCGAGTCTGAGTCCCCGATGCTGGCCACCGAGAGCCTTTGAGATCGACTCCGGCCGGGCCAGTAACCCTGTCGCTAGGCGAGTGTACGCACTCACTCTCCGTCCTCGTGGGCCCCCTTCCCCTAAATTAAATCACAGGATTCCCTCTATCCGCACGCGCAGTCGGCGATACGATGACCAGACCGTCCTGTGCAAGGTGATCGAATATTACCCAAGCCTGGCCTCGAAACCTGCTAAAATTGATGTTTCCTGCCCCGATCGCTCGCCCAGTATGTACCCGTCCCTCTCCGTCTGCCCTCCGAGGCCCGCCCTTCCCCCTTTTGTCCAGCACCATTCCTTGCCAGCAATCTGTTTTCCGCTGACGAGGCCTCCATCATCGCGTTGGCCACACCCGCGCGACAACCACGCAACTGCTGATCGTCACGCGAGAGCTAAACAGACTCGCCAGCGCGAACCCTTGTCGTCTCAGCGCGCTGTATTCGGGGTGCATCATGCACTCCAACACCCTCGGTACCCACCAACATGACAATACCCCCAGGCTTATACGCTAGGAATGTTCGCGCTTCGCGAACATATTGCCGTCGTCCTCTCCGTGCTGAAACGCATGTTCATTGCCAGCCGACTGACGTCGTCTGACCGTCTCAAACAGCCCGTCTTCGCCTCGGTGAGTACATTAGTACGTGAACTAGTACTAGCTACCGATACGTCCCTGTCCCCGCTACGGCGCAGGCAGACGCCCGTCCCGAGGCATGGTGGCGGCGACACAATGATCACGACCTGGTGCCGCAATATAGACGTCCTTCGTGACGATTCGCGGCAATCTCAGGCGTCACACCCGGCCCAATCTCGCGAGCCTGCTCCCCGCCTACCGCGCTTTCTTGCGGTCTGCCCCACTGGCTGTGGGTCTCGGATGAAGAGGCAGTTCCAAGATCTCAGCCCATCTCAGATGACTTACCCTTCGCGCCTCGACCGCCGTATCATCATCATGATGAACTTATTAACATCTCGCCTTCTCGTGCATCTATGCTCTCAAACCTTCTTCTGCCCGGGCGCGCCTTCTAGCTTGGGGTCATTCGCGGATCGTCCGTCCACGCCCTGTGTTTTCGTCGTCGTCGTCCGCACCGGTACACTCGGCCCCGCATTTGTCGCAGTCCACCTGCGCACCCGCTCGATCGCGAGGGGGACAGGAGCCGTCGTAGAGCCGGCCTCGATCGAGCGCAGATGTTTCATATTCGTGATCATATTATTACCCCAACAGGAGCGCGGCCTGGAGGTGAGTAGACACGCAGCCTATATCGCCTCGCGCTGATGGCTGGAACGCTCCTTCGTCGGGCCGAGACAGCCCCGCGCACGGCGGGCTCGGGGGGACGGAGGGCGTCGGACCCCGGGGCTATATTGATCGCGCGTACCGTACCTGGGCCGACGTGCATGCCAGGAATGATCGAGCGCGCCAGTCAGCGAGCCCCGTATTGGCTATATTGAGGGTATTCGCAGCGAGCGGCAGGTATAATCCCTGTACAAACGGGTCTTGGGCCAATTATCCGGAATGGGGGCCCGCTTGACGCTAAACTCGTTATAGCGCGGGCCGTTGGCAGGGCACGACATCATTCAGCTTGTGACAGATCAGTGTTATTCCACTCCAAACACAATTTTGTCAGTCCGTTTTTTGGCCGTAACGCGCTACATCGCGCCTACAGAGGGAGTCGCCAGTCCCGAGCCCGATGGCTTTGTGGCAGTGAGATTGTGCCTGGGCATGGCTTGCGGGGGAGCGAGCGCGAGCGCCTTCGGAGACTACTTATGAATGGCGATCATTCTCCTATCCATGCCATTAGCCTCACCGCTCGCCCTGGTCCACTCTCCAATGTCTGACCGCCGCGCTCAACAGTACCCTCCGGGCGCGAACGTCGCGCTCGCCTCGCACGCGCAGTGGACCAGCAGCAGCCAACACTACCCCGCCTCCTACTCGCAAGACCACTACTCCTCCGCCACCACCTACAGCAGCCTCCCCCCTCTCCGCCCCTCCGTCCCGGCTTCGTACGACGCCATGTCTTCGCACGCGCAAGCGGTCGCCGCGCAGTACCAGCTTGGCGGCGGCGGCGGAGACCAGATGCACTACTCGCACATCCCGACCTCTTCGGACCGGCGCTCCTCCGTGTCCATGTCGCAGTACGGCGCGTACACCGTCGACGCCCACCACGCCCACGGCTCGTCCGCCGCGCAGGCCGCGCCGCGCTCGCACTCGCACGCGCACACCTCCTCGTACTCATCCCACTCGCACCCGCATCCGTCCGGCCTCCCGCACTCGCCTTCGCACTCGCACCCGTACTCGCAACAGGCGATGGCGGGCTCGTACGGGGCGCCACTGTCGTCATCTCCGCAGTCGTCCCCGGCGATGTCCAGCATGGCAACCGCCACCCACACCCACTACGGCTCTTCCCCAGGCAGCAGCGGGGGCGGGGGCGGGTACGGCCAGGTGCCGGGCGGCGGGGGCGCGGGGTCGCAGTTCCCCGCGTCGCCCCCGCGGCCGTTCGCGTGCGACATGTGCGCGCTGTCGTTCAACCGCCAGCACGACCTCAAGCGCCATCGCGACACGCACACGGGCGAGAAGCCGTTCTTCTGCAACGGCGGTTGCGGGAAGACCTTCACGAGGAAGGACGCGTTGAAGAGGCACCAGGTACGTGGGCTTCGGCTTCGGCTGTCTCGCTGCGAGAAGGAGAAGGCTGACGGTTGTCTCGTCGTCTGATCAGCTGGTGAAGCGTTGCGGCATCGATGAGAGTAATTCGTAAGCGTACTGCTAGTCTGGATCCACACCATCTGCCTGTGAGTCTTCTCTTCATCTGGTCCGGCTGCGCCGCTCGCTGACGCCGTTTCCGCCTCTTGCGCAGAGTCTACATCCACTAATTGCCGGCACAAGACTTAGCCTACAACCCAGCGTCTTGACTTATATGTTATTGCCACGCTCCGACTTGTGTTTCTGGTGTATTGCTATACGCATTGTAAAAGTATCGTTCACATGGACTCCCAGTACTGCACGGTCAGGTAGACGTTAGCCTGCTTTGTAGTTTGCGTAGATTCGCAGCCAATGTATCTTACTACTATTATCGCCACAAGCGACTGCCAACAGGAAACCCGAATTTGTCCCTCATTTGCCCTCCGCCGTTGCCGCTGCCGTCACCTTGTCTGGATGTTCAATGTCTCTCTGAAGGATCCATGCGTCATGTGGCGTAATTTTCTTGTAGTAGTCCTTGTACAGGCCGGCTTCTTTGAAGCCATGACGCTCGTAGAACTTCTTTGCCTCCTCGTTTGAAACCTGTACGTGCAGGTAGAGGGCGGAGATTTTGGGTTTAGCGTGAGCGGTGGCGGCATCGATAAGATGTTGGAGGGCTTGAGAGCCGATGCCTCTTGATCGATAGGGCTGGTAGATGATGTCGGAGATGGGCATCTCCTTGCGCAAGACGCGATGATGGAAGTGAACTCACCGCAAGCACGGCCAGGGTCATGAGGTACAGTCTCGTCTCCTCGTCTTTAGTCTCTATCCTGCAACACATGGTGCCGATGGGGATGTCATTGTAGTAGACTGCAGTACCCGCGCCAATGAGACGAGAACTAGAAGCCAAAAGCCTAACGGGTACGTACTCAGCTGGCAGAAATCTTCTACTTCGGGCTGAACGATGTCATTGTAGAACTTTTCGCTGTATTTGATGGGGAAGAGGACGGAGTTGAGCTTCCGCACGGTCCCTGGGCGAACGGTGAGCGGATAAGAGCAGATCGACGAGCCGAGGACGCGCACCGAGGTTGTTGGGCGTGACGGCGGCGAAGGAGACACGCGTCGAGGACGAACGCGACTGCGACATGGGAGACGGGCAAGGCGAGCGGGGCAGGCGCCTGTGCGGGCCGGCGTCAGGCGGCGGGGGCCACGTGGGGCGAGGGTGAGAGAGATGCTTGCCCGATCCGAGCCTGGGTGCTTGTCCTCCTGTTTGCCTCGCGAAGCGTCCTCGCGCGTCGAGGCAGCGCGTTCTAGCGACCGTCCTCGAAGCCAGCCCTGCCCTTCTGGAACGTCTTCAGTCCCAGCAGTTAACCACGCCGCCGGCATACGCCCTCGCCATCCTCGAAGCGCTACCGCGATCTCCCCTTCCCGCCCGCCTCCCAGCGGCTCGCTCCCCAACGTCCTCCCAACTACTTCCGGACTCGTCTTCGCGACCCGAACCATCGGTTGCGAGCGACCAGTCCGATCCTCCCGGCTTTCCCTCGCACACCACCTCGCCCGCTGCGCGCCGACTCCCGTCATAGCGACGCCCAGAAGAACCCCTGGTCCAGCGACAGCCAGCCGCAACTCTCGGCAGCAAATCAGCACGAGATGATGTTCCGCCTTTCTGCTGCGGTCGTTCGCTCTGTCGTGACCCTATTTCCTTCTTACGTGCGTCATTCCTCATCAGTCTCCCAGCCTTGTCCTATCCGGAAACAACTGCCATCCCAGCCCCGTGCCTCACCAGCATCGGAACGCACACGGCCCCCTTTGGTCTAGGAAGACGCTCTAAGGTAAGTCACGCCCAATTGTCCGCCCTTCCTGTCTTCATTTGCACATTCAGACATCGCGCCTTGATTCTAGTCCGTTGCGCAGCTTAACCCATGCCGTCACATCCTGCCATATCCGCACGCAGCTGTTCATCCCGCGCTTTTCTACCCACCCATCATCTCTTCTCGGTCCATCATGAACCATAATTTGCGTCTATCTATCGTGGCCTCAAGCCCTTTCGTGAGAAGTCTGGCTCCCGTGTGAGCGCTGCTCTATAAGTCGGATACTGAAACTTTTTGCCCTAAACGCACGCTTTAGTCACCTACTTCACTTTTCTGGCCGCGATCCATCGAGACCGCAATGGGTCCTCATGTACTCAATTCGGGCGCGCTCATCACCAGGACAATCACTGGCGCTCAGGTGAAACCTATCCCGGTCTAGGTCGAGTCAGTAAAAGGCCTAGCAGAGCTGCAGTACGTATCCTTGACTTCTCATGCGACGCATCTCTCTTCCCGCGTGAATCGTGAAGGGTTAGCCCCTTTTGATCGTATTGAACTTTGTGGCACTTCATCCATGGTGCACCTCGCCTATTCACACGAGCTTTTCCCCAACGTTAGCTCCCTTCGCTCTCATACGTTCGTGCCTTCTCCGGTCGGAGTACATCTCTTTGCTGGAGTCCGCAGCCCGCGGTGTGGACATTCCGCAACCACTGTTGCTTCTTCTATTCACTTCGCGCCCACCATGGTCCGTGTAGTGTCGTTGCTCGACAGCTGACTCTACCATCTCCTTTCAGTTTTTAAAAGGGCTCAACAAGGGTCCTCCACGGGCGGCGGTCATAGGATCTAACTTAAGAACGGACCGGTCGCTCGGGCACGAAATTCTAGCCCAGCTCCTTCACCGACACGAAGCGTCGGCGGTCGCATCTTCCCTGGTTTACGGAATCTGGCTGCTCAGGCCAGGCTGTGCGCACCCCATCTTCCCCGCCCTTACGGATCACAGACCGCTGACCTTCCGCGTGTGCAGCGTTCCGCTCGCCGAACACACCATTTGTCATACCCCAGCCTGAGCCGCAGAAGTCGGAGATGTCCCGCAATTGCGCCAGTACTCGCTACCGCCTTGTTCCTAGGGGCGCGGAACGCCTTTCTACCGGCGATCTTCGGCCCACACAAGGCAGTACCCCTATGCCCCTACCGGAATGCTTCAGAGTGCTGTCGCGATGCTGCAACGTCCCGCACGGGAAAGCCTATCTACTTGAATCTGTCAAATAGTACTCATCTCGGCAACGGCGCGGTACCTGTTGCGAACGTGGTGGACGCGCTTGCCCATCGGACTGTCCACAGCATGACAGCAGTCTGAATGTCACCGTGAGTTTCATGACAAACTCTACTTCTATTCTCACGAGCTGCTCGCTTACGATGGACCCATATCGGCACTCCGCAAATGTCCTGCGGCAACCTTCCTAGGATCTTACCACCTCTTGGCAGAACTGCGCGATGAGTTCCTGTGTGGGCCACTACTGAAACATCGATGGCAATGTCCAGTACGTTATCCAGACCACAACACCCCCTATTGTCCGGTGGATGACGTGGTGAGCTCACCATCTACGACGTTCCTGCCCTTATAGGCTACACCAAGATTTTTCTCTTGTTATTTGCTTCCGGCATCACTTCAAACATCAACTGCGCGCCCGCACTACTGTGCACTACGAGCCAGAAGTTTTGGAAATGTACTAACCACGGAGGTCGTAACATCCAACCTTATGTCTGCGCTGTCAGACCCAGAGGACGGGGTGATACGGCGAGGAACATCATCCGACTGTTCACATGTCGGTTCATCAGACTCGTTCACTATTCGCTCCTGGAACGGGACCTCAAATGTGCCGAAACTTTGGTGCTAGAAGTTGCGAGGAGACGCTCGTACTGTGGTACTAGAAGAAGGGGGGGAAAGGAAGCGGGCCAGCTTCCTTGTACATCGAAGTGACTGAAGCTCCGTTCCTGATCTCCCGCTTCACGTCAAGGTATGCATTACGCCGGAACACCTGACCGCCATTCTCACGGACTTCGATGGGCTGGGCTGCAAATAGTAGGCTACCGCCTGTCGGTGGTATGGGACACGATACCGGCGTTGGCGAAGACGTGGACGTGGACATATGGGCGACGTGCTCGGTGCCGACGTCTCGCTATATGTCGTACTCTCTGCACGCGGCGTCCGTGCATCTCGGATCCGTTTTCCAGCAACGCCGGCCTGCTTCGAGCTAGTACAGGCTATCGCGCCATCGGCGAGCGACCATCTAGCGCATACCCTCGCCGCACTGTATCTCCTCCCTCGACACACCTCACCCATGTCCAGGCGTACTCTTACCCCTACACGAGCACACTCCATCATTAGCGCCTCTCGTGAAGCGTGGCCCTGAGTACCTCAAGTCAACGTACCACTTTTCCGCTGCACCCGGACGGCGAACTCGGCGATGGCCTATCCACTCAAGACGCTACGGAAGCAATGAAGCGGGCGGCTGCACGTCCATACCACTCGTACCATCCACACGCGTTAGTATCCCTGCTCGCTATGCTCTGAGCACTCCACTGACATTTCGCGTAGAGGGTATAACGCCAAATGTCTCGCACGTCTCGGCTATCCAGCCATCGCTATTAAGGTCTTGGCTCAACTGCATCGTCACCGCCATTTCCGAATATGACTTCCCGCTAGTGGCCTGAAGTCATTTCAGGGGTTTCAAGACGACGAGTCCGTGTTCATCGCCCGCCGATATGGCACATCATCCCCACGACCTTCATCGCGCACAGCACAAATCTTCATCCCCATCCTCCTTACGTCGTAGCGACGCGCGAGGCCCTCCCGTTGTCGCTTCGACGTCACTCTGTCACCACGGGGGGACAGCACGGGCCGGCGCCCGACGTGCGTCTACCAGCACGACCTTCAGCGCTCAGCGCTCGGCGCGTGCTCCGCCCTGTCGCCCTCTGTCGCTCGCTCTCCCCCAACGTCAAACGGAGCGCCCGATCCTCCATCGGATCGTAATGAATCCTCCTTCGTGGCGTCCGTTCCCACTCCACGGTCTCGGCCAAGACATCGTACACCGAGAAACAGCTAGAACCCGCGGAAAGTTGCTAGCCACCGCCCGCGACACTTGTAGCTCCCAAGGATGGTCGTTTCTACTGCCCCCGGGATTCCAGGAGAGACGACTGTTTCCGGGGGGGACGGGCAGCGGACCAGCAGAGGGTTCAATGGGTAAAGTTAAGATATGGTGCTCACCACACCGGCAAAGCTCCGCGGTATCCATATGTCGCAACATCTTGAGTTATGATGGGGTAACTTTTCGAAGTGAGTTTGATGCTCTCCCGAACAATAGATGTGCTACCTAAGTTGCGGATGCTTTACGTCTGCTGTTGAATCCGGCCTGTACGGGCCCCGTGCCATTGCTGCTGGGGAACATAGTAATCCATCATACATGTGATCCCCGTGCAGCGTCTACAATGTCGCGCAGACATCGCTAGTATCGCAAATCGATCATATGCCGTCCATCAACCATCGGTGTGCGATAGTCCTCAAGGCTCAAGTTCTGCCTTGTGAGGTAATGAAGATTCATCTTCTAATGTCCACGTGGTGTTTCGTACCAGCCCCGCCGGGTCCGGAATCGCGGGCCGCACTGGACTTCTGTAGCGTCTCGGCAGAATTAACATTGGCACAGCTGGCCGGCTTCTCTTGATTCATCGTCACTCCTGAGACATGTTCAGAAGACAGGCCCCACCCACTAGCCACCCATCGCGAATCCCGTTAGCCTCGGCTGATCTCTCGGGGAAACCGACAGTCGCATGCATCACCACGAGAGTGTCTGCATCTATAGGACCTCCGGCGTTTTCAACAAACCCTTCTCCGTCGCAGCACGGGCAAGCGGCTCAGCCGTAAATGGACTCCCCTGAAAAGCAACAACGCCGGCTTCGGTCCCTCGATTGCCTATGCGGCGGCCACGCTAGGCCGCACTGCACCGTAAGCCAAAAAATAGTCTGATCAGGCCCGGGGATCGCGGCGATAAGTCATTAATATGTATGCGCATCGACGGTATCGGGCCCGCCAGACAGGGGCTGATGACCATACTGGCAGGGATGGCGGGCAAATATCTAGAGATCAGGCTCGGTCACGCTTACTTCAAGTCGCAAGCAGAGATCTGGAACGCCTTTCAGCCAATGAGCAGGCGTTCCGGGTACCGCTCAGGCCCCAGGGGCGGACGAAGAACACCGGCTAGGTTTATGCGATCGAGCCATTCGTACCCCGCGGGGGGGCTAGCTCACCGACGGAAATTGAATGCCCTCCTGCCGAGGAACCCGGTGCGCAGTCTAGACCGCTGCAGGGTCAGGAGAATGCGGGTGCTTTCCGATCACGTTCGTACATTACCCGCGAACGAACCTGGCGTCGCGCAGCTCACGCGGCTCTAACGATACGCGAGACGCATACGTTCGTTATCACGAGCTAGTATTCGGTCTGGACACTGACCATGGGTGAGCCAACCTCATCAATCGCCCGGAAATGCAATTGTCTACATCCAATGGATGACGGCTACTGCATATCGACAACTACTCCCTCAAGCAACAAGCTACGTATCATTGATTCTCGACTTGGCAAGACGTGCATTGCGCATTGCGCATGATAAAATCTCCAAGCTGAGTGATTGATACAGCATATATATCGCTAGCGAAGGATCCTGAGAATTCTATCCTGTCTTGATAGTGCATGACTGGCATTCTAAATGTCCAATATGTCCACGAAGACTTGAGAGAACTCCCAAATCAACACATAGGCGAGAGGGGTCAGGAACAGCCGAGGAGGTAGCTAGACTTTGTATCTCTCGATCGCACGATGGGCTTGTTCAAACGTTGGTCCCTGAGGTCCGAGTATCGGGTCTCTTCCTCCTGTTCCGTTCAGGGCCGCTGACCGGAGGCCTCCGAAGGCTAGCTACGTAAATTGTCCTCAGGCACTGGTAGAAGGACTTCGTAGAAGGCCGGTCATCCGGTCAGAACGCAACAACGGCAGAAGAATTATCTAAGCGAGTCAATAATCCTGACGCAATTGGGTCGACACAGCCCCTGGGCTTTGAACGACGAGATTATAGCTTTGTAGATCGTCGATGCTTGCGTGTGAGCAGGACACGGAGAGCATCTACAGGCGGCAGCGCATGAAGGAAGATCATCTCATAACTACAACTTGAGCTTGAGCTCTCGGGTTCAACGGAATCAACGTAACGAAGCCTTGTTGAAGTCATTGACGAATTTGCCAGAATATATCCAGTAGGATCGTCGTAAACATACCGAAGTCAGCTCAAGTTGGATGGAGGTTTGGCCTTCCTATCTCGTGATTGGGTATTCTCATCTTATGAACATTGTGTCAGAAGCTTGCTTGCTCCCTTTGTCCTGGGCGCAGCGTTACATAATGCCACAACCCCCTTCGTGCCGACTTGGTTATTCGAGAAGGCGACATTGCTGACGCACAGATAGCTCTTAACGAAAGCACACATCTCGATGGTGCATATACCCGTTTACTACACATTGCATGCGACTCTTTTGAACACTGCTTTGCGCAGTAGGAGCTGGAAATACAGTACTTATTGGCGATCTGCGCTCAGGAACGTGGATTGCATTGCTGCGGTGTACGATTTCGAATCGCAGTGCTTGGCACTCCGGGCAGATAGGCCGCCAAACCCCTCATGCGATTTCGGTATTTGGAATATATTTGATGAGACGACGTAGACCTCTGTACATGTAGTGAGCAGGTAGCCGTTTCACCGTAAGGCGACTTGCGCAGTTGTGAGTTGACTGTTGCGCAGTCCATGTTTGAAGGAGCACCAGCGGGCGCACACAGTTTGTCGAGGGTCTTGACTACCGTATTTCCGAGTAATCTGGTTTGAGAACCACCATCATCGTCTACAGGCTCGCGTTTGTTATGTATAGCAGCACCGCTTTCTGGTATGACTGCATCTGTAGCGTCACGCTATGAGATGGTATACAACACGTCACTGGCATACATCGACAGAATCCGACTTACACGAGGCAGGTAGTCATGGGTAATCGGCAAAATGGGACTATTGAACGGCCGGGCTCCAAGCCAATTTGACTCCTCCTTGATATGGAGTTAGGCGTAACAGCACCGAGACTACTTCGTGAGAGTTTGAGAGCGCTAGATGGCGGGGAAGAGCTCGAATATTCAGAAACCAGGAATTTGTCGGGCATGAAACTGAGGAGAATTAACTCACCCCATGGTCTTCGGCCTTGCGCGCTACTGTTCGAAGCTTTGGTCTCTGATCGAAGAATAGGGGGGACGAATACTCTGAACCCGCTGAGTTGAAGTTAGTTCCTTCCGATGGCTTCTGCGCCGCCGCGACTGTGCCTCTTGCCCCAATCAAGTGGACCGGCTTTGGATATTCAGCTGCCCTACTGCGGCTAATCGGTGTTCATGAAGCGGCGGCGCCCACGGTGACGCTAGCGATCAATGAAAAACCTATGAGACGTGACGCGGCGAGAACTAGAAACCGCCGGCATGTCCAAGATCGGAGAAATCTAGGGCCGCCGTGTTGTCGAGTAATGGAGAAGAGACAACCGTCAAATGGACGAGTTGAGCATGTTGTGCGGGGCTGCGAGTGTCAAACAAGGGCGCACCGGCCAAACTGTGAGTCTTTGGACACTATGAGCAACGAACATGGCAGCGGACGGATGCCATACGATACCTTTCGAACAGTGAGCACGCCACGTCGGTCCCATTGGGGCTCAGTACTAATCGTGTTAAGTGCCCACTGGGGCGGCTCCAAATCTGCACGATACCATCAGGGAGAATCCCAGGGTGGACTTCTGTCCGCGGCTGGTTACTGGCTGAGAAGCAGTCGAGACGCCCTGTCGTAATGTGATGTTGTGGCTTTATTGAAAGAGTGTACGGCGATGTTGTCCCCTACCCACGTGCAGAGACGTTCTAGAAACAGTACCAGTTGAACGGGAAACGTTTCGTTCGTCTCTGACGTGGCCTCGGTCCCTGGAGTGATGTGGACGTCCCCGATACTGGAACTTCGCAAGGGGTGCGAACTTGGCTGATTCCTCTGGAGATTCCAGCTGTTGTCGAGACTCGGCTCGACGTGGGAATGAAGTATTCTCGAAGATCACCCATGGGCGTGCGGGCACGTTATGGGTGCTGAAGCACAACCGGCAGCGCGCGGCGTTGATGAGGCTCGAGAGACTCGAGCTGCGGTGGTCACGACAACAGCCCACTCACGTTCAAGCTCAGCGCTACGAACCTTCCCGAGAAGAACGCTGCCATGTATGTCCACGATATGCCGCCGAAGGCGTGAAGGTGATCTGAGAACACAGGAATATGAGCCGTGGAGACGACGACGGGAGACAGCTGACTACGGCTTGGCTCACCGTGCGGCCGATACGCAACTGCGAGAACTGGGGCCGCCGTTTGGTTGCCGAGCTTATCAGTAAGCGCCTCAACATACACAACGGACGCCATACAATGCCTATAGAGACGGGGGAGGTCGGATTCAGAGGTGCGAACGCAGTCGCGGTCGCGGTGGCAGCCTTCTGATACTCCGAGTCGGATGGCTCACAGACCGCCGGATCAAATCTGTGAGAACTGTTAATAGTGTCTTTCTCGGGGCCGAGCGCCACAGTGCTCTCGGTCGCCTCGGGAACCTGCGAGCGCCAAACAGTCTATGATGCCGCGATCTCGTGACACGACAATCTCTTTCAAACTCGTCCACCAACTCCAATCTCCCCCGCTCTCCGTGTATCGTGCTCGGACGTCTTGACTGCAATACTCAATACTCGAAAAGCGCCGGGCGGCGGCGCTACCCTTGCTCGTCCTACTTTGAGCTAGTTGATTAGTATCCGACGAAAAGTTATCTATCAGAAGACACCGCAGATGTTTTCGCCCTTGATTTATTCTCATCGTCTGACCAAGTTGCCTGACTAGTATAGAGGGTTCTGAAGCTGTTAATATGTAAGCACTAGAGTCTAGTATTCTGAATGACTCGGAGGAGGATAGCAAGGATACTACAAATCTACCGTGACCGTCATGGACGAGAGATCGCGGAGTTCCGCATGTTCTCGCGTCCGCATCCTGCCACGGAGATGGCAGATACAAGGTAACTGGGCGCGCGTGGATGCGCGGTGGCCAGGAGAGTCTAGGACTTGCAGGAAAAGGACGCGTGCGCCGCGACTTCGCAGAGACATAGCCTGGCAGAGGCCCACTCCCCCGCGCGTACGCCTGCCCGTACCGACGCGGAGGCGGGCAACAGGTGTGCAGAGACGCGATGTATTTCAGAGTGCCACGGGTCTACATGGAAAACAACCGGGAGCGAAGGTCCGCGTTCGCCTTGCTCCTCGCGGCTACATATACGCCTTGTGGTATCCTCGCTTGGTTGTAGCTCGCGCTGGTGCGCAGCATGCCCCCGGGCCACGCTCACTTGTGCGTGTCCCCGCGCCTCCGCGCCTTTGCGGCCTCACTCTGTCGCGCGCGCAATGACTATCAACGAGTGCTCATGGGCGCGCGGAGGCCAAGAGTGCCTCCGGTATAAATATAATCATTGATATAAACCCTAAAAGAGCTCACATACCTTCACGAGCATTTATTCAAAGTCTTTTGCGGGCAGCAGAGCGGCTTAGTGACGAGTGCATGATCGAGACGGCTCACTGCAGAGTCACTCGCACCTATGTATGTATTTTGTAACTGAGTTATCTTAGGAGAAGGCTTGATGGAGGTGCCAGTAGTAGGTGTCTGAGTTTGTGCTGAATACGAGACACACACCGGGTTATGCGCAGTGGGTGATTGAGCGGCAAGCAGCGAGCCACGAGGTAAAGGATTTCATGTGACTTGGTTGGTGACTCAGCTATGACGTAGGGCAGGAAAAGTGGGACGACGTACGGTGGGTGCAATCCTAGCTCTAACGAGCAAGGGATCAAACAGTGCTAGCACACGACCCAGCAAGCATATCGCGCCCCCAGCCCGCCCTCACACCACAGCCCAGTCACGGTGCTGGCATCTGCCCTGCCTTGCGCACAGCTTTCACTCGATGCTTGCTGCCCGGCGATTGGCCATCGCCTTCGTTCGAAACCGCCCTTTCCCCAGAGCACCCTTCATCATCGCGTCCATGTCTACCACCGCTGATCCCAGGGCCGCCTCGACAACTCCCGCGGGCCCCGTCGAGCAAGCGATACGTGCGAAGGTGCGCCCATATGCCCCCATCTCCCCTTCCTCGTCTTCCTCGACCAATCTCCGTCTGTTCCCTCGGCGCTCCTTCATAACGGTCCTGTGCTTGCGCGTTGGAGCATCTGAGCACTCACTGACTTGTGAATGTCTTTCCCACCCTTCCACGCGACTCGGCCTGTGCACCTCCAACACACGCAACAAATGCAAATGTCGCGCGTGCCCATTTGCCACTGTTCTTGCAACGCACAACAATCTGCGCACGCGGCCGGTTCGGATACACAACGACGGCGACTGCCGCCTCCTCCGGCCTCACGCTTAACCAAACACTTGACCAAACAGCTCACAGAGCTCCTCAGCCCGACGCAGCTGGATATCACAAACGACTCGTGGCAACACAGGCATCATGCTCCGATGAGGGCTACAGGCGGTGGCAATGGCGAAACCCGTATGTGTTGCCATTTTTTGATACATATTGCAGCAGCTCGCGCACGCGAGGGGCCACAGCTATGTTGAGGCAGCTCGCAACGGCCTTGCGCGCACGGGGCTCCCCGTAGCGCGCGCTGGACTGACCGCATCCGTTTGTCGTTGTGTGTACAGATTTCTCAGTACACGTCGTATCAGAAGCGTTCCAGGGGAAGGTCCGTCATCTCCGCGCGTCTGATCCTCTCCCCGTCCCCCACCCCTGCACGTTGTCTGCCAAAGGTCGTCGAACTGACAGGTTGCTGCCGTCGTCCCGCGGCGACTGCTCCCCTTTCGATCGTGTTTAGAATACGATGCAGCGGCATCGGATGATATACGCGGCACTGTCGGACGAGCTCGCCGCGGGCCTGCACGCGCTCTCACTCAAGACGAAGACTCCGGCGGAAGTACAGCCGGCAACCTCGACGCAAGCCTAGTCGATACCACGATGTTCTTGTCCTTTGATTACGGCCAGCAATGGAGACGGTTTCGTACAGTACAATGACTGAACACAAGACGTAGGATCGAACGACGGGAGGAGTACAGCGCCGTCGGAAACACTACGACGAAGATCCAGAAAGGACAAGGCGAAAGCCAAGATGGCAATCGTCTCGGTCCGCTTTGCTCGCCTCGAACGCTGGTACAATGATCTTACTGAGAGTACAGAGGACAGATCACAGCAGTATATTTCTTCCGCCTGCGAGTGCCGTGCTGTGACATTCTGTCCAATGTCCGAACGGGTCGACGAAACCACTGACGACTGTAATGACAAGCCCAAATAAGAAACCAAACGGCGGGGTGATTGATGATCGCGTGGCTAGAAGTCGTGGGTGATCGTAGCAGCTAGTTGGCGTGGGCTTGCGCATAATAGCATCCAGTAACGGATCGTCATAGCAGCACCGGGGGAACCACCTGCATCCACGGCCGAAGAAGGCGATATGTGTCGCATGCTCGTTCAGAGGCCCATTCAAGACGCATGGCGTTCGGATCCTAAGCCCGCGACGGTCGTCCTCAAAATGGTGGCCGGTGGCGGTATCGTGTAGCGCTGATCATGTATGTTGGATGTGGGAATTATCTAAGACGTGAATTCCGTCAATTACGAGGCATGCTAGCGCGGTGCGATAATGAGATCGCGAAGTGGCTGGCTGTGTTCAAGCAAGCTTGGAGGCCTCTGGGACAGATGAGAGCGCAGCATGCTTGGGCGGGCGGGTACGTGCGAGCTGGGACGCTGAGGCGGTTGCATCGCTGAAACGGCGACGTGTTTTGGATCTTCCCCTACCTACAGCGCTGGTCCGAAGGCGACGCACATCGGTCCGAGAGAGCTGGATAGATGTCAGGATTACGGAGTGGAAAGTGAACAGAATTCGAGAGCGAAGGATTCAAGACATGCGAAGGTTAAACCTTCGCAACCCATCGCTGACGATCATGGGCGCCGCGTGTCTCATGCTCTCGCGCTGTCGATGGAGGGCGACGGTAACCGGCTGGAAGAGCGAGGGGAGTCAGGCCGCGACGCCAACACTGAGAAAGGATGCATGTGGCCATCGCACAACGATGACCGGAGCGTACGGCCCTCTGATCTCTGATTTCCTCTTCCTCGATCGCGTGGATCTCCCCGACGCTCTCCTATAGACGCCCGCCGGTGACCTTGGCGTCTAGCTTACATCCCCGGCGCTTGGCACCCATTTCTGCCTTCCAATGTCCATGAACGTTGTTTCCCGCCGGCAGCAACGCCCGCTGCTCCTCGGTAACTAACGCCACCGGCTTAGGGTTACATGCTACCTGCGCGCCGAGCAGTGTAACAGCGGAGAGGCAGCGAGCGAGCAGCGTCGCGCGACCTGAGCGGCGCCTTGCTCGCTGTCTCGCGCGCTGTAACGACTGTCATCAGCTCGTCGTCGAGCTCTGCCAGATACATGGAGACGTGTCGACGGAGCCGTAATGTTCCCTACGGCGAGCCAAGGCAACATCTACCCAGGTCCTGGTCTCGAGATCTCCATTCGAGATCGAGCACCGGCTAGCCGGCGACAACGGTACTGGGGAGGGCTGGGGAGCCACTTGGCTGCGCGCGCGGCTACGGATCCGGACCCAACAGTGTTCGTCGCTCGCTCACTACATATAGCCATAGGTCCTCGCCCTCCCTCGGTTTCCCTATTCCTGAGATCTTCTTCTCATCCCCACCCACTCACACTCATAGCGTTCGTGCCATGCCGCCTCGCCCATCCTCCTCTTCCTCCTCAAGCACCGACCCCGCTGGACGAGGTGAGCAGAGGCCGACGCTCCCACCCATTCGACAAATCTTCAAAGGTGAGTCCGCCCTTCCATCGTCGCTTCTCTTTTCGTATGCATCTTCGAGGACCAACCCCTGACGCGCGCACTACTCCGCACACAGACGAGCTCGAGCGCTCTGTCCCACCCCACCAGACGCGCGGACCGTCCTCTTCCCCTCACATGAACCGCCTCCACTTGGAAGAGGACCCCCGGTACGCCGCGCGCGGTGGCGCGTCGTCCCCCGCGCCTCGTGGGTACGCTATCCCTGCACCCGCCCCCGGTACGCCACACGCTGCGTACGCCGCCTACCCTGCCCCAAGTCGTCCCGCCTCCGCCGCGTCCCACCATCACCAGTACCCGGCTTATGTTCAGCCCGGGCCGTCGCACGCGCATCACCCACAAGGCGTACCCATGGCGTACCCTCCGGGATACCCTCCCCAGTACCCGCCGAATCCGCGCGGACCGATCCCAACGGGCAGCATCCCATACGCGGGCGGCATGGTCGCGGGCGTGCACCAGCACCCGCACTCGGATACGGGCGCCGACCGGGGCTCTTCGTCGCGCTACGAGTGCTCGTACTGCGGAAAGGGCTTCACGCGCCCGAGCAGTCTGAAGGTGAGCATGAAGTTCCCTTCGCACGTCGGAGGAGCCACTCCGCGCGCGCGCGTTTGTCTGAGGCGACCGAGAACTCACGTCCGCGCCCGCCCTTTACAGATACACATCAATACCCACACAGGCGAGAGACGTACGTGGCGACGTCCTGTTTCGTCTTTTGCGCGAAAGCTGACATTGTGCCTGGCTCTGGGCTTTCAGCGTTCACATGTCCGTACGAGGGCTGCGGAAGGAGTTTCAGCGTGCAGAGCAACATGCGCCGCCATGCGCGGGTACACACGCGCGGCGCAAGCACGCAAAGCAGCGAACTCCTCGAAGAGGATATTGTCGACGAGGAGGAATACCCTTCCTCCGAGTCGTCCTCGCCCAACTCACGCAAGTGACGTACGCACCGCCCATGTCTCTGCTGCCGAAGCCCGAAGTCCCACTGCTCCCGCCGCGGTATCCATCTCTTCCTGCGCTGACCCCCGCGCACCCCGATGACCTCTTCCCCCCGTGGTATTATCCTTCCGACTTGCTCCGTGCCCGCCCACGCCCGCGGTCCCCCTTCGTATCGTTTGACAACACCACTCGTTCCTCAGTCGAACCCAGGCCTACACCCCACGCACGCTAAATCCACCCTCCAGATCGCTATCCTACCTCACGTTATACTTCGTCCTCACATGCTATTGTCGATATTTATTCGCTATCATCGTCGCATCGCACTGTACACTACGCATCCATCAACCACGCATACGTCTCCTCCCGTCACCATCCTCATCTCCTTTCGGTCGCCCGCTTTCGTGTTCTTCTCGCGCCGCACCGCTTCGTTACCATTTGCCCGTATTTTTATTTCCGTTGCAGGAACTTCGCTTCGCGCCACTTGGCAATTCCCAGACCCTTGTTCGCTCACTGCTCGTTCGTCTGCGGCGCGTCCAATTGTCACCGTCGCGCTGCGTTGATCTGCAACCGGGGTCCCTTCTGCTGTTCACTTCTTGGCTTCTTTCCCTTTTCTTGGCTAATCCCCTTCGGGATGATTCGGCCTAACTTCTTCATTCCAGACTTTTTCTCGTTATTTATTATCACCATCCATCTCGCTCGGGCGTCCAGGGTTCACTCAGGGACACTTACGCGCCAGCGGCGGCTGCTCACGTTTGCCCTGGCCACCCTGTTATTTATCGCTCCTCCCAGTCCCATCCGCATCATCCCCCGCACACACATATCTATCATCCGGCATCCGATCCGTCCGCTCATTCTCCGTCCCACTCGCAGCATTCACTCATTTTGCATCCGTACTCTGCACGCATCGCATCTGCACACACATTCACTCTCCAGCATCACTCATTTGCATCAGCACGCACGCATATAGTCATTGCATCCGCTCATTACACCGTATTTATCAACCGCATACATTCGCTTGTCTCTCGGGTCGCATCGCTCTGGACTTCTCGGGGAGCTGGACCTTGTTGTACCAAGTACTATTTATCCACCCTGCTCTGTACCACTACGCTGTAGATAGACTTTTGTGCCACTCTGTAGAACACACCTCTGTACCTTGTACTATCCCACCTGCCTCTGCCTGCATCTACATACGCGCACATCCTATCCATCTACTAGTCGCTCTATCCCCGTGTGGTCAGACTCCCCTACCTGCGCCGCACCTAGTGCAGTGCTTGTGAGCCATCAGCACCTCTCCTCTGCAATATGATGTCGACCGCCCCCGGGCACAGCTAGCTGCGCTCCCTTAGCAGGGCAGCTCAATTCCACGGGTGTTAATCCAAGACACCCCTTCCTGTGCTGGTCTGACAAGCTGCGCGCGAATCCAATGAACGAGTGACCCGGTCTCCCCCTCGTCCTACTTTGACAGAAGTCTGGACAGAAGTTTGGTTGCCGTGTTGGACGAAATACGGTCAGATTCGCGCCACATCTCGGCCGACGAGCGGAGGCAGATCATACCCAAGCGAAAGGAAGTGCGCATTCGCAGTAAGGAACGTAATAGACAGTATTATAGCGGACAGATAGCGATATCGTGGGGGCTGTGGGCGTCTTACGACATACAATACGAAATGATCATCACGAGCGATGCGTCTAAGTGGGGAGAAAGCTAGAGGAAAGAAACGAAGTGAAGACTTGTCGGAGAATCCACGACGATAAAGTTTAGCGCGGGAAGCGCCTAAAGCGCACAGCACATTCTCCCCTGATCTGCGCTCCCACCACAACTCGCACCGAGTCAAGTAGTCTCGGGCCACCAGGGAGAATCACTACCGCTTGTTCACGCATCGCTGTCGGTATCCTCCGGCTTCGGCCCGCCGAACGTGAGCCAGTTGAGCTTGCGGACGCGCCGCCGCTCCTCCTGCGCCTTGATCTGGTTACGAGTGAGCTTCTTCTTCTTCTTCGCCACCGGAGGGGTCCCCGCCCCATTCGCCTTCCCATCTTCGGCGCCGCTACCTGCGGGAGTCGCGGCGGTCGACGCGGCGGGCGACTGGACGCGGGAGCTCATCGCGGGGGTGTTCGCGCCACTACCCTTAGGCGACTTGAAGGCAAACGCGTCCTCGACGACAGCAACCTTGCCCTGCTGGGTCATCCGGCCGGCATCGACGTTCCAAATCTCGGGACCTGTGACAATCGATAGTGGCAGGAATGGCGAGCGTCGGTGTATTAGCATTGTGTCAGGTCACATGATTCAGAATATCACTTACAAAGTGCAGTCACGAACTCTTCGTTGTGGGAGATGATGACCTGGTAGATCATTGTGAGTGGATCCCATCCCAGGACAACCGAAGCAAGTGAAGGGAAACGTTGCTTACAACTGCGCCCGCCCAGTCGCGGATGGCAACTGCCAGACCACCTAGAGCTTCGCGATCCAAGAAGTTGCTAGGCTCGTCCAGCACACAGATCTAAGCAAGAACGAGAGCAACAGAAGACGTAAAAGATACGTGGTCAGTAACTAGCACGCAGAGGGACCGAGTGAGACCGCGACGTACCTGTGGGTTGTTCCAAAGGCATGCCGCGATGACGAGCTTAATCTTCTGACCTGCGGAGTGATGTTGTGTTAGCATGATCCGATGATCATATGAAGCAGTGACGCAAACCTCCAGAAAGCCCAGCTATTTCATTGTATTGCGCGATGTCGCCGTCGAGTCCAATGTCTTCGAGATGCTTGCGGACGACATGGGCGGCAGTGTCGCGCTGGCCTGCGCCCTCGCGCGACGACTCAAGGTCGTCAAACTGCTGGACAAGCTTGGTGAAACCCTTCTCAAGAAGCTCATCGCGAGGGATCCAGGTGTTGAACTTGTGGTCCAAACCTATCAATGTTGTTCCGTCAGAATTTACACCCCGCGATGGGACTGCGATCATGATCTTCAAAATACCCACCTCGCCATTTAATCTCGTACTGGAACGACTTCTTGAGCTTCTGGCGGCCCATGATCAACTATAGTGTGGGCGGGAGGCGGTGGTGAGCACAGTACGAAGCACGGTCAACAGGACTTCTACAGACCTCAAGCTTACGCCGCTGTCCATTCTTCCCCACGAAGTCAGTCTCAAGCGCCGCTTTCTCCTCTTCTGTGAGAACTCGAGTTGCCTTCTCCAGAATCTCGCCTAAGGATATGGTCAATCACGATACTGCTCAGGCACAGCATACAGATAATGTACTCACGGTCATGACCATCCTGGAAACGCCACTGGATGTACTGAATCGGCGTCTTCTCCAGATGGCGCTCTATCGATGATATATTACAAGGTTAAGAAGTGTGCAGGGTCGTCATACGAAACTCATTGCACACACCGATGTGATGGGTCGCGTGTTGTGACACGTATCCAATACGCAACGCCGGATGTTTGTACACTGATCCTTCCTGGGGCACCGTTTCGCCCTAGCATACCAGTGTCAGAGCTACAGGCTGGCGACGCACTGGTCCATGCAAAGTGACGTACGGTGAGAAGCTTGATGAGCGTAGACTTGCCTGCGCCATTAGGGCCTATGATTCCCACCCGGCTGCATCGGAGGTTCCCGACGTCAGTACTCCGCCGACCAAACACCGCTAATACATTGAACGTAGGAACAGCACTTACCTTGACAGAGACAGTGCACAGCTGACGTTGTACAGACTGGGCTTTGATCGCCCGGGGTATGTGAAGGTGCAGTTCGTCATCTTCAGGATCGCACGTGTGTTGCTGCGAACGCCCATCAGGGATCCAGGAGGAGGGAAGGCGAACTTGACTGATGTAGCTGCAAGAGTATAGTACGACTTTGCCTCCGGATGTTTTTCCACGAACGAGGACAGGTTGCCTGGATAGTAGACAAGCTATGCAAGTGTCAGAATTACTACGACTGACTCAAAATTATAATTCATACCTTCTTGGTCTCATAGTGGATGATATCCGTCGTCACGGTATCTAGGAAACTGCAGCACCACGTGAGTGATCCTTCGTCGTGAGTGCACGAGACGAGACGTACCCGGAGTCGTGACTAACGATGAGGCAGGTGACATGCTTCTGAGAAATCAAGTATTGCTCGAGCCACCGAACGGATGCCCGGTCCAGCTAGAAGAAGCTGTATGTCAGACATGCTCCGTGACGGATCACAAGGTATGACATACATGGTTAGTAGGCTGAGGTGAGATACTGCGGTCAGTATGTCGCATGTAAGGACATATGAAAGCATACCTCATCCAAGAGCAGGAGATCTGCTTTGTATAACATGGCTCTGGCAAGCTCCAACTTCATTTTCCACCCTCCCGAGAGACCGCCGACGAGTTCCTCCTGCCTTGCATCGTCAAAGCCAACCTCCAAAAGTTGATCCCGAATCTTTGATCGCGGGACGTGCGCCAGAGCCTTGTCTGCCAACGGACAATGCGTTCAAAGCAAGATCAGTATTCGGAGTCTCACGTAAGCGGACTTCGAGCCGTTTACTCACCCGAGGCCACGAAGTCGAGGACAGAAAGCGACGTATCCTCGCCTTGAAGCGAATGCTCCACCATCACGCATCGTAGCTGGTCTTGCGGTGGGAAGTTCTCTACTTTTCCATCGCGGAGCTGACGCATGAGCGTAGACTTCCCGGAACCGTTCGTGCCCAGAATGCCGTACCGGCGGCCGCGGAAAAGTCGGAGGTGCGTGTGCGAGAGAAGGAGGAGAGCGCCATACGCCAGCGAGAACAGCGTGTCACACAGCAGCTCGCCTTCTTCGGATGAACCATGGGTAACGCCGCCGTGCTTGGCCTCGTCGGCCGCAACAAAGTGTGTACGAACGCGCTCGGTGAACTTTGTGGCGCCCGCAGCACCTTCCGCAAACCATGGCTCGAGAAGAGAGCCGAGGCTACGTTGCCAGGCCTTCGTGTCGGAGAAGTTCCGGGTGTGTACCAGGTCGACCAGAAGTCCCGCGGAGAATTCGAGGACCTGCTTGAGAAGAGGATGCCGAGGCGTATGAGGGCCGTTGGGCTTGTCCGCGGATATGATAGCGAGGTCCTCGGGGAGTAGCGTGAGAACGGAAGAAAGGACCTCCGCGGTCTCGGCCTGAACGTCACGGTGTGCAGGAGGTGGTCCATCTTTGGAGGCGCCGGACTTCTGGAGGGTGGAAAGCGCCGTCTCGGCGAAGGCACGGACCTGTATTAAGCGATCAGTCGTACACTACGTGACGATACGATCTCCAATCTTAGAACACACCTCGGGGAAAGCAGCGCCCTTGGCGATCTTTTCCACGCCATCGACCAGCGGACTGAGGTAGGTGGCTGCTACTTTCGGATCACGAACGAGCTTGACTAGGTTCTCAATTACAACGACGGTACGGCGTTGGACTTCCATCGAACGATCGTTGAGGGCACGAAGTAATAACGGAACAAGGACGGCGAGTGCGGGGGCGGTCACTTCGGCCACAAAGGTCGTATTGGAAAGCGATTTGATGCATTGGGGAACAGTATCGGGGTTGGACATGCACTTCACGAGGGTGGGGATGTGGGGGCTCAGGTCGGGGTTAGCCAGAGAAGTACAGAGAGCGGTAGCGCATTTGATGGCAGCAGATGACACCTAGACCCAATGAACCCTCTGACTTCGCGCATACACGGGCACGGACATACCTCAGACTTCGTATCGTGCATAGCACCCTCCACTTTGGGGATGGTAGTTCCGAGCTCCTTAGCAACGGCATCCTTTGCCGAGTTCACGAAGGATTTCATAGCGTCAAGGGCCCCGACTTTGGAACGCCATTTGCCCTTGTCAAGTATATCTTCCAGTGTCCTGAAGACGATCGGAGTGGCCTCGGGTGGGAATAACTTGAGGATGGACTTTGTGGCTGAAGCGGCGCCTGTGCGAACAACATCGCCCTTGTCCATGTACAGATCGAAGAGGGGAGGGAGAGAAGGTAGGAGAAGAGGAGCGGCCGGTGCACCAAGTACGGTGGCCAGAGAGTGGAAGGCGATGGCGGCGGATTCACGCTCATAACCAGATTTTTTGTTAGTGGCATACCCATGGAGGGCGTTGAGGATGTTGGCATCCCTGTATTAAAGTCATGATCAGTATCGAATGTTGGTGAAGTGCAGGCGGGAACAGGAGAGGTAACAAAGCTGTAAATTTGCGGGGCTTGTGCATGATTGACAAACGCATAATCACGAATCCTGGGCATGAGGGCCCCATACAACAGTCCAACGACCGCAAAACTGACCGATTCTAGAGTACCGACGAACGAAGGACGCCTGTTCCCAAAGATACTGCGGGCAGACAGAAGCCTCGACAACTGCAGGGACAAGGCCTGAAATGGCATATCTGACAGGCTTTCGTTCTGGGAACGGCACCCCAAACTGCGAAGTCTTGCTCCTCTGATCCCAGCTCGCTCAGTGCGCCCAGAACATGACCGGCGACAGTTCTGACTTCGCCGGACAGAAGCCGATTCGCGGGCCACCCTCCTTAGAAAGCCGCAAAAACCCGGACGTGTTCTGCGCCCTCCAACCCCCGCCATGACGTCTGAACGGGGCAGCTACTCACCTGAGGGATTCTAACCCGGTCTTGGAGATCTCACGGGCGAGGCGGTCGGCGGCGGCTTTGGCATCTGTCGGCCGAACGTTCGGTGCACAGCGCGCGGGAACCTCGTGCAGACGCATACTCACCGGGACCAGTGGGCGCAGTGCGGAGCGCATCTAGCAGTGGTGCAAAATGGGATTCCGAGGCTACAGACATGGCGACAGGAGACATTGCTGTGATACAATGGATACAGTGTTGGAGGAGGTGGGACCCGGGGCAGTAAAAAATCTATGCAAGGCGGTGTGTTGCGCCGATTATGGGAGAGTCTGGTGTAGTGAGGGTATGTTGGTCGTTGCTCGTGGACTGTGTTGCGCAGTGAATGCGATGTACTGGAGGTCTAGCAGCCAAGATGTAGAGTGAGGAAACCGTGCAAAAAGCCGTGCTCGAGGCGCGAGGCCGAGGAAGATGAAGACGAGGACAAGCCGCGCTGAAATTCTCGGACGGGAGATGGACCTGTGCGTTTGCCGGATATAGCATGCCACGTGATCGGGCCGTATTGTACCGCTCCGCCGCCACCGCACCTCCACAGCGCCCGACGTCGCGACGCGCTGCTTGACCGGTGCCTGCTTATATCCCGCAACTGCGTTGCTCTCCGCTCTGGCCTCCATATGCCCAACACCCATTACCGCCGCATCTGAACACTATAATTGTATTGCGAACATGCGCAAGCGCTCTCGTAGGTGGCTGAGCTGCTGTTATCTGGACCAAACACATGGGCTGCGCCGTTGGCGTTCCTGCGTCGCATGATGGCAGCCCGTAGCCGCGCACACCGCCCCCCCTTCCACGTCGGTGAGAGCAAACTCGCGACCCTCCTCTCAAGTACCGCACTTTGCCACACTACTTCCGACCATGTGCAAACCAGGTTACATCATTCGCTTCCTTGAGGCTCTTAGCTTCTGTCGATGTGGCTACCTTGGGTACTGGTCTAAATGTTGATTGTCTCCTATCGGGTTTGGGATATATCTACCTCCCCAGCGACCGTCGACGCGCTCTTCCCCTCGCGTTCTCGGTCTCTTTGTACGCTCTTTGTCTCTCCCGGGCTGGAGCCGCCTCCACACCAGGGCTCCCTCGCATAAGTCGCCATGCCGGCCTCGAGTGGCATGCATGTAAGCGAAATACTCTTTCTGCGCTCTAGGCTCAGCCAGACTCATTTACCATCTTGCCAGACGTACACGAAGCGCAGCTTGTCCCTCGACCCGCCCATTATAGCCGGCATTGTCGGCATTGTCGTGGTTTTCAACCTGATCCTCGCCGTTTCCTGGTACCTCTTTCGTGGCCGCCGCCAACTTAGGAAGCAGCTGCACAAGCGCCGTATATCGGCACCGGTCGATTGCGAGAAGTACGAGCACAGCACGGCCTTTGCTGTCGCGACTGGTGCAGTGCCTCCACCGAACGCGGGTGAAGGCAAGTCGTATTACGCCCTGCTCCAGGCTCTGCAACGTCAGCCGGAAGCCGTTCATCCGCCCAAACCAACCGTTTCGCGCGAGTCCTCGCGTTCCTCCCCGGAGCCTCCGGGGCTCAAGAAGCTCGTGCTTCGCCCGCAGGATCTGAAGCAGTTGGACGGCGTTCCTCGATATCCGAAGAGGAGGAGTCGCCTTCATGGCGCGCGGAGGACCAGTGGTTTGCAGGTACCAGTGCCTCCTGGGCTGTCCCGCTCCAACTCGCTCGCAGAGACTGCGAGTGTCTACTCTTCTGCGTCTGCCCCAATCGATTACCACGACCACCTCTTCCGTACACAACCCTTCATGCTTGACCCGAAACCCCCCTCAAGCGCCCCCGCATGGATCAATCAAATGCCCACGCCCCCAACGCCCGCCGTCGTCTCGCGCGCGTCCCCCACCGACTTTGATCAAGCCTACCCTACTCCTAGCGACTCCATTCTTTCCGATGCTTCTGAGTTCCAGCCCCCGGAATCACAACGGACAAGCCGCTCGTCCCCGCTGGCATCCTCACCGATCGCCATTCCTTCCTCTAACACTCCCTCCGCCGTACGCGCACGTACAAATTCCAACCCGTCCAAGGTCCGCTGGCTTACCCCGAACAACGCCACGCCGTCTCCCCCGACGTCCGCGCGTTCGCGCCGCCCTAACTCGATCTCTTCGCTTTCGACAATCTTCTCCTTGCGCGAGGCGACGCGCGTCGAGACTGCGCCCGTGACCGTTGCACCTCTGAACGTTCGGAGAACCTCGCGGGACGCCCGAGGGTGGGGTTCCGTCGACCTGACGCGTTCAACGCCAATGCCCCTGTCCTCACTATCGCCTCCGACGCCTCTCAGCCCGACGCCAGCAACTGCGACCGGGCGCGCGCCCGCGGTGCCTGCTCGGTCACCGATGCGACCACCCCCGTCCGCGTCCGTCGAGCACTTGCCTGTATGAGCTAGGAGTGGCAAGGCACCCGGCGGGAATGTTTGACACCATTCGTGGCGCACGTCCGTTCGATCATTGTATCATATGTACGATCACTCCTTCTAGCATCAGTCGGCTCCGAGATTGTCATCCCGCCCCTATGTCGGGGTTGTATACGACTTTCCTTCGACCACACGTTGTTTTCCAGCATCGCCGTCGTTTATGCTCATCCTTTCGTTAACACCCGTTCGGAACCTGTACACTTACTGTATCCGTAATTATTGGTTTGGCAACTCTGTTGTTGTACCGATGTATACTACTTCGATAGACTCGGTTTTGACACCGCTATGCGTGCCAACTTCTACATTCCCTCTTTTGAGAGCGCTCCATAACTTGCGACGTCTCTCGAAATGTATCGCTTGTACACCAAGGCACGAAAGCGTATGTACCCACCTGACAAGAACCCTCAGGGGTGTGCCACCCACAGACGCGTCCGGCATCTTCATCTGTGAGGCGTTCAAGGGTAGACCATCTGAAGCAGAAGTCCCTTCGCCACGCGATCGATGTGGGGTACATTCGATGATGGTTTTACCTTCCCGCTTGCCTTACATAGGCTCCGAATGACGTCGTTGGCGCATCTCCACGGAAACCGCTCGAAAGGATGCGGAGCTTCTCAAATTTCACGAAGCCTCGGTTCGGAGTTTAGCGCATCGGGGAGCGAGCAGTTTGCCTTTCGGAGCGGACAAAGTTTCGCGTCCGATGACGGGAAAAAGATTAGAACATAGAGGGCGGAGTTGCCGCCGTCAGATAGCTTGGCACGCGTGTTCAAGGCGGTGAGATTGACCGTGGGCGGCGTACATCCCCGAAGACGAAGTTGATGCTTCGTTGAATGGCGCTATCGATGTAGCAGTACTGCAAGAGATACTCGTGGCGTATGCTGTAACTGCGCGCCTCCGGAAATGCCAAAGTGTAACATGTAGCTCCTGAACGACAGTGTCGGAGCGGAGGGTGGTACTCTGGAGAATAAACTGCTATGTACACACTCGCGATGGGAGGAGGCGAGTGGAAGTGGCGCTGAAGCGCTGGGATGGAGGCGCTGCCTCTATACGATTGATGGGATGATGAATTGGAAGTCCGGATCGGGAGGGTATGGGCATATATGCCTCCGTTCGTTGCCCCGCTCTGACCAGGACGACGACCTCGTCAGCGTACGTTCCCCCTTGTCCCGCCGCCCGCCCCCCTCCTCTCTCTTCCCCTCCCTGTCCCTTCCCTCACGCCCGTCGGCACCCTCCAACTGTCGAACCCTCTTCTGTCCTTACGACAAGTCAGCTTCCCTACCTCAGAGCAACTTCGCATCAAGTTTTCGACATGATGTTCCGTTCCCTTTCGCTCGCCGCCTTGGCCGCCGCGCTCATCGCGCCCACTGCCGTCTCTGCCCACGGTTATGTTCAGAGCCTCCTCGTTGGTGGCAAGAACTATTCCGGTTACCTTCCGTTCACCGACCCGTACGTCATTTCCGTTCTGGCGCTGTCATGCCTGCATCCGAACTTAGACTAAGCGCTCGCGTCTGCAAGGTACGCGTCGCCGATCCCTCAGCGCATCGTTAGGAAGATCCCCGATGATGGTCCTAGTACGTTCTCACGTCCAAGCTTGTGTATCTGCCTCGATTGACCTCACGGCTGCGTTCAGTCACGACGCCTTCGTCCACTGACATCGCCTGCAACAAGGGCGGTCAGTCCGGTGCAAATGAAGTCGCGACCGCCGAAGCAGGAAGCAAGGTCACGTTCCAGTGGACTAACGTGAGTGTCATTTCCTCTCCCCGATGGCTCATACTGGCGAAATTATTGCTATGCATGACCTCCGCTGACGCCGACCTCTAGTGGCCCGCGGACCATATGGGCCCAGTTTCCACTTACATGACCTCCTGCAACGGCGACTGCAAGACGTTCGATGCCTCGAACGCCAAGTGGTTCAAGATTGATGCTTCTGGTTACACGAACGGCAAGTGGGCTGCCACCCAGCTCATCGACAACGGCGATAAGTGGACCAGTACTATCCCTAGCGAGCTTAAGGCGGGTGAATACGTGAGTTCGGCTGCAGGCCTTCAATTACTCCCTTCATGTATTGACGCCCCCTTCCCGTAGCTGATCCGTAACGAAATGTAAGAGTGTTCCCGTGACCTCCGAGTCCCTTTCCAGGCTAACGTAGCGTTAGTGTTGCTCTCCACTCCGCGGACCAACCTCAATACTACCCCAGCTGCGCGTACGTCGCTCTTGTTCTGATTTGGTTTAATTTACTCAATTTCTGCGCAGCCAGATCAAGGTGACTGGCAGTGGCACGCAGACTCCCTCGGGCTCGGCCCTAGTCTCGATCCCTGGCCTGTACAACAACTTCCAGTGGCCTGACATCTGGGACGACACCAACCTCAGCAGCTTCAAGGTCCCTGGCCCCGCTGTCGCTTTCTCCGGATCGGATAGCGGCTCCGAGAACAGCAGCTCGGGGTCCTCCGCGTCATCCTCGGCTGCCCAGGCCTCCTCCACTCACGCCTCTACCCACGTTTCTTCGGCGGCGTCGGCTACATCGACGAAGGTTGCTACAACGAGCTCGTCGTCCGCAACTGTGACGACCTCTTCCTCCGTCTCTGCGTCCTCCACGTCGGCTTCGTCGACTGGGAGGTGCTCGTCGAAGCGCCGCCGTGGCATGGTCAAGCGCCATGTCTCTCATATGCACCACGCCAGGAAGCAGCACTAATTTCCTTGTTTCATCCACGCGTGAGTGGCGCTCTAGTGCCGTCCTGTCAGACAAACGTATTGACGTGCTAGGTCCGTTCTGGCAGTTTCTTGGCCTCTTTTCGAGATCTCGATTTGCTTTCGAGAAGCACTGGATAACGGGATCTCATCGACGCTGTCTAGTGATGTCGATGGATGAGTCGACCCTCATCTGCGCACCGCACTCGCCGCGCCCTCGCCGGTGGGGCGCGCTGGCTATTGTTATACTTGCACTTTTTCTGTCTCTCCTTGTTCTCGCTCTGCACAGACCTATGTATCGATGCATGCGTGCTTGCACGCACGACCTTACGATTGATCGTACGGGAATCTCATGTCATGACTCATCTCTGGTTGTGGTGGTCTGCGCGCTTGAGATCTTGGATCGAGGTAGGCGTGACATCGGCGCCCTGAAGCAGGTGGCGGCGCAGTGAGGTGGTTGCCGCCAGCGTCACAGAAAGTCAAATCGTGACCTCCATCGGAGTGCGATGCGGTCATTCTGCGGGGTCGGCTTCCGTCGCCCGTCGGTCTCGCCTCGCGCGCTGCCCTCCGTCGAGGACAGCGCAACGCGACGACGGCCGAGTGCAGAGCTTCTGTGACGAGCCGTCGACGTCGGGCACACGCGGCTGGCGCTGCCACTGCGGGGTTCGCGCGGATCGAGGCGCGAGCGGGAAGGCCGCACGGCGCGCGCGGGCACCGCGCCGAAGCCCCAGCGAAATACAAATACGAAGCCGTTCTGGGCTCCGCCCCCTGCACGCACTCGGCAGTCGCACTGCGACTTTGGTGCGCCGTGGGACGTCCGTGGCGGCCGGGGCTCGCGCGCTGTGAAGTGTCTGGACCCGTGGCGACGCGCGCGGGCGGGGTGGGGGCCCCTGGGGGGCCCCGCGCGCGCGATCCGGGTGCGGCAGCGCACCAGCCATGTGTGCCGCCGCCGCGGACGCCGCGCGCGCGACGCGCGGACGTTGGGTAGAGTATCGGGAGCATTGATGCCTACTGCTGAGCTGCCGTGCACGGGCGTTGAGGAGGAGGTAAGTAGGGCGGAGGCGCGACGCGGCCGCCGCATGCGCCTCTACATGGTGCGCTAGACCGTTCAAGGTGCGGGTCGTGTGAGCGGCGAGCAAGGGTTGCGCGGCGGATCGACTGGGTGCTCTGCGCATGACAAAGGGACTCAATGGCGCGTTCTGGGCTTGACGGGCGGAGCTCGACACAGACGTGCAGTAGCGAGCAGGTATGTCGGACGAGATGTCGCGCCTCCAGCACTACTCCGCCTCTTCGACAAGCTTCCGCAGGTGTTTCGCCTTGGAGGCTCCGCCATTGGCTCGCAGATCGTCGAGCCGCACACATCGAACCCCCCAGACCCTCCCAAGGGTCCGGGCGGGCGATCTACGCGACCACTGCGTCGCGGGCGGGACGCTCGATCCCGAGCGGTTACTCCCAGGCGATCGCGCCCTCCTCGGGGGTGACGTCCTCGGGACGTGCATGATGCAAGGTTCTCGATCTGCTCCGCGCGAGAAGGGACGTCGGACAGAGACACAGAGCACTGCGCGTCGCGTCGCGCGGCCTTCACGGGACCATTTCCGGTAACACGGGCACGGCGGCGGGATCTGATTGCGGGAATTCTGGAAGGACCATCGGCGTCGCTGACATTCGTGTGCGGGGTTTGCACGCTGGGTCGGAGGACAGACAAGAAGCTCAGAGCTCCCAGGAAGAGAACAATTATTTGAAGAATAAAACATGGTCGGTACGGTAACAATAACAAAGACAGCGACGCACAACGTTTGAACAGCAACTGAAGAACATTAGGCATAACAAGAACATTAGTGTATATGTGGGTAACTATACATGGCATAGGGGGCTGGAAGACGACAAGTACCAGAAAAGCGTAATGTACTAATGATATAGCCGATAAGTGAGGAAGAAGGTACGCGTGTACATAATGGCAGCGTGATTCCGGGGACTAAACATATGCGTGCGAAAGAAACTATGCCGATGAGGTGTAGGTGTGATGCAAACGAATGGAAGGTGGTGCGCATGAAAGACATGGACATGAATGGACAGATTGCGGAGACGACCGGCTGGAAATGATCGGAGGGAGGGTGTGCGAGTGTGCTATGCGTTGGATGGTGGCGAGGAGATCGAGATAATAGAGATGAGTGCGATGGTGGTACGGTGCGATGGTGATGTGGTGGGCAGGGGGTACGGCGGCGATGGGGTTTGATAACGGCACGAGACGTAAACGAGAGCAAGCAGTCCGAGCTAGAGAGTCTGTGGCCGAATACTTTACGTTAATAAGGACAGGGGCGACGAAGAGCACTGCAAATAACGGTGAATAAGTGAGACGGCACGGACACGGATAGCAGGGCCGCAGCGGTATTCAAAACGTAGGCTCCGGACAGCATGCTCGGGCTGAGAGACGTGCGACGTCGCGGACATCGGGGGACGTCAGCAGCGCAAGGCTGGGGGAGGCTCTGGGCGATGCACTCGGAGGGGCGGCGCGTGGGGCGCGCGGGAGCGTGGCGGGCCACGCGCCCGCCGCGGTGCGACGGGGCCGCGATTAAAATTGCCCTGGAGGGCGGGGCGAGTACCGCCGGTATTCCTGTCGGTGCGAGTCGTCCTCATGGCTGCGCCGGTGGGAAGACGGCGTCGGGGATGGATTTAGGCGGGCGGAGGAGGGGGTCAGGCCTCCCATGCCACTTGACGGGCGCGACGTACCGCCGTACCCGGCTTGGCTGATGCTCGACGCGCTCATCGAGGAGGGGTGTGCGCCGTATGTTCCAGGAGGAGGGACGGGGGTCGTCGCGGAGGGCGATGTGTGGGCGGCGGGCGCGTAAGGGGTACTCGTAGTAGGGGGTGCATTGGTCGCGGCCTGCCGCGTAACCTGGCGCATTGCTTGACGCTTATTCTGGAACCTACGGACAACAGCGATGCCATGAAGCGCAGGGAGCGTGTCAGCCCTCTGGACGACACAGAGACATGATAGCGGGTGGGGAAGGAGGGCGGGCGGCGAGACGTACCATATTTGCACACTGCGTGCGGACATGCCGAGCTTCTTGGCGAGCTCGATCCGCTCCTCTGTGGAGGGGAACGCAGTGCGGTTATAGGTCTCGTTGAGGACCTTCAGTTGCTCGGCGTCGGCGCGCTTGCGCTTCTTCTTGATGGGCTCCGCTTGCGGCTCGGGTAGGGGAGTGGCGGAGGGCACGCGCGGGTACGGACCCACACCATGCACAGTCGTGCGCATCGGATTCGAACGCTCTACTAGCGATGGGCGTCGATGCGTAAGTCCCGACGAGTGATCGTAGGGGTTCATGGAGGAGGATATGGGAGGAGGAAGTTGGCGCGGATCAGGAGCAGTGTAGGAATAGGGGTTCGTCGGTTGTTGCTGGTAATGAGCGTAGGCCGGGTAGCCGACGGACGATGTGCGGATCTGGCTGGGGGACATGGGTAGGTGCGGTTGCATCTGCGATTGCTGCCCGCTAGGTGGAGGTAATATACGGGAATCGTGCGGGGTCCCGATTACGTTCGGCGATGAGCGAGACGGATATGAATCGTAGCCCGGATTCTGGAATCGGGGATCGGAAGTATAAGGCACAGCCTGTTGGTGGCCTTGTACTAGACGCGGGCGAACGGTTCGAGGGAAACGGACGTCAGGAGTGTGCGAAACCGGCCGAAGCGACGCTTCCATACCTTGATTAGTAGGCCAACCTTGTTGACTGTAGTGTAGCAAACTGGGATCGTGGTGCGCTTGCGTGGGATCTTGCTGGGGAAATTGAGAAGACGAAGAAGGGTCAGGTGCTGCGTCCAAGTAAGATAAATTGAGCTCATTCATACAATACTAGTCATTGTGAAAGAGAACAGACCTGGGGAATGTGAGGATCGAAACAGAGACGGGAGGAAAGGTCGCCCACCCTGGCCGCGATGGAGGAAGCCGAATCCGCGGTGTGTGCTGTTGCTCGTGTTGGTTCCTGTAGGAGTTCCTCTTCTGGATGTGCGGGGAAAGCAGCCGTAGGAAAAGTGGTCGTCGGGTAGTTGGTGGTTCGACATGGACTATATGTAGGAAGCGGATGTGGTCGTTGGTGATCGTCGGGAAGCGTCAGCGCTGAATATGTACCTTCTTGGACTAGGCTGAGGCAGACGTCGAGGACAACGCATGGCGCGTGTACTCCAGGCTGACGACGGGTTGGAGTGCACGACACGAACGGCCAGTCAGGGCGACGCTGACTCGTCGGCAAGCGGTGTCGCGCTGCATGTACTGAGGGCGGCTGCGAGGATGACGTCCCTGTCCAAGGCACGAGGCTAGGGCTGTGGGCAAGTTCGGGGACGGGAGCGGAAGCTGTGAAATCAGCCGAGGAAAGGTAGGGGAGGAAGAGGCAGTGAGCTGAGGGCGGCCAGAAAAACGCGGAAGACGTGGTATAGCAGGAAGCTGTGGACGGGACGGAAGGACGTATGCAGAAATTTCGACAGCGTCCGCAAACAAGGTCCTGGGCGCGTCCACGGATGGCGCGGAGGGATCTGCCTCGTGTTGAACCTGGCGGGTTGCGTGCGCATCACGTCTGTGGGTCTGCCCCGATTCCCAGGAAGGAGCCCCTTGAGTCTCCGGGGGAGCTGCTCGGCGAGAGACGGAATGGCCGGAGCGGACGGTCGTTTCAGTGGTGAGTGTTCCGCGAGGGTTCATCTCGGCCGGAAATCCGTCCGAGCGCGGGGAGACCGGGACTTGCCAGACCATGCGTACATGGAGGCGCACGCGACAGGGCGCGTGTCCGAAGCTAAGGCGGGTTTAATCTAACTTGATCGTGTAGACGGTTGTATCGCGAGCGTTTAGGGAGTCTGTAAGCTATCTGGCAGTGGTAACGGCGTCGGATAACAAAAGAGGCGTGGAGCGAGGAGGTAACTCAACAGGAGATCGAGATCAGGAATCAGGATGCCTGGTCCGTCCGGTGGGGAAGAGATAAGCTTCGACGATTCGAAGAGTTGGCTGATCGCGTTTGGCCACACCTCACGCGGTGCTGCAGGCATGCGGGAGGCACTTGGTGTACGGCATCTGGCGCGGGCTTGAGGTCGGGGACTCGGCGACCCACGCGGCGAGGCCGCGGGCTACAGGGAGCGTGCGGCGTTCTCGGAAGCGGGCGGAGAGACACGCGTGGCCCTTGAGGACGACGCCGCCGAGCATGGTTGTGTCCGAGGAGGACAAGGCAGGTCTCGCGTTCAGCGCGTCCCGTCGCGCAGCACGGCGATTCGAACGCACACAAGGCCAGGATGATCGTGGTGGACGTCGTCGACGGAGACCGCCACATCTGGGCGCTGCGTTCTAAGCGCCATACACGCCTCCGCCCACAGACGCCCGCGCTTTCCCGACTCATGTGACGTCGCCTGTGACGCGCCCTGTCACCGCCCGCGCTTGCCGAAAGCAGGCCGCTCGCGGTCCGGAGCCTGCGGTGGCGGCCCATTGGATCTCCTCCGTCCCCGTCCTCCGAGTCGTCGTCCGCGACGTCCCAGACCACGAGCTCGCCGTCATGGCCGCCGCGCGTCGTCCGCTCCCCACACCGCCCGGCCCAAGCCCCCGCCATGGCTGGGACCCCGTCTATCCGCACACAGGCCTCCCCGGCGGCCATCCCGACCTCTACTCCTACGGATCTCCCTACATGTCCCCGTATCCATTTCACTCGCATTTCTCCCCTCCTCAGCCGGAACGGCCTGAATACGATGTGCCTTCGCCAACATTAAGGGGCGGAACACTCCTTCACAAGGGCTTCTACGATCTCCTTGCTCTCATCCCATCTTCTGCTTCTCCGTCTCGTCTCCTTTGGCCGCGCTCTCAAAACCCAGTTAGCGACGAGCTCATCTCTGGGCCGAGGTACGAGGAGATTCCTAACCAGGATCCACCGAAGCCTGTCTCTCCCCCGACTTCCCCCGCCGCTCCCTCCCCAAGGAATTTGAAGGCGAGGCGGATCAGCAAAGATATGGTCTCGAAGCCTACGGGTTTCATGTACGTCCGCTATATGCTGTGCTTGAGGTTATCCGGGACGAGCGTTTCATTGCAGCCATCTCGTCCATGCGTCCGATGCCGATCAAGCGACGGCGCTTCTCACTCGCTGGGGCCCTGAAGGCCAGGGCAAGCTAGGCGGTCCGTGTCTCATGGACGTGCTTGATCTCGGAGTCTCTGATCCTACCTTCAGATCCTCGATGGGCGGACCCAATTAAGAACATGATCAGGCAGACTAACCAGGCTCGAGCGATTAACGAGGTCGTCAGTGCCCTCAAGCCGACGCCCAGTAGCATCGGGAGGCCGGACGCCCCTCAAATGCAGCCCTTGCGTGTCGTAAACGGAATCAGCACCCCGACCACGTCGTCTATCTTGACAACGGCTGCACGCGAGAACGTCTCTCTGTCTCCGCTATCGCCCATCTTTCAGCCCCAGGTGCCTCCGGCGCCAGTTCAGACCGCTCAGGCGCTGGGACAGGCCGGAAATTCTACCATCCGATGGACCGCGGGTCTTCCCGTCCATCCCGAACATGAGCAGGAAGATGCAGCCGCTATAGACGCAGACAGGGAATTTCCCGAAATTCCTACCCCACGCCCCAGGAAGCCCATCACGCCCTCCTTGGCGACCCTCGAGAAAGCGGTCTCTGCGAAGATTTACTTCGAGAACCTATACTTCCCGCTCCTTCGCCAACCGCCTTCCCGCGAGCAGCGGCGCCTGGCGATGGAAAAGGAGATGGCAACCATGCAGTTGAGCGAAGCGCAGAAGGAGAACATCCGCATGCGCTGGCGCCAGAACGAGACCGACTACCTGCGTGAACGCCGGCGGAAGGTCGACGTCAATGCATTTGTCAAACTTAAGACTATCGGACATGGTTCGGCCCAACCTCCTCCATGTGATGGCCGGGCTAATAATGACTCGCTCTCTGTCGTGAACCAGGCGCCTTCGGTGTCGTATCTCTCGTTCGCGAGCGTTCTTCCGGGCAGCTTTTCGCCATGAAGCAGGTAGATTACGATCCTCTCTAGCCGCTTTCGGCGTTGACGTCCCGCCTTTTCCCACTGACGCTCGACGGCGCCATATCATTAGCTGCGGAAGACCGACATGCTACGTAAAGGCCAAGAAGGACACGTTCGAGCTGAGCGCGACCTCTTGCGGTCGGCATCCCTCGTCAGCTCGCCTGGGACTGCCGAGTGGATCGTTCGACTGTTCTACAGCTTCCAGGATCGCGACCATCTATACTTGGTAACGGGCCGCTCCTCATGCTTCACTTCATTTCAGTGCTCATCGATTTCATTTCGCCTTAATATCTGATAGGTACTGGAGTGGATGGGCGGGGGTGACCTTCTCAATCTGTTGATCGAGCGGGACGTCTTTGAGGAAGATTTCACCCGGTTCTATGTGGCTGAGGTTCGGCTCTATCGCTCCTCTTCCTTTGTTTCGCGTTGACCCACTGACGCCCTATTTCTAACTTCGCACCGTCTTCTCCGTCGGCGCGTGCTTGATGGTGGCTTCTCAGATGGTTCTCGCTATTGAGTCCTGCCACAAGCATGGGTTTATTCACCGCGATATTAAACCGGATGTGAGTTTCGCTATCCCGCCATGTGGCTTCTTTGTCGGCATCGACACCCCCGTCAAGTGCCGGGCCGTCTCCGGCAACTAATCTTACGCTTCTCATTCGCAGAATTTCCTATTTGATCCGGACGGACATATCCGTCTGAGCGATTTCGGTCTGGCGTGAGTTCGGATTTTTTTCCGGCGGGGGCCTCCGTGTACACGGCGCTGACGGATTTGACTCCCCCCGGCCCCCACAAACCCTCACTGCCTGCAGCACTGACTTGCATTGGGCCCACGACACGTCCTGTCCGTATTTTCCGCGTTCATTCTCCGCAAACTTCCCAGACTCACCGCCCCTCCCAACGCAGACTATGAACAACAGCGTCTCCACTTGCTTCACAAGCACGGCATCGACCTCGAAGACAGCAACGGACTCGCAGATGGCACGCGGACGAAGCGTTTGGATCGCAAGGAGGTAGAACGACTCATGGGCGGTGATGGACAGGGTGGTGTCTTCACCTGGAGGGAGAAGCACCGGCGCAAGGTGAGATGTCCCGGCTCCTCACTCCAGGGTCCTTGCGTAAATGCTCACCGCCACGGCGCACGCTAACTAGTTGGCATATTCTGTGTAAGTGGATATCCCCTCATACCGTTCATTGGCCGCCACGCTGATTTCTGTCCGTCCGACAGTTGCGGAACCAACTCGTACAGTAAGCGTCGAGCGACTCAAGGCTGTCCCCCGACATGGCTGATGTGGCCCGCTTTTGCGCAGTGTCCCCTGAGGTAATTCGGGGCCACGGATACACGTTCTCCTGTGACTGGTGGAGCCTCGGGGTCATCATGTTCGAGTGTCTTTACGGGTACGCACCCTCCGGGCATCGCATTGTTGCAGACGATTGACAACGAGTTAATGCGCAGCTTCCCACCCTTCGTCAGCAATTCGGTTAGTCCGATTTACTTCAACGTCTCCTTACGTGTGATTGCTAACGAGCGGCGCCGCCCCCTTTCTCCTACCCTTCACAAACGTCCTTGTATGCATGTTTTCTGCTGGGCCTTGTCGCCCGACGGCCGCGGGATATAGCGGCACGTCACGAGGCAGAAGATCTTGAATTGGAAGCAGTCCCTCCGCTTCCCGTCTCGCCCCCGAGTCTCCCATGAAGGCGTAAACCTCATGGAGCAGCTGTTGTGCGAAGCGGAAGACCGCCTCGGATCTCAAGCTTCGTCGTCTGTTAGCAGGCCGAATTCCATGATCATCCAGGCCAGGCGGAGTGGTTTCATCACACCTCAAGGCGCCACCGGGAGCGTGGACGGAGCGCATCTGATCAAGGTCCTGCCTGCTCCTCGGTGCCGCAGCTACGTAATGGTTGGCTGACGACGTCCTGCGCAGGCTCATCCGTGGTTCCGCGGCATTGATTGGGAGAACATCCACAAGTATCCTGCGCCTTACCGCCCAGACCTGCGCAACCCGGAGGACACCCGGCACTTCGACGACGACATCCCGCCTGAGGTGAGGAGTGCTGGGCTTGGGTTCCCGTCCCGAGATGCGAGCCCTGATCCAAATCTTCATCTAGCCCCTCGCCCCGGCGAACGGCGCGGCCCCCGACGCGACCCGCGACCCGCTCCTACGCGACAAAAAGCACGGTGAAGAGATCCTCGAGGTGCGCAAGGCGCTCGCCTTTGCGGGCTTCACCCACAAGAGCCCGCGCGTCATCAGCTACGTCCGAGCGGACAAGGCGTTCGACCCCGAGCCAGACAGCTACGGTCGTGCTGAGGCGGAGCCGGAGAGAGGCCGCTCTACTATCCGCGAGTTCAGGGACGCTGGTGCAGGCCGTGCCATGTCGCTCTGAAGCCATGCTGTTTTCTTGATCCCCACAATTTTCTTGCCTGTCCGACATGTCAGTGAACGCTTCGATCCCTCCCCACCTCTTCTCACGACTGTTATGCACGACCCACGACGCGCCCTGCGGCACGAGCCGACGCGGTTGCTTTCCTATGGCTGATACCCCCGTGGACTGCTCCGCCGCGGTTTGATCCCCCACCGGATGTTCAGAATCCCCACACGTCCAGATTCCAGACTGTAATATCGTTATGTGTGTATTCGACATACTCCCCCACACCGTCCACCTTGCTTCTTCTCTACCCCACCACGTGTCGTACTACTCCAAATCTGCAAGCCACATTCCTGTTCCGCCATTGCCCTGCCTCGCCTCGCTTCGTCTTGGTCTGCCTCGCCTCGCCCTCGTATGTAATAATGCTACATGTAGGCCGTTCCCCGTTGACGATCTATCTATACCTGTATCTTGCACCGCGCTGTATCCGTCTTGCTAGCCTCGCATCCGCACACTTGCCTCCCGCCTCACATCTTCTTCGCTCGATCGTTCGCACGCGTTCGAACGCGCTATCTAATCGGGACGACACTCGTCCAGTGGCGCGCCGGCATACATGGCTGACCCACTCATCCTCATCGCGAGCGCGAGGTTGTCGCGCGGATCATAAGCACTAGACGCACCGGTACTCGCCCTCGCCCTCTGTGGACCTACAAGGGGCGATTGCGCGGCGAGAGGATGCAGCCGTCCTCACGTACGATGATCGAGACCAGAGGCGAAGGGCCGACCGCACCGCGTGCCCGGCCCACGCTCGGGACGAAGGCTCGCATTCCCGAGCTTCGCGGCCGCCGTGAGCGTGGCCGATACCTTCCTGGGTGGCTTGGACGCGCGCGCACGCGTTCGCGCTGCTCAAGCTCCACCGCGAGCTTCTGGGCGCGAACGTGTGCGAGGCCGACGGCTGGCCTAGCAGGGCGACAGCCACGCTGCCCCGAGCCTACGAGGGGCGTGGTGCGCGCGGCGGACAGCGCGGTGCGTCCCTCGCACGCTCACGTACAGGACTATTCAGTTTGCGCACATCGTGGCCCGAGGCGCGGTGCGCGCCCCGCACCGCCCTCTACAGCAGCGTCTAGATCTCGTCTGACTAGAAAACGCGCGGCGCTCCGAGCCCGCAAGCCCCCGACGGCGGCGGGCGCGAATGAAACAAGTGAGCAAGTGCTGGTGCGCGGCCTCGCGGCCACGACCTGCGAATGCATCATAGAGCACGCGTTGTAAACACGCGGCATGCGATCGCTGGTAGAAGTTCCGAGTTAAGAACATACACGCGCGGAAGTCTAACTCTAACAGACGATCAACGCTAGCGTCGTACCTGGGATGCGTATATGCCCTATTTGGGCGACAATCCTATTGATAAAAGGCACATGTCGGCTGTTTCATTCGATAGCGCAACGCATCAGTAATGCTGAAGCATCGAGGTCCACGACAACAGGGCCTTCGAGACGGCAATATCCCGTTGTTTCCAAGGTCACCACCAAATGGGCTTGCACTCCTCGAGGTTATCATCTCGTGCGCTCTCGACCGTGTGGTCGCGGAGCGCCGAGATTGTTCGCTCAGTAATGGCTTCTACAGGCACTCGCAAACTTCCACCTCTCTGCAGCAGCAGTGCAGACTCGGAGCGAGTTCGGGAGCATACACAGCCAGACCAGGACCCGCGGTACCCTCCTTCACCCCTGACCTCTCAGAGAAAGTTTTCAGAACATGCAGCGGCGAGTCTTGCGGGCGCAGTACCCACGCAGGAGCGGCATGGCGACTCCCCGAGGAACGAGCGGCATCTGAGCTTGCGATAGGGCTGCATCCTGCGCGCCGCACTCGATCGCCTCCTGTTTCTTTGCCGCCGCTGACTTCTCGAGAGCACAGGCAAGTCGAGACGCGCGCGCGCCGCGGCGTCGTCGCCTTCCTCGGCCACTTCCCCCTGCACTCCACCGCGCGCCGCCGCGGTGAGCTTGGACCGGTTGCAATAGGCCGCCTCCCCGGGCCTTCCCCGGGATCCAGGGTCGCGCGCGCGATCGGCCGTGCAGGGTTGTAGGGCGCGACGCATCTCGTGGTGGCAAGACAGAGCAGCCTGAGACGGGAAGAAGCGCAAGGCATCGAGATAACCTGGCCCCCACGAGCGTGCCGGGCGGCGCACCTCTCCTCCTGTCTTCGCTGCGTCTTTTTACCTCATGAGCGCGTAAAGGGCGGCGTCACAGGCACGCTGCCCCCCGTCGACGGCGGAGGAGCTGGGGAACGGAAGGGCGGGGAGAGGCCTTCTGGGCTGACCGGCACGGGCCGTGGTCGGGGGAAGCGCTCGCCATAAGCGCCGTCTCCGGACATGAACGGAACGCACGGAGATAGATTCCGCTCAATCGCCTGCAACTGCGGGCTCGTCATGTGCAAAGATGTGGCCGAGAAATATTGCCAGTGGGCCCTGGCGATCGCCCGATTGTCCAGATATCCGGATGCGCCCAAGCTTTTGGCATTGAGCGCGAGACGAGTCTGCGGGAAGTGCCATAATTATGAGTGTGGCTCTCGGAATCACGATGGAGAGGCGTACGCAGTAGAAAGAAGTGTTCTTTTGTAAAAACCGCAGGCCAGAACCCGCCGGATCCTGCGTCGGGGGCTTAATGCGGCAGATAGCCAGAGGCGCGCCGGGCGCATATGAAGCAAGCGGGGAGATGGGCGGGAGCAAGCCGTTCATTGTACGAAATCCGGAAAGATCGCAGTGCAGACAAACGCCATGGCCGTCGGTGCGGGGCGCACTTTAGAGCTTCGAAGGGGGACGGGCGTGCCTCGTACGTCATGATCGATCCACCGATACTCCCGGAGGGAAACCCCCATGACCGCGACAATCGCTTATCCGGCTTTCATATACGACGAGCCGGGCTCGAGGTGCGCTTCGAAATATGCCGAGCCTTCAGGGCCGGGGAGAGAGGTTGCCAAGGCGGGAGGAGGTCGGCCACACTTTGACCCTGCTTCTCCAAGATAGGCAACCGTTCAAGAACAGTTGGGAGGCGCTTGCATGGAATGTGGCCGAGGTCTGCAGCATGTTCCGCTTCTCCGCCCGGTGACTTCGAAGAGACCGTGTGGCGAGCCAGAAGACATATGAGCGACCCTAGTCGTAAAGCAGTTAGCATTTAGTCAGGCGGCGTTCTCTTACGCCTCGATGTTTCATTATAGCCCTTCGCCGTAATTGCGGATGGCCACGCCGATCAAACTTGCAACGAGTGAATGTCCGATGAATTATGTGATACGTAGGGTACTGCAATAGCATACGTCAGCGACCGCGCACGCGGTAGAGTGAGGGTCAGATAGTACCTGTTGTACAGATGTGGCCCTTCCATTTACGGCATGCCAGCACGCATGTTATCGTACTGGCTGCCTTCATATTGCAGCCAGTTCGGACTCCGATCAAGCTCACCCATGGCCTCCTTCACCACAGCCACCAGGCTATGTCCTGGCTGTGGCTCCTTGCCCGGTCCGCCTTCCATTCCGTCACGCGGTGATCCCTTGTCGCCGCTTAGCTCCCAGAACATGCTCCCCCGAAGACCCTCGCGCCGGATCCAATCTCCTTTCCATCGAGCGACTTGCTCGGTGTCGAAGCTGATCATTTCCTTCTTGTTGTAGTCGTACGTCCAGCTTGCGCCGAGCTTCTCATCTTGGAAGACGTAGGCTTCAGGGAGAGGCAAAGCACGGTAATCGTATACGCCTTGCTCCCAACTGCCGGGGCCCATCCCTTGAAACGGGGCACCGGGGCCGTCGGTGTTCATGAAGCTACGACCGTATAGTGGAATGCCGGTGACGATCTTGCTGCGTGGTACCCCCTTGTGAATGTACCAGTTCACGGCTTGTGATACGCTGATAGGCCCCCCAAACATATTGGCCTGATGGCCTGCTACCTTGTCCCAGGAACCGGCTATATAGGGTACGCGCATAAGAGACCGAGATGAACACTCCATACGACGCTTGCTCACCGAAGTCATACGCCATCAAGTTCCAGAAGTCGAGGGACTCGTCCATCTCGCGTACGTGAAGTTTGTTGTAATTATCAGGACCGCAGGGGGCCGCAATCTTGATGGGTAACGTGAACGGTCAATTCGCTCGGCGCAGTATATGGGGATCCACGTACGGTGAGCAAGAACCTATAATTGGCGCCCTTTCGACTCGCGTGGGCATCGAGAGCCGCGCGCATCTCGCGGAGCAGGTCGACGTAGCCACGTGCTTGTGCGTCATTCTGTGGGTACTCGTAGTCGACGTCGAGCCCGTCGAGCCCGAGATCTTCAAGGAGCCTGATCGAGGACGCAACGAACTTGGAGCGCAGCGCAGGATTGACGACGATAGGATGGAAATGAGGGGAGTAGGTCCAACCGCCGATCGACAGGAGGACCTTCAGGTGGCGGTTCTGCTTCTTGAGGTTGTAGATTGCCTTGAAGTTGCCGTACAGATTCTTGCCTGGGTCGTTCCATGAGTCGCCGGGATAGTGTATATCAGTGTCAGCCCATGCGTCGGAGAGTATGACTTCGCCCGATTCGGATTTGACATTAGCAAATGCATAGAGGATGTGCCTGCGGGGGTGGGGTGTCAGGGCGCGGTGCAATGCAGAGCTTGGGATCTGCATACGCACGTGAGATTGTCGACCGGGATAAGGGACGGTGGGAACTTCCGCCCGTAGATCCCCCTGCAGGGAAGACCGTGGTATAAGGGTCACGATTGAGGACAAAATAGGTGCTTACCAGTTCACAAAACTAGAAGGATGTTCGCTCAATGCGTCGCGACCATATATTCATGACGGGAGTGCTCACTATCCAACGCTGTACTTTCCACCTCCGGACATGACGTCTGTATCGTTTGCTGCTGATACAGGAGACTCGATTGCGATATCCTCTCCTATATATTCTTGACCTTCGGGTTGTTGCTGTAGGAGTGCCTTCTGTGCGGACCACTCTCCGGATTTAAAGGCAGCAAAGGAGACACAGAGGATGGTGAGAGAGAAGAGGAGAAGCCTGCGGACAGTGACCAGGCGAGAGCGTACTTTCTGTGGCGGGGGCGGCGGGGCAGCGTCGGGCTGTGTGTTTGCGGTGTCTTCGGTGTCTGCGGCGGGAACTGGTTCGTACTCGGCGGACGGACTCATTGTCTCGTGCACGGCCGGAGTCTTCGAGACCGATATGGTCAGCACGGACGAGCGCAGTAGGGCCGGCCGGCGTCATAGCTTTCGCACTGCACGTGACTTGGCGCGTCGCGACGCGTCATGCCGTCCGCAGTGCCGCGCACGGAAACCTGGTGGCACCGAGTGGCAGTCTGCGCGCTGTGCACGCACCGCACGGGCACGGTGGACAAACGTTTTTCTTCCGCTCATTAGGGTACGAGTACATAGCACCGCTCCCCCACATCCTCGCCACCATACACACTACCACACCTAACGCCCCCGTAACTCAAGTTCCGGTGGCAGGACCGTCCGCCGAGCCCTTGTACACTTCGGAGCGAGTCCGCCTCAGCAGAGGCACGGCAAGTGGAGAGTGGCCATCGAACACGTCGCGCCCGATGGTGTGTCGTTGCCTGTCTGGAGGTATACGTCGTACACCGACGCATCGCTCGTGGCACATGCGAGGAAGTTGAGCTCCCGCGGCGCAGTCGTAATAATCGTGTCCCCTTCAAGAGCCCAATCCGTCGTCGTCGCGGTATCGTCCAGGGTGAGCGCCTGGTACGATGCCGTCCCGTTCGTCGCCAGATTCAGGAAGAGCTTGCTCCCGTCCGCGTTGTTCAGGGAGATCGTGCTTCCGATTGTGAAGTACCCTGACGATGCCTCGGGGCCCAGCACGGGCTTCCCGTCTGGTAGCAAACGTTGCAGAATGATAGGGGTCAGTCTTCGTCCCGCGATCCTCATTCCCTCCCGATGGTAAAACATCCGGGTCGACAACATGAGGGGGAACGCACCCTGGTTTTGCAAGTAAAAGTGGTATACCGGCTCCTCCACCGAGCGGATCTGCGATCCCGTCGGTGTGGCTCCACTGGAGGTGGTCGTAGGTTCCTGCGGGACCGTCGGAGTCGTCACCGTGGTAGTGGTGGGTGGAGCCGTAGTCGAACCGGTGGCCGCCCCGGGGACGCACTGCGAGTAATCTGCCCACGCAGCAACCGTCATTAGCGGGGCTGCGGTGGGCGACGGGTGACGGAACTCGCGGAAGCCAGGAACGTACAATCATTGAGCACAGTGCAGACAGAACCCGACGCGCACGTCGTGCTTCCTGACCTGCGGTAATTCGTCAGGAATGATTGACAAACAGACGAGCAACGCCGAAGCAACGATTCAGTCACTTACCAGCCAACTCCCCCACATTGTCCCCAGACAGGAGACTGAGCCGACGCCCGTGCAGCGAGGAGGGACAAGCTGAAGCAGACGAGCGTGCTGTAGAACATGAGTGATGATGTCGAGGGTGAAGTGTCACCAGCGCATGGCAACACGTTATATGACCATCGGAATAAATGTGGGAGAATCTCGACCCAACAATCTTGACCACGCGAGGATGTTCCGCTCATGAACGTCCTAGGGCGAGGCTCGATTGCGCATAATGAACCCGCGAACCTCGAAACGAGGTCAGGCGGCACGTCTCGGCGTTACTGAAGAAAGGGTGAGTTGACGGAAAACATGCTGCGTCCAGGCGTATCATGGTGTGACGGATCCACAAGCTAAGTAGGCTGTAGGGTATCGATCGCCGTATGGCAATTGAGTAGATCTCTTGATTAGGCTTCTCAGCCGAGCTGGGAACTAGCATGAGATCCGCCACGGATAAGGCGTAAAGGTTGGGTTGTAGGTCCATTCTTTAATGCGGGGGAAATCGCGGATCTCAACGGAATGCCGACGTCATGCGATTTCACAATGCATCCGCATGGCTGCTCGCACCGGAAAATCGGGTTCATGTGCCAGCGAACAGGAAGGGGCTATTCATGGAGTGTAAGCGAGATACATGGATCAGACTTTGGGCAATGACGGACCTTTACGGATTCCATGAATTGCGGCGAGTATCACAGGGGCACACGGAGAACTTCCTTGCGGCGAACCGGGAGCTATACTGTCCAATATTCGGGTCCGGTATCTCGGTGGATAAGTAGTAAGGTCTTCTCCTAGTACAACAAACTAGCGATGCGGTACAACTTGCCTCTTCCGATATCCGGAAGTCCGTGATCTGTGCTAACCCTTAGTTTCCCTCCAGATAGGTGTAAGCGCTTGCGCGACCGTGTTCGCCGCCACTTCCATTGCCCCGCGGACCTCTTCGTCCGAGATGCTCTTGAGAATACCGCGGGCGCGCCAGCGATCGGGATGGAACCGTTTGTGGCTCTTCTCGACGAAGACCTTGTAGTCCTGAGTGCGCATATACCGCTGAGCTGCCTCGAAGAACCTTTCGACCTCGCCCCACTCGATGTCCTCCACACGCAGCGTCGCAGGCGACAGCAGCACCGGCCACGGCACTGTCTCGAAATCGACCGGATTCTCCGGGCTGAACTTTGTCGTGTCGAACGCGTCAGAAAGCGTCTTGTATCGCTCTATGGCGCGCGTAGCTGTCCATTGACCGTACGACCACCGCTCGCGTTCGCGTTGTCGCCGTTGCTGCCTCTCCCGCTCCACTCGAGCCCGCTCCGCGTGCGCACGGCGCTCAGCTTCTGCCGCTTCAGCCTCCGCGCGACGACGCGCTTGCCGTTCTTGGGCGGCAGCCTCCTCCTCGCGGCGTCGCTGTGCCTCCTTGCGAGCACGGACGGCGTCCTCTTCTGCGCGCTCCTTTGCTTGCCGTTCGCGTGCCTTTTGCTCCCAGAGCGGGCGATCTTTCTCTAGCTCCGCAAGCTTTCGTCTTGATTCCTCGATGGCGGCGAGACGCTCGGCCTCTTCAGAGTCCAGCGACGGCTGAGGCTCCGTTGTCGTGTTTTCCTCGCAATGACCATTAACACCTGTGCACGTCGCCATCAGTTATGAAACATTTGCGCTGAACAACTATGCGCACCGTTACTCTGCGAAGGGGGCGGCGTGGGCAGTGGGGTATCTGCGAAAATCTCTCGCCAAAAATCTTCTTCGCGCTGTTCCCGCAAGGCACGCGTCATCTCGGCCCGGTCGGCCTTGGCCGCTCGACGATCCGCAAGCTTCTTGTTTAGCTCTGCACGCGCAGATGTGGGTGAAAGTGTCCGAGCTCTCTTCTTGGGTTTATACTGGTCGTGCGGTGGTGAGCTCCCCTCCGCTTGCTCAGTGGTAGCGAACACTATAAGTATCTGTGAGCGTGCAATTTACTCGTCAAGTTGGTAAATTCTCACATTTCCGCTTCGTGGTCCCCGTCGCCGTGATGTCGTTGCGTAGAGTGGACTCCGGTGAAGGCTCATGAGACGGTTCTTGGGAGCTACTATCTTCCATAGTGAGGTCGACAATCTCAGGTGTCGAGGCTCGCGGTCCCGGGCGACCTCCGGTGGCCGATCCCCCCTGCGCTGCGGGTTTCCTGCGCTTCGCTCTGGCCTGCTCTTCACGATCTTTCTGACGTAGTCTAGTGTGGTCGGAGTGCCGAGGGATCTCATGGCCTTCCTCGTCGACAACAATTTCTTCAACTTCGTCCTCTTCGTCGGAAGAAGTGAACCCGTCCACATCGACTATGTCCTCTTCAGGGACTGAGCGGAATTTCTTGCTAGGACCCGCGGACCGCTCCTCATCCACGACAGGAGAGAAGACGCGTCGCTTCTTGGAGTTGGTGGGTAGAGTGCTACCTACGCCGGTCTGATTGATGTACATGTGGTCAAACGAGGGGTTCTTGCGCATCACCGTCGGGTGGTCAGGCGCAGCGGGCACAAAGCATTCGTACGCCGGGTCGAGTTTGTATATGTCCCATTGATCTTCAGAGCAAAGGAAGTAGTCGCTAAGCGAGCGCGAGCACACAGGGGTAACGATTCAGACCTCGCTTGACCACCCGGAGAAAGAAAGAAAGTTATGTGCTTACCCGCATACATTCACTTTCCTCGGCCACATGCCCTCGTCCTCCACCCCTTGAGCGCGTCGCGCGCGAGGAACAAACCTCCATCTGCTTGGACCGCGCGGGGGTGTCTCAATCACTATTCGCCTCGGTCGCGCCGGGTCGGCATCCGGAACGCGCCTCCGCGAGTGGGCGGAGGTACCAGAGGCGGTAAGGGGGTCAAAGGAGGCGAAGGAGAGAGTCGATCCCGGAAGAGACAGTATGCGCGAGGGTTGAGTGGGATCAAGGATGCCCGGCCTGGCCCCGTCCAGCCGTCGTAGTGAGTTGCTGCGAGAAGGCCCTGCCGTGAAGGACATCTCGCGAAATTCAGAACTTGTTGAGCGCCGTGGTCGGTATGAATAGTTCGCGATATGCTCCCGATAGGCGGCCTAGAAGGAGCGCGGGATTATGTGTGAACGGGGGTGAAGTTGGCGGATTGAAACGGTGAGGTGGGTGTGGTTGAGGATGAAGAGTATGTGTTCCGCGGAGAGCTCGCATCCTCGTGGCTTCTCCGCCACCGGCGTAGTTGAGCGCTTCCGAAAAATGACATCACGTGTTTCCCGGCTCCGTGACGCGCTTCCTCCTCATCTTTTTCCTTCGTACCTGGACAACGGCGGCTCGTATCACGAACGAATAACCCTGAAGAACAATGTTGCTTGCAAAAGCTTATTCGTCTGGTATAAATCCGCGGTTGTAGCCCGTGGCGTAAGATCCAAGACGGAGCGGCAGAGGCGTGACGAGTCATGGTTGTCAGTTCAGTGACATCCCCCCATTATTGAAGCTCTGCAGTCAAACGCATGACTTGACTTGACTCGCGCTTCAAGAGCATATAGCGCACTTCTCGTCCGCTCATTCCGCAACACATCTTCACACATCCCCCCATGACCAGCTTACGAACATTCCAAACCGAGATAGACGAAATCTCGCACCGCGAGGTGGCGAAGCAGCGCGCGCATGCTACCGCCGAGAGGGCGAAGGTCGAGAAGGAGGCTGCAGCGAAGAGAAATCCGACGTCGAAGAGCGCGCCTCATCCGCACGCTCGGAAACAGAGCACTGAGGCCGGCATTGAGGCCAACATTCCGGCCAAGGAGCCAATAGCAGCCACGCCCACAGTGGCCGGCAACGGAAACGCTGCAGCGTCGTCGGATATCGATGAGCAGCTGCAGGTGAGGTCTCGACCTTCGCGATGTGACTCGTTTCCCCCTTCTTCCGGATCGCAGCGTGTGTGTATGCTAACGTGACGCGACCTCGCGCACAGACATTGCTCCTGTCGCAGACCCCAGACAAGCTTGACCAAGCCCGGAACTTGATCGCTTCGCTATTAACGCGCAACTTCGGCGAGTACGTGTTCCGAATAGGTTCCCAACCCCCTGCAGCCAAGGTCTATGCTGGGCAATCTGCTACCGATGCGGACGCATGGCAAGGAGCCTCTCGCACAACTGAAGAGCTTGATGTCATCATTAAGGAGGCGACTACTTTGGTTGATGAGGTCGGTGGCAAGGTACGCGTTCGTTGCCTTGCCGTGCTCCCCATAACTCGGGGTTGAACAAGTCATGCCTCCAAGACGTCAATACTATTCGACAACCGAATAGACCACCCACACGCGGCATTACTATTACGATTACCTCCGCCAGACGTTGCTTCCACTCCAGAGGTCCGATGCGCTGTGGTCGGAAATGTAGACAGTGGCAAGTCGACCACATTAGGCGTTCTGACAAGAGGTGCGTGTCCCCAGAAAGACGCGCTCCTATTCAACTTTGACAAACCACTCGTCGCCCGTAATAGGTCAGTTAGATGACGGGAGAGGGCGTGCGCGAGTGAGCTTATTCCGCCACAAACATGAGATTGAGAGTGGAAGGACCTCTAGTGTGGGCATGGAGGTGTGCACTACCTCTCGACCCTCTCTGCCACCCAGACCCATTGTTGCAATTCCGCAGATCCTTGGTTTCGGACCTACAGGACAGCCCATTCTTCCGCAGACGGCTCACTCAAATGACCCTGACGTCATTCGACGAGAGAAGATGGGATGGGAGGAGATATCAATACAGGCCTCGAAGATCATCTCTTTCAGCGGTGGGCTTGCTTTCCACGAATTCGGCTTATGGCCCGGAACTCATGGCCCCTCCTAGACCTCGCCGGACATGAGCGATATCTGAAGACAACACTGTACGGCTTGACCTCTGGGTCTCCATCTTGCGTGATCCTCATTGTGGGAGGCAACGCGGGTTTGATCGGAATGTCGAAAGAGCATCTTGCTATATCATTGGCATTGAGCGTTCCCGTCGTGGTCTGCATTACCAAGGTAGTGTCGCTCAACGGCATTATTTGCAACGTCCTGATTGTTAATTTATGTAGATCGACATGACTCCGCCAAATATTTTGGAGAAGACCGTGGAGCAGGTGTCGAAAATCCTGCGCAGCCCCGGGTGCAGGTCAGCCTAGTCTTCTTCCATTCGGGAGTAGTACTTGTACCTACTGCCCTGACACAGGAAAACGCCGGTATTTGTCAAGTCCATGGAGTGCGCGGTCGCTGTCTCCCAGACGTTTGGAAAGGAGCGGTGCGTCATCCTCTGTGCGGTCGGGCGGTCGGCTCATCTACCGGCGCGTTGGTAGATTAGCCCCCGTGTTCCAACTATCGAACGTCACAGGGGAGGGGCTGGACTTCGTACGCCCACATACCTGTGCAGAAAACCGCACGAGGCTAACCTTCCCGTCAACGTTACCCTCCATTAGCTACGAACGTTCCTGAATCTGCTTCCGGCTAGCGAGAGCGATAACGAGAAGTTCCTAACCGACCAGCCACTTGAGGTACTGCTACATCTAACTTGGCTTCACCTACGCTTTTCTCATTGCATCGATAGTACTCTATCACTGAGGTCTACTCTGTGCCCTACGTCGGCACTGTCATCGATGGAATCCTGAATTCCGGCACGGTCAAGGCGGGAGACGCTGTGCTCTTTGGACCCGACTCCAATGGAAACTTCCATAGCACAGTGATCAAGTCCATTGAACGCAAACGGTACGTCACGTCTCTCCACCCAGATACCTCAGACGGCTCGCGGATGCTGATCATGTGTACTAGTGCTAGAGTAGGAAGCGCGGAGGCTGGGCAGTGCGTGTCATTTGCGCTCAAACGCGTGCGGCGCACAGACGTCAGGAAAGGCATGGTACTTGTTCACAAGACCGAGACTCCGCCGAAGGCTGTCCGGCAGTTTGAAGGACAGGTACTTATCCTGTAGTACGTGCCTCTCGTTCATCCTTAGAAGGGGATCAGCATCTCACGGATACGATAGCCACAATACCACTCTGCAGCGCAATTACCAAGCTATGTTGCATTGCGGGGTACGTATAGCCTTCTCGTGGTATGCGGGTGGGCTCTGATCGGGGTCTGACCGGCTATGTTCAGGCGGTTCGGCAAACTGTACGAATATTGTCCATGGACCATCCTCAAGGGATCCTACGGACCGGGGATCGTGCTACAGTCACGTTCGAGTTCATCTCACAACCCGAGTTCATCAAGGAGGGAATGAAGCTTTTATTCAGGGAAGGCAAGACGAAGGTGCGATGGTTGTCTCGATCCTTGTCCACAGTCTTACAATAAGCTGCAGGGCCTGGGAGTGATCACACGATTATTATGAAGACCACTGATCACTTTTTTGCCTGCTGTTCTTGTGGCTGTTATTATCCGTAATTTGGAGACCCGGAACGCCATGAGAGGCGTTGTATGTAGTATACGAATGAAGGGATTTACTCACCCATGCCCCCGATCGTTGCGACATATTGCGATACGTTTGGCCACCTTCGACGGTCTGTCACTCACGTAACAATCGCACTGACGCGTTCATGCGCGCCCCATGCAATCGGATCCATTGTGTGCTTATGACTCTGAGCGGGAAAGGCAGTGCGAGATGCCGAGTTCATTCGCGGCAGCACTAGCTTGCGCAATCCTCGTCTAGGTACGCTGCCGCAGGGTGGACACGATGTTCTCATTACGTTTATCCCGATTTCTGGATACGAACGCGCAACTCCTATCTTTTACGCGGAGAAGTGAAGCACTAAACGGAAAGCGTACATTACGGGACTTAAGACCTCTTGAGACAGAGCGGACGCCGGTGCGGGGAAGCGCGTCTAACTTAGGGAAGCGCTGCTGCTGACTTCATTCTGACGGTGAACCGGTGACAGCCAAGCTCGAGCTCAGCCCGCGGTATAAGGACGCCTGGGGCGGGCACGCGCTGCGGCCCTTCTCTCTTCTTGCTGTCGAGGTCGCATGATCCCCCACGCCCTTGCCTGCCCTTGCCTAGGACGCTCGCCACGGGCTGCAGAAATCGACTGAGGTTTGTTCCTAACTACCGCCGCCGCCACGTTATCAGATCGAACCTCCTCACCCCCAGAACTCTGTCTCGGGGCCCCAACGCACCGCCCTCTGGCCTCAGACGACCCACGTCCACGCACATCCCAGCAAGCCCGCCCTGCAATACCGTATCATCATGCAGCCCGATCGGAACGAGCACGAACACGAACACCGGAGAACCCGCTCCGATGGCGGCCCATCCTCCTCCGGTGCGCCATCAAGCCCCCATGCATCCTCGTTCCCTGCGAGGCGCTCCGAGTCTGCCGCGCCGTACCACGTCCCCGTCCGCTATCCTTGGCTTGAACGACCCGATTCAACGACCAGCGTATCTGCGTCGACGCGGCCATCTCCCTTCTATGTGCCCGAACCGCTTCCACAGCGCGCTGCTCAGAGGCCGGAACGGGACGTGCCGCTCTTCCCGGAGCAAAGACCCAACGACCAAATCCCGGACCCCGGTGGTGGAGGAGACGAGAGGCATGAACCACCACCGGGGATGATTGGGAAAATCATGGAATGGCTGGGTTACGGTGGTCCTGATGCTAGAGCGCGACGTGCCTTCGTCTCCTTGATGTTTGGCCAATTGTGGTGGTTCGCTCAGGTGCGTCGTTTGCACCTATAGTTATGATCACAAACTCATGCATATACACAGTTCGTTGTTGTGATTGTGCTCCTGGCTTTCTCCGCAAACCACGAGAGCCCTACGATGCCAGGGCGGACTGAGTGGGCTGCTTGTGATCGGCCTCTGGGGACGTGGAACGCGCTATGGCTAGTGAAGACAGTGCTGAGTGCGCTCCTGTCGGTTTGGAATTGGCAACGGGGACGCGAGGCGAACAGAACGTGCGTATTACTCTGGTACATGTTGCTGTCGTCGGTAGCTCATGATACAGGAATGCAGACGTCAATCAAGAAGAGTTCCCAGGCGTGCTACAAGAAGTTCAGATGACGACCCAGAGCTGGCAACTCAACGCGTCTTGAATGGACAACCTCACTACCCACCATCTCTAGACGGGCGGACGCGACGACAGCATTATAGGGTTACGTCTGGTAGCACTATGGTAGTGGAGGGCCCGGCTCAGGCTAACACACCTCAGTCAAGATTGTATGCGCGGTCAGCATCCCTCTATGCGCTTAAGCATGCATTCCGTCAACTAAGCCATTCTTTGACTTCCAGGGTATCGCTCTGCACATCGTTCTTAACTCTGGCGTGGTTCCTAACGGCGCATGTACTCGAGTACACGTCTGTGAACACCTGCCGGTTTGCAGCGCCTCACTTGTGGTGGCTCACATTTGCGATACTGTGCACGCTCTATCTGATGATCCTCGAGATCTTCCTCCTCGGTCTCCTCGTGTTCATCCTCGGCCCCGTGCTCTTCGTGCGTATATGCGTCCTCCTTCCATGACAGGACGTACTGACAATGTCTTGCACTCAGCTCGTGTACAACATCCTGCTCCTCTGTCTCGGTAGACACCCCATCCAGAACCCAGGTGTCATCAAGCCCGACATCCAGAAACTCCCCAAATCCATCGTTGACCAAATTCCACTCGTGCTCTACATCCCACCTCCACCTGGCGAGACGGCCGGCACTACCTCCCCTATCACAATCCCGCCTGCCGTACACCAATACCCTCCCAAGAGCCCCGCTCCCTCCGCGTCCGCCCCACCTAAACGCCGCTTCGCGTTCTTCCGCCGCAAGAAGGCCGAGGGGATCAAAGACACATCCGGAACGGCCGCAGCACCTCCAGACGGGAAGGACGTAGAGAAGGACTCGGAGGGTGAAGACGACGAGGATGTGCCGTGGGACGAGATGTGGGAGAAAGGCGACTACCCGTTCGTGCGCCTCGAGGGCAACCGCGCGGTGTGCGCGATCTGCCTCATGGACTTCGAGGAGCCGAAGCGCGTGCGCGGCCAGAAGACGAAGGCTACGGCAGCAGCGAGCGAGGGCCATGCCCAGAACGCGGAAGGTCCGGGAGCGGCCTCCGGCCCGTCCGGCCCGTCATCAACTGAGAAAGAAAAGGACGCCGAGGCTCAAGACGCAAGAGGAGCTGAGGAGATCCAAGTCGAGGCCGTGACAGAGGAGGAGCGAGACGCGCTCCACCTGGCCGACGCTGGGGAAGGTGCGCAGCCGCTGCGACTGCTAACGTGCGGCCATGTCTTCCACGTGCGTGTTTTTCTCGTCTCGCCGAGCTCGGCTGATGGAGTGCGAATGTTTGCGTGTTGACCGACGTCCTCGTTCTTTCTTCTTCGCAGAAAACGTGTCTGGATCCATGGCTCACGGACGTGTCGGGGCGGTGCCCGACGTGCCAACGGCCGGTGGAGATCCCCGAGCCGACGAAGAAGGGCAAGCGGCGAAGGCAGCGGACTTGAGAAGCTTTGTACGTGTGTGTTTTAGTGTACGACTACGTAGGATCCCACCCCTCCTTCTTGCTACGCCCGACGTTTTCTCTGATATGATCCAACGACTGGATTGACATAGTTTCGTGCTGTCCTCAAACGCTATCCGTTCTATTTGCTTGTATGCTGACTTAGCTTCGCCATCCTTCGTTCTGCAACGTCCATATAGTACGCTCTCAATAGATGTGCTGTATTGTACAGATCTATTTCCAAGGATTTCCCTATCCCTTGCTAATGGAAAGGGATGTACGCCGAAAGGGTGTGCCAAGGTGTTAGTCAGAACATTACTGTTTTCCCGGTTCCTCTTGTCGCCAGTGAGTTGCACGCCATGCAAGGTTCTCTAGCAAGATTGATACATTTAAAACACCATAGGCAATTACACCAGGACCGAGACATGCGATAGCTTCGTAGAAAATAATCGAGGCACTACTGTATCCCCGACGCCTGACCGCGAAGAATCGCTGAATAGATACACATTTAACCCGATTTTCATTCAAGTCTCATCGGAATGCAGCGACACGTTTAGGAGGGAGGGCTGTAAGGAGACGGTCAACATTTTAATTATTTTCTTAGCCAAGCCAAAATAGGACTTACACGGGGGCAACCGAAGTGGCCGGGCCGGGGTCGGTCGGGAGAGTAGGGAAGGGGGTGTCAGCGCATGCCTGCTCGACGTCGTTGTGGGTGAGGCCGGCGGGGAGGTGAGCGTTCGAGGCCGGCGCCGGCGGAGTTGGGACGAGCTCAGAGCAGTCAACGAGGAGGCTCTCGTCGTGGCCGAGGACGGTCATCTTGCGGAACGCAGCCTTGAACGCGGACTGGATCTTAGCCTGGTTGTCTGTACACACGAGGCTCGTCAGTATCCAGATCGTGCGCTCATACAGAGTATGGTTACTCACTGACGAACGACTGCCACTCGCAAGCAGTGCGAGAGTCGCGCGCGAGCTCAGAGTCCGACTGAAGACGGATCTCACCCCGGAGAGGGGACTCGACCTCACCCTGGTTGCCACCCGTGCCGGGGAACAACGTGCCACGGAGCTGGGTCTCGATGAAGAACTGGGTGTCGAAGAGCTCGGGGGTGGAGTCGAAGGGCGTTCCGGGGATGGTGGGGTCGACGTGGTCGGCCGCCGCGACGGTGTGCGAAGCCAGGAGCGCAACAACCTCAGCAGCGGTGAAGCCACCAGCATCAGCGAAGCGGGCAAGGATGGAGTCGACGGTGTCGAAGGGCTCCGGCACGGTCAAGTCGGGCGCGGGTTGGGTCGCATCAGCACGGCCGACGAAGACATCGAGCTGAGGAGCACCGGGGCAGTTGCTGAGCCCGATGGCGCCGGCGAATTGGATGCTGTACAAGTTGTTAGTCTCAGCCTAGCCGCAAAGGAGAGCCCGCTCACAAGTCGGCGGTGGTGATGTTGTGCCTCTGGATGAAGGGACGCTGCTCGTCGATGATCTCGTCGACACCGAGGTTCGCGTGGAAGTTGGTCTCGATGTCCTCGAACAGGGCGATCGAGCCGTCGGCACCTCCACCTCTGATGACGAGCGCAGGTCATTAGCGGCGGCCTAATGCCAAACGATGAGCACAAGTGCGTACCCGAATTGGCCGCGGGCGGCGATGGCGGGCGAGATGCCGATGGCGTCGTGGAAGGTCAGACGAAGGGACTCGTGGACCTCCTCACCGCACTCGCCGCCGTCGAAGAGGTTCTGCTGGATGTCGTCGCGGACGGCGAAGAGCGCGCAGCAGGCGGCGTTGGTCGCGGTGTTCACGCCGTCGGGGCAAGCGACCCGGCGGGTGAGGGCACCTATTTTTGGCAGGGCAAAAATAACAGAGTTAGAATATGAGCTGCGGGTGCATAGAGGGAACTGTATTGAGCGCACCATTGGCGACCTGGAAAGCAGCAAGAACGGAGACGAAGGAAGCGAGTGCCTTGAAGGCCATTGTTCGAGGTCGGAGATGAGTCGAACGGAGGAGACTGGGTGTCCTGAAGACTTTGCGGCCTTCATCCGAGCCTCTTTATACTGTGAGCCGTCCCCTCTCCGAGCAGAGGCATCGGCGCTGTCAGGAGTGGTATGGCCGCCACTCTGAGTCCTCCAGCCAATGAACAGGAGCTGATTCAGCTCTTGGCGTGTCGCATACCGGCGGAACGGGAGAAGTAAGGCGTCCACAACGTTGGTTCGTCGGTATCTGTCGTACGTTGGGCCAATGGAGGGGGTCAACCATTGAGGTGGATGCAGGAGCGTGAGCCAGAAGAGGGGCGGCCGATGGTCCGCACAGGAACCACACAAAGCCTGGGGACAAGAAGCATGCGCATCGCCTGCCTAAGTGGCAACTCCGCCAGTACGAGGGACGAAAGGGACCGCCTCATGCGAGGGAGACGGCATACAGAACCCATACCATGCGAACTGCAAGCGAGCAGTCAGCGTTTGCAGAGGCCATGGACAAGGTTGGGGTCCTTACCGTATTGCTGGAATGCCCCATAGAGTGGTACAGGGTGCAGAAGCGTTCTCCCTGGGACACCGTGCGACTACCATCGCTGACTTCTAAGAGGCAGTCATCGCTCAGAAAGAGCTCAGGCGAAGCCAATGTGCAAAGTAGACCTTCAGCATAAACGATTGCGATCTTCTGGTTCCCCGAGCCAACGTGATGGTGACGGGAGGTGGCTAAAGCGGATGGAGAACGGCTCAGCAGTCCTCAGCCGACTTGGCAGGTCCGTCACGCCTCGGAGGAAGCCGGGTTGGCCAGAGCGCTTCCGTATATGGGTCGTGTGGTTCGCGTCCCGAGCTCTCCTCCTTGTTCACCTATCCCGTACAGCATGGTTCCCAGTGAATCAGAGAACCTCAAAAATTTGTGCACCTGTGTGAGTGTAAGCTCATGTCCGTGCCTCATGCAATCGACTGTTCCCATACGCGACCTCCGGCGGAAGACACGATGGCACATCTCTCTCACAACGTCCGCGCGCCGACCTCAGAACTTTCGTTGCGTTTGCCTTCGGCAAGATCGCCAGCCCATCTCCAAGGGACGGCGCCTATGATGCAGTATTGTGCAAGTGGAGCCTGTGAGATGTCTCGAAGGCGTGCATGCGCGTCTCGGATGCGAGGTGGGCCGTACGGTGCACTCAAACGCCGCACAATGCCTAGGCTCACCGTCCGGACTCCACCTCCTGCGAGCCCGACACACGCTGTCGGTCCCGCTTTGAGCGCGGGTATGCTCCGAAGGGCCTCGAGACGGTCCGCCGGCACCGAGCGTTCGACCTCGGGGTGCTCCCAGGTTCCTGAGAGCAGTCTGAAAGGCTATTCTCATGGTCCCGGGACAGCTCACAGACCGATGCCCACGGATGTCCTCGTTAGCCATACTAGGACCTTTGGCCGACACGCCGACGGAAAGGTGAACGCAGGTAGGTGTTGATGACGCGTTGCCCTGTCTTGCCTCAGGCTGTTACGCGAGGCTTTCTATGCCGTCAGGATGATCAATCACACGAACCAACGGTTCGTACCAGTAAGTAACACTATATTTCCATCACGACTGTAAGCCCATCTCCTTTAACCTACCAAGCGGAGCATATTTCAACAAATACATCGCAGGACTGGACCACGGGAGCGAGAGCGCATAAGTAGATAACCGGAACCGGAGAAGATTAGCGTGCGGGACACCGGGGCCAGTGGCACTGCCTGCTAGTATCTTCGACTTCTTCAGGACGGGGGGCTATTCATAGCGCGTCAGTCGCTGTGTAACGCACGCAATGTGATTGGTGAGAGCTTACACAGGAGCGACAGAGGTAGCCGGGCCAGGGTCGGTCGGGAGCGTGGGGAACGCCGCGGTAGTGCACTGGTCAAAGAAGGCAGGCGGAGATCAGTACCCGTCACACAACGACGACTCCCAGGCAACCCGCCGACCGCGAGAACAATCTGCAGAGACTGAGAGTACTCACGGCCTGCTCGACATCGTCCTGCGTGAGACCGGCAGGGAAGTGTGCGTTCGAGTTGGGCGGCGGCGGGGTGGGGATAACCTCGCCGCAGTCGATGAGGAGGCTCTCGTCGTTGCCGAGGAGAGACATCTTCTTGAAGGCCTGCTTGAATCGGTTCTGAAGCTTGGACTGGTTGTTCACGAACGACTGCCACTCGCAGGCAGTGCGCGAGTCGCGCGCGAGCTCGAAGTCGGACTGGAGACGGATCTCGCCCGCGAGGGGAGACATGACCTCGCCCTGGTTCGAGCCGTTGCCGGGGAAGAGCGTGCCCTTGAGCTGAGTCTCGATGAAGAACTGGGTGTCGAAGAGCTCCGGCGTGGAGTCAAATGGCGTGCCGGGGATGGTGGGGTCGACGAGGTCCGCCGCAGCGATGGTGTGCGAGGAGAGCAGCCAGACAACCTCAACGTTGGTGAACCCGGCATCGTTCATACGAGCAAGAATGGAGTCGGCAGTATCTGTAGAGCACGTGAGCCAAATTCTGAAACCAAAATTTCAAGTGAAGCGTACCGAACGGTTCGGGGACAGTCCCATCAGGAGCGGGCTCAGTAGCATCTTGACGGCCCAAGAAGAAATCGAGCTGAGGAGCACCGGGGCAGTTGGAGACACCGACTGCACCCGCGAATTGGATACTAGGATTGATCCCTTAGCCGACAGGGAACCGAGCCACAGTGATCAATTACTCACAAGTCAGCCACGGAGATGTTGTGCCTCTGAACGATCGGACGTTGTTCGTTAACGATTTCGTCAACACCCAAGTTAGCATGGAAGTTGGTTTCGATGTCCTCGAAGATGGCGATTGAGCCGTCCGCGCCTCCACCGCTGTATTTACGTCAGGTAGTTATTCATCCTGAGTCGAGCAAAAACGTACCCGAATTCGCCGCGTGCGGTGAGCGAAGGCGAAAATCCGATAGCGTCGTGGAAAGTGAGACGGAGAGACTCGTGGACGTCCTCGCCGCACTCGCCGTTGTCGAACAAATTCTCCTGAAGGTCGTCACGGATCGCGAAGAGCTGGCAGCACGCGGCGTTAGTCGCCGTGTTAATGCCGTCCGGGCAAGCGACACGACGCGTCAAAGCACCTGCAATCAAAGGCTCGTCAGTGCGCAGTTATACTTATGCGACAAAGATAAATGAGCAGACCGTGCGCAACCTGAACAATGGCAGCGAGAGACACGATGGAGAGGAGAGATTTGAAGGCCATTGTACAACCTGAGGAGCGTAGGAGAGGAGAGAACTGCTGCTCTGAGGCTCAACGCTGCTTTCGTCCTCCTTTTATGCGTTTTCGGATTGCCTTCGAGTCGGCATCGGCGAGCTCGTTATGAAGTCAGGGCGCACCAGAACGGCAGAGGCGGCGAGCTTGAGCTCTAGGAGGCCAATGGCATCGCCTGGATAACGCTATTGTCGGTGCTCTGCCCGCCGCTGGACCCGAAGGGCGGGCGAGGACGCGCCCGCGGCGTCGGTGTGTCGGTCAGAGACAGCGTTCGTCCAATAAAGACGAGACACCGTCGCAATTTACGACACCCCCGTCCACGCATACCGCCTTCGCGTGTCCAAGGAGTGGACATTACCCTCATTCTCTGTGAAGCGGCAGCGTGCTCGAAGTCAGAACCGGTTTACCCCTGACCGCCAACATGAGCAACTCACCTTACAAATGGGTACTATCTTGTGCCGTCTCCATTCATCCCGCCAGGAACGAAGCAATTGCGACGGGCGCGGAGGGCACGCCACAGCTATGGCTTTGGGTTGCAATGCTTCGACGAAACAGTAGAGCGGACGAGGCTGCTCAAAAATTCGGTGCCGCAATCCAGAGCACTGGAAGCTTCAGAAAGAAGGCGCCGACTACGACTCTGCGTGATGTGTGATCACAAGGAGAGAACTTGCACCTCTCGCACCGTGTTGAACGGGACGACGAGAGGTTGAGCGACTAGAGGAACGCCTCGGTAAGGTGAGCAAAATAGAGCTTCGACGATGAGGCGTCGGTATATGAGGAGACATACATACTGCGCAGAAGAGCCAGTGGAGTCAGCTACACCGACGAAGAAGCCTTGCCTCACCATAGCTCGCCCACGGTAAAAACGGGAGTACTTAGACTAGGCATCCGTATACCAATGACTTTGCGACCATTACAGCCTCCTGTATCGTGTGCGCCATCGTTTCTTTCCCCGTCTGCAATGGGTTTGTTGACAGAATACCGCGCAACAGTACCGACCAAAAGACTGAACGTGTAGACCAAGACTGGCGGCACTCCCGTTCGAAGCCATAACGATTTCGCAATCCCGTTGAACGTGCTCGACAACGCATGCCAGTAGCGCGAAATGGGGGGCTACCCGAGGAGTCGGGCGTTGCCCACGACCGCAAAGTCTTGAGAAATTTCCTTCCACGGTCTTTGCCGACTGTGAACGCCTCGGCAGAAGCCCGCCGTTCAAGGTACAGAGTAGTGCTGTCAGAGGCGAGGCGGGCGGCAACGATATTTGGTAGAGCGCGGAATGAAGAGGATATTGCTCGAGTTTAGTGAACGACGAAAAGCCTAGCGGCTCAGATTCGTTCAAGGCTGAGTACTGTCGCGTAGCGTCACAAGCCACGTGAAAGTAGTCACAGTCCCGACTTCCCGTCGGCAAGCAGTGAGCGCGCGTATGACGACAACCGAGGCCTCGACCTGTGCGGTCCTCCCATGTCCCTCGCAGAATATCGCGCCCCTCCGCTTCAGCTCGTCCACAATGGCTCTGCGTCTTCAAGCGTCGTGTCCTGGATCCTCTGGCAGTCATTCCGTCCATGTTGGCCATATCACCCCTTCAATCAGTGGCAATATCGGCATCCAATCACCGTGGAGGGTGTTATCTAGAAGGCTGGCAGGACCGTATGCATCTGCGACCAACAATCCCCGAGCCCGTAATATTAGCAACATGCCATGCCATATTCCTCCGTGATAGATCCCCGGGCTGAGCACGCCAGCGCGGTCCTAGGTCGGCCAAGGCACCCGCACTCTCCCACCCACGCACACTTATCGTCGTCGAGCTCGACGGTTTCCAGCACTCCCCTACGAGTCGTCTCTTCCGATACAAGCCTCGCACCCTCCGACAGTCTCCGTCATGGGTTCCACGCCGTCCAAGCCTGCTCTCGTCGAGTCTCGCGAGCCCGAGAAGTCTGCCTACGCCGAGCGGGAGCTCAATCAGCGACTCTCCGAGCTCAGGCTTGACTCTCCTCTCTCTACCCAAGGGGCTCTCACTCTCGGCAACGTCGATGCATGGGAGGGCACCGTTGAGCAGTCGCCGAAGCTCCAGCTCTCGCGCGCGATCCTCAACCACACGAACATCCGCGAGTCGCTCCTCTCACGCTCCGCCCGCATCGCCGATGCCCATATTTTCAACATCGAGGTCGACTTCAAGACTGGACCTATCACCAACCAGAAGAGTTCGGGTCGCTGCTGGCTTTTCGCCACGACTAATGTCCTTCGTTACAACGCTATGAAGAAGCTCAACTTGGCTGAGTTCCAGCTGTCGCAATCGTATCTGTTCTTTTGGGACAAGCTCAACAAATCCAATTACTACCTTGAACTATCCATCGAGAATGCTCACCTTCCTCTGGATGACCGTGTTGTTCAACACCTTGCGGATGATCTGATCAGTGACGGCGGGCAGTGGGACATGGCTGTCAATCTTCTGGAGGTAAGTTTATTGCTTGGCTTATCTTTGAAGCGTCTTCTTACGGTATGATGTCTGCTCTTGTGCTGTATATCGTTCGTGCACACAGACGTATGGTGTGATCCCCCAAACGATCTACCCCGAATCCCTACACTCATCGCTGAGCTCTCCCCTCAACTCTTTGCTGAAGACGAAGTTGCGCGAGCACGCGCTTATACTCCGTTCTCTCTCTAAGTCGCTCCACGAGAACTCGTCGCTCTCCCAAGATGCCATACTCGCGATGCTTCGGGCCAAGAAGGAAGCGCTCATGAAAGAAGTCTACGTTATCATGACCGCGACCCTCGGTGTACCTCCCAAGCCGGACGAGTCTTTCACATACGACTACTACACGAAGGACGGCAAGTACGCCTCTTGGACAGGCACGCCGCAGGCGTTCTATAAGACCTTCGCATACGACAAGTATTCCGTGAGTCTTCCTGACGACATTGGCTTCGACGCTCGCGACTTACGTCCGTGAAGCCGGCGGACTCGTTCTCTCTGATCAATGATCCACGCAACGAATACGGCAAACTCTACACTGTCGACAAGCTCGGAAACCTCTGGGGCGCTCGCCCTGTGCTTTGTACGTTTCGTCGTTGGATTCGACGCCAGGCACTAATAATCCCTCCTTTGATCCATGCTAGACGTAAACACGAAGATCGATGACCTTAAACAGGCCGTTGTGCGTCAGCTCAAAGCCGGCGAGCCTGTCTTCTTCGGCTGTGACGTTGGCAAGTTCTCGGACCGCGACGCTGGTATCATGGACCAGACTCTCTACGAGTACGAGGCCGCGTTCGACATATCGTTCGGGCTCTCCAAGGCGGATCGCCTCCGCACGAATGAGTCGAGTATGACCCACGCGATGGTCATCTCGGGCGTGCACCTCGACGCCACGGGCAAGCCTGTCCGATACAAGGTTGAGAACTCGTGGGGCGAAACCGCGGGCGAGAAGGGCTGGTTCGTCATGAGCGACGCGTGGTTCGAGCAGTTCGTGTACCAGGTCGTCATTCCCAAGGCGCTTGCGCCCAAGGAGCTCGTGAAAGTGTTCGAGGGTGAGGAACGGACGGTGCTTCCACCGTGGGACCCGATGGTGAGTGTATACCATCACGTCAGGATAAGGTTGGGGCACCAGGCACTAACTCCAGCACATTCTAGGGCTCTCTGGCGTGAAAGATCTATGTGGGGAACTCTGGTGGTTGGCACATTGTACTGTCTGTGTACGATAGGGCGTCTGGTCATCGAGGGTTACCGTTCATCGAACCTGGGGAAATGTAATGTAGTGTTCGTGCACGTGATACCCACGCTTTCCCGCCGTCGACCCGCCTCTCAACCCGCCGGCGTTCCGTCAACGCACGTCCGCATGCCAAGCCGTCCAGCTGAGTCGAGGGATCGAGGGCGAGCGTTCCTTGCGCAGTCGACGTGCGAGCGTGTTTGACGTGCTCGCTTCAGGGGTGGGCAACACGGCGAGGCATTCGTCTATCTAGGCGGTCAGTAACGCCTAGGAGAGGTAGTGGATTCGATGGCGGGCGTGACATCTCCTCTTCAACCCGGGAGCCTCGGGCAAACGGAGCTCCGTCAACGTTCTAGTACTGGAAGGAGATGGGTAAGCAGGAGGGACGCTGGAGAGGCCAGCTTACCCCATCCACGTTACTGACTAAGGTATCCATAACACTAGTAAGAATGTGAACAATCGTCAACAACTACGTGCACGGTAAACGGAACGGCAGGAATAAAGACACATTGTTCGGACTCGCACATGTCCCTTGGTCTGACCCAACTCGAGGCCCCAGACGGCTTGATCCACGGCTGTTTGAAAAGTAGATCCTAGCCAGCGGACGGGATCCTGGGCGTGATAGACGTGGTGCTTTAAAGGCCATTATATGCCTATGGGGTATCCTCGCTGTCTACTTGACGGCGAGCGTAAGGCGGAGGAGACCCGGGGAGTCGGAATTCTCCCAAAGAAATGAATTCAGACGGTTCTGATAGGACGAGCATACTGTTTACCGTAGCGAGGGCATCGTTGTAATGGAGCGTATTGAGTTGACCTCCGACTAAGAGGACTTGGCAGGGCGGCGGGTAGTAGACGGCCGTGCGGTCACTGGCGGTGTGTCATGCACGGTGATGGAGGATGTTAACTCCGTAAGTCTGGCAGGAGCATGTAACCGGACATTAAAGCACAACTTAGAAATACGTACTTCACCGTTCCAATCATCCTAAGGTGTGCACAAGCTAATATCGAGGGCAGAGTAGACCGTCCGTTCAAATTTCAACTGCTGTCGAATAAAATATTGGCAGGCCTGACCATGTCTGTGTAGTGCAACTCTCGCTCGTCATCGCCTCGGCGAGTGCTAGGTACCGCGTTCAGCCGATTGCGTGAACACGACGCAACACAAATTCCAGGAGGTCAGGACGTAAGTATTGCGGTGCGCTATGCTGTTGCTATGAATGACGACTCGTGTCAGAATAACAGCTGAAAAACAAACAAATGTAGCAGACATCACGCATAGGTTCCCAGGCTAACAAGGCGGGCTGCGATCGACCCTGCTAGGTATCGGTGACAGCACCGTTCGTCGAGTGGAAAAACGAGCTGGAAAACAAGGTCGGAAGCGATCTGTGGGAATAGGTTCTCCGGCGTGTATGGCCTGACAGTTGCCGACAGGAGGTCATGGGAGGAAACCAATACGTCCGCATGCGGGCTCTCACACCGAGAATAGACCGTCTCAGAGGCAAGGAACCCCAGCGTCGGGGAGTCAGCACAAAGTGGTGAGTGCGTCGGCGGACCAAGGACAGAACGACGCGCCAAATTTAAAGTTTGCCCTGTTGCGGTCCCGACACGCTTTCGGCGCTTATTCTAACTGCGGCCAAGTTTTCGCGCGCGACACTTGACCTTCACCTCAACTTCATTCTATACTCGGCCCCGGTATGGCTTGTGTCTGTCGCTTTCCCATCTTCTACGGCGTCACTCAAACATGTTATCCTGCTTGTAACACATTCACTACATATTGTGACCAGTCCGCTTATATTCGGAAAGTTGTGACAGTCCCAGAAGCAATTGGTGACTGGCATGCAAGCGTGTATATGCCCAGGCTGCCGGCCGCATTTACCTTCCCCGGGCGGTCTGAGCCTTACACATGTTTGCATATCACATTAGCACCTCTTCCGTGTTCCCATACTTTCTTCAACTGATACACCAATTTAACGGTATGCACCGAGAGTACGTCTGCTCTTGGGTCATCGTTGTGGCGTACATGGTGTCTGACAAGTTTTCTCCAGTCGCACTCCACCGTGGTAGCCATCATACCGCTGTAACCCAGGAACCGGGACCAATCCTAGCCATATTCGCGTCTCTCGCTCAGGGTCTCTCGCAGTTCTTTTGGTCGCGACTCTCGTCTCTCCGTCCAGACCCCACGAAGGTGCGCCGGCCGCTGTGTCACCGCCGTGTGAGTATGGCGCGGACCTATCCCGCCGGGCACTCACAATCTCAATTTGGTGAACAAACGCACTATTCATACCCAGAACGCCGACACGCCGACTGTCTGGGTTGTGTTGGGCGACCGCCTTGCAAGTGTCCAAGTTCACGCTAATAGACTTACAGTCTCATCGCAAAATAGAATGAGTACGATTGGCCGCTGCGCTCGTCGAGGAGGTCATTGCTAGAACCATGACGCATATGGAAACTCATCGACTGCGTCTGCAAGCAAACTGAGAGCTATAAAATGACTCTCGAGGAGGCCTTTCAGAACCAGGACACCCAGTCTCCTCTGTTCGACTCCTCTCAGCTCTCGAACAATGGCCTTCAAGGCACTCGCATCTTTCGTCACCATTCTCGCTACGCTCCAGGTCGCCAACGGTATGATCTGCGCTGCCAAGCCTTTTTTGCCACCCACAAGTTTCTAACCCTCACGGTGCCTGCTTGGCATTTGCTCTGTGTAGGCGCCCTCACCCGCCGGGTCGCTTGCCCCGACGGCGTGAACACCGCGACCAACGCCGCCTGCTGTGATCTCTTCGCCGTCCGCGACGATATTCAGCAGAACCTCTTCGACGGCGGCGAGTGCGGTGAGGAGGTCCACGAGTCCCTTCGTCTGACCTTCCACGACGCCATTGGTATCTCGCCCGCCATCGCCGCCCGCGGCCAGTTCGGGTACGCAGTTGCGCTCCTCGCTTGACATTGGGCTGCTGCTAATGACCGCTATACATCAACAGAGGCGGAGGTGCCGACGGTTCGATCGCCATCTTCGAGAGCATCGAGACCAACTTCCACGCGAACCTTGGTGTCGATGAGATCATCGACGAGCAGCGTCCCTTCATCCAGAGGCACAACATCACCACCGCCGACTTGTGAGTAGACCATTACCTGCCCTCACTGTCGGGATCGAGTCCTGACATCTAGTGCAGCATCCAATTCGCCGGCGCCATCGGTGTCAGCAACTGCCCCGGTGCTCCCCAGCTCGACGTCTTCGTTGGCCGTCCCGACGCGACTCAGCCCGCGCCCGACTTGACCGTGCCGGAGCCGTTCGACACCGTCGACTCCATCCTCTCCCGCTTCAACGATGCCTTCTCCGAGGTCGGCGGCTTCACCGCTGCCGAGGTCGTCGCCCTGCTCGTGTCGCACACCGTCGCGGCGGCCGACCACGTCGACCCCACCATCCCCGGAACGCCCTTCGACTCCACCCCCGAGCTCTTCGACACCCAGTTCTTCATCGAGACCCAGCTCCGTGGCACGTTGTTCCCCGGCACGGGTGGCAACCAGGGTGAGGTCGAGTCCCCTCTCCGGGGTGAGATCCGTCTTCAGTCGGACTCTGAGCTCGCGCGCGACTCTCGCACTGCCTGCGAGTGGCAGTCGTTCGTCAGTGAGTAGCCCTCATCTGACTTCGACCATATGTTCTGTAACTAATGTGATTTGCTCGCAGACAACCAGGACAAGCTCCAGTCCGCGTTCAAGGCTGCGTTCCGCAGGATGACCGTCCTCGGCAACGACGAGAGCACGCTCGTTGACTGCTCTGAGCTCGTCCCGACCCCGCCTCCGCCGGCGTCGAACGCCCACTTCCCCGCTGGCCTCTCGAACGCCGACATTGAGCAGGCGTGCGCTGACACCCCCTTCCCCACTCTCCCGACTGACCCCGGCCCGGCCACCTCGGTCGCCCCCGTGTAAGTCTTCAGGCCATCACCATCCTTGGGTTTGAGCTCGAAAGCTGATCGTACACTTTCTATAGCCCCCCGTCTTAAATGCGTCGCCCTCCGGGAAGAGCTCGTGAGCGGTAGTCTGTCTCTTGGTGTTTCGGCTCGGGTATCTGGTGTACTCAATATGTATTCTGCGCACTCAACTCCGGCCGCGGTTCTGCGATAGCACGCCGTTGGCTGGCTGTTGGGTGTCGTCGCTCTCTCTTGTCCATAAATTGGTCGTTAGTATTGGTTCCGGAAATGTTATCGTTGTTGGTGTATGTTGCCTCTGGAGGCCTGCCCGCACTAAGAAATCAACCGCTTACAATGTGAAGACTTGTATCTTCCATGTCTTTGCTACCTACTCCAGCGGTGCACTGGGAGCGGCAGCCGCGTTAATGATAGCGCACGTTCTTGACATGAGTAATTCCTTGAGACCTGGGCGCCGAGCTCTGGAGTCTGTATGATCAGGGCAGAGTGACCTTCTAACGAATGTCGTTGCTCATCTTCTCCCCTTCGTCAGCTTCGTCAGCTACTGTTATTCCCGAGGAGACGCAGAATGGCTTTTGAATTTGCCGGATTGAATGACGTCACGTATTCCCATCCAGCTGTGTTACGCAAGTGTTGTGGCCACGGTGGCGAGAAAACCACTAAAGGCAGCCGCCGTATCACGACGACTCTCTGCAGATGTAGGTAACAACGCGATGATGGCCATTGGTTTTCATTGCGTTGCGCGCCCCGAGGTCGCTGTTTGTGGTGCCCTGGCATCGGGTCGGGATTTGCTGACGAAGTAGGCTGACTGTGCTGACTGGGGCCGTGGCTTCGGGTCGCTTACGCGTGCGCCGGGCCGCGCGCCCTCGCGTCAGTGGCAGCACTTATCGCGACATGGCCTCCAGCAGGAGGCCCTCCACCACCTCCCATGCCTCTCAAGCCCGGCCTCATCGCGGGACCCCAGCAACCCTCTCTCAGCGGACCGCCCAAGGCAAAGGCGCGGCCGTTTCGCTGGCTCTATGCGGCCCTGCTTGCACTCGCCCTCGGATATCTGTCTATCCATGAATACCGCACTCACCAATGCGCAAGACGGAAGCTGGCGCGTGGAAGCCGCACGCGCGTACCATCCGGGTCGCGCAACCCTGCATATCTCATTGAAGCTAGCCATGGCGCCGTCGCGAGCGAGAACGAAGTATGCTCGCGCATGGGAGTGGACACCATGAAGGCCGGTGGGAACGCGGTGGATGCTGCAGTTACCACGACGTTGTGCATTGGAGTCGCGAACATGTTTTCGTGAGTTCTGCTGACCCCGCGCTACTCCCTTCCGCTCATACGCGCGCGATATACAAGTTCGGGCATTGGTGGTGGGGGATTCATGACTGTCCGCATACCACCGTCCAGCCCTGGCGAGTCGTCCGAAGTCTTCTCTATCGACTTCCGCGAGACGGCCCCGGCATTAAGCAACAAGACCATGTACGTCGATAATCCGATCGCATCGCGGTTTGGTGGTCTCGCAGTCGGTGTACCAGGAGAATTACGGGGCCTGGAGGCAGCGCATCAACGCTGGGGCAACCTACCGTGGAAGCAGGTGGTTGAACCCGCTGCAAGATTGGCTGAGGGCTGGACCGTACCGGTTGAGCTGGAGCGCAGGATTGCGGTGAGTAGCTGCCAGTCTGCGATGGAAAAGAGCAGCAAGCTCAGTCTCCAACCACGTTCCGTAGCTGTTCGCCCCAATGATGCTCAACGAACCCGACTGGAGCGCCATTTTCGCGCCCACAGGTCGTCTACTCCGCGAGGGCGAGACTATTCACCGGACCAACCTTTCGCGCACGCTCTACACTATCGCAGAGGAGGGCGCAGGCGCGTTCTACAAAGGACCCATTGCCGACGCATTCCTTGAGAAGGTTCGATCAACTGGTGGTATTATGACGCGGGAAGACATGGAAGGTTACGAGGTACAAGTGGCACATGCACTACAAGGGACATATCGTGGCAAGAAGATATATACGCCCCATGCGCCTACATCCGGACCAGTCTTGCTTCATATGTTCAACTTGCTTGAGCACTACGATGACTTCGTTGAGGAAGGTCGCACAGTTCTCAACGCGCATCGGACGATCGAGGCAATGAAGTGTGAGTGCTACTGTGCTCTATTCTATGAGATCTTACTCATGGGTCGCCGGACTCCAGTCGGCTTTGCCGCTCGGTGCGTTTCCCTGCTCTCTGTACCTCTATGCTACTTAGCGGGCGTGTAGGACCTGGGTTGGTGACCCCGCATTCCATGACAATGTCCAGCACATTCGCGACATCCCCACGAAGGAATATGCAGAAGCTATCTTCCACCGTTTCACGGATGTATGTAATCTATCTCGTCGCCGTGCCCTAGTTCTCAGCGTGGTTGTAGGATCGCACACATTCTCCCGAGTACTATCACCCTGTTTACGACATTGTCACAGACCATGGAACGGTCAGTATCGATTTAAGAACCTACTGTCGATTATCCTGCTGACTCGAATCTCCAGAGCCACTCTGCCATTGTCGATTCGGATGGGATGTCTGTGTCGCTGACGTCCACCGTCAACCTGATCTTTGGTTCTGGCGTCATAGACCCTGTGACTGGTGTCATCTTGAACGACGAGGCAAGTAGTCGCACCCGTCATGTACGGAACGCTTTTTCAGACCCCGCATCTACAGATGGACGACTTCTCCACGCCCGGAATTCCGAATGCGTTTGGCTTATACCCATCTCCATGTATGTCTTTCCTCGCCATCCGATTGGCTGAGTGTACTGAAGACTCTGGTAGATAATTACCCCGAACCCGGAAAACGCCCCCTCTCTTCCACCACTCCCATTATTATTGAAGACGAGAGCGGCTCCTTTTACTCCGCGCTCGGCGGCTCTGGCGGCTCTCGCATCTTCCCCGCCGTGTTCCAGACCATCCTCAACTTAGATTGGGGTATGGACATCAGTGCAGCGATCGAATACGGCCGTATGCACGATCAGCTGTTCCCTATGATTGTCGACACGGACGATATTCTCCCGCCGGCACTACTTGACGGGCTTCGGAAGCTAGGTCACAACATCTCTGGTGAGCACGTGCATATGCTCCCACCGGCCCGGATGGCCACTGACAGAGGCTCAGTCGCGGACACGAGTCGCATCGCGGCAGTCGTTCAGGGCGTGGTCAAGCTGAATGACACCATCTATGGTCAGTGCCTGTGCCGGTTTATGGTCATGCGGATAGTCGTTGACAGTCTTGCGCAGCCGCAAGTGACTCCAGGAAGAACGGCATCGCTGCCGGCTATTAACCTACTCGTCGTTTCTTATAACTCTGGGCTCTTTTGTTGTCATCCCTCGTAGACCTATAACTGTTTTATATACAGGTGGCGTAGACGACGATCCTAAATTGTTCGAACGGTGGCAATACCTGCGTTCCGTCCCGTACAGAAGGTCGCACATCCCGTTAAAGTGTTCCGTGAGATTTCCTCTTCTGCATCTTCCGAAGTTCTATTTCCATAGCGCCATCCAGCCTTCACTGCTTCTGCTCAAGGTTATAAACTTCCGCTTGCGCTTCTTCAACTCCACCACCTGGCGCACAGACACCACGAGGGCGACACCGGGCAGCTGCTTGGCGCCTGGATAATCCTCGCCTGATCTTGTGCAGCGAAGTTACTCCGCGCAGCGTATGCTTGTTGCTTGCTGGCATGATCAGGGCGGGAGCAGGCGGGCCTGCGGGCCACAGCTGTCTTAGCATATATAAGTGAACACGTCTACCACGCGGGCCCGACCAGGTTCCGGCGTGCAGCCCCCGCTTGCCTGTTCCTACATCCCGTTTACGTCGCTAACATGTTCAGTGCCAGCATTGTTGCACTGGCGGTCGCCCTGGCACCGTTTGCCCGCGCCGCCGCGCCGGAGTGGGGTCAAGTAAGTCTATAACTGGAGCAAGAACTGGACGCTTACTGACGGTTGCGTTAGTGCGGTGGCACAGGATGGACAGGAGAGACCAGTGCGTAATTTGCGCATACCCTGCCCGCGACCATTTTTCATCTCGTGCTCGTAGCGTGTGTTTCTGGAACTGTGTGTACGGTCTACAACCCATACTACTCTCAATGCGTTCCGGGAACTGCTACCACCACTGTCGTAACGCCCACCACCACTGTCGCAACGCCTACCACCACTTCCACCTCCAGCGGATCTACCACGACAGTCGCGCCCGCACCTCCGAGCTCCACAGGCTTTGTCAAGGTCTCGGGGCAGAAGTTCACGTTGAACGGAGAGACTTACCCTCTTGTTGGGTGAGCTGGATGCCAAAGCTCTCGTTGATATGACATTGATGATGAAATCGTGGTTGAAGCGCAAACTCGTACTGGGTCGGCCTGATGGGTTATAGCACGACCGACATGAACAAGGCATTTTCTGATATAGCTGGAGCCGGTGGAACTACTGTTCGTACATGGTGAGCGTTTCGGGACCTCTACAACTAGTTGTGGCGGCGTGAGAGAATATGAAGTTGTACTTACGGGGCACGACGTAGGGGTTTCAACGATGTTACAAGTGCGAATGGTATCTACTACCAGCTTTGGGCGAACGGCAAAGGGACTGTCAACACGGGGTCGACCGGCCTCTTGAACTTCGGTAAGGTTCACCTTGTTGCCCTACTATATCATCTTCCAGCTAACGATGACCGTGGCTAGACAATGTCGTCGCTGCCGCGAAAGCAAACGGCATCCGCCTCATTGTGGCGCTGTGAGCCCATATCCTACGCACATGTCCGTTGATCGTTCCGCTCATCTGGTATAACATAGGACCAACAACTGGAGTGATTACGGCGGCATGGACGTTTACGTGTCCCAAATCACCGGCACTACGAACCATGACTACTTCTACACGAACGCAAGTGTCATCGTGAGTACAGCGCTTCTGGTCACTAGAAGAGGGGTTAGCTGACCTCGTACCACCGCATTCAGGCTGCGTTCAAGTCATATGTGCAGACGTTCGTCACCCGTTACAAGGACGAGCCGACCATCCTCGGTTGGGAGCTGGCGAACGAGCCGAGGTGCACGGGTTCCACCGGGTTAGTACTGCTAGTCATCTCAAGGAACTCTCATATTAACGTAGAACTGCCGGTGTTCAGAACCTCCACCGGCACTTGCAAAACCACGACTATTACGGAATGGGTGGCGGAGATGTCCGCGTTCATCAAGTCAATCGACTCGAACCATCTCGTGGCTATCGGTGATGAAGGGTTCTTCAATGACCCGGGTAACCCGAGCTACCCGTACCAGTGCGTTTCGCCTTTGACCACACACATAGGTCCCATCTGCTAACGTCACATTCAGGGGTTCAGAGGGCATAGACTTCAATGCCAACTTGAACATCAGTTCGATCGACTTCGGTACTGCCCACGTAAGTCCACTTTAGCCTACTCGGAAGGAAGGCTGAGACCCTGACACTCGGACCTTGACAGCTTTACCCGGTTGGTGCCCGACAGTCTTCTCCGTTGATTGGCAGCTGACACTGTTCACACAGGAGAGCTGGGGTCAGACCACTGACCCGGTTGGATGGGGCTCTCAGTGGATCACCGACCACCAGACGTCGGGTGCTGCAGCCAACAAGCCTGTCATCTTGGAAGAGTTCGGCGTCACGAACAACCAGTCTTCAACGTACACGACTTGGTACAACACCATCATTAGTACTGGTCTGACGGGTGACCTCATTTGGTACATCTATCATTCACAAGTACCGTAGAAGCTTCCGTGGACTAATAAATGTTGCAGGCAAGCTGGCTCGCACCTCTCGGTAGGCAGTACTCCAGACGATGGTTACGCTGTAAGTGTTCTTTTGCTGCTAATTCCTATTTATGCCCTCTGTACTAAAGTGCGAGCTGCAGATCTACCCCGACGATCCTGTGTACCCCATTGAGTCTGCGCACGCGGCTGCTATTAAGGCCAGGGATTGAAGACTATTGATGTACGGTAGGCTAGGTTACGATACTGGTGAATCGTCGTTGCCCTTCGAGACTAGCTCCGCTCGTGATGTTGCCACCATGGAAGGGAAAAAAATATGGGCATGTGGTGTAGTTGGTTATCACGCTCGCTTAGCATACGTTTGCACCTGCGAGAGGGGTCCGGTTCGATCCCGGACATGTCCATTTTGATCAAATCGCAATTGACCGATGTTCGAATAAAACATATTTGGCACGTGGTGGCGATGCCTACTGGCCGATGACGTGTACAGTCGTTTAAACGTGCCAACCTGACGCTGACGAAGATGTTCAACCATATTCCCTGAACCCCCACTCTCTTATTTTACACACATTCCGAATATTAGACGACTTTCCGAATGTAACAAGTCAGCTTATCATAAGTGATCCCGTGCCTCGTACTACAGCCAGTCAGAGGAGACGCTCTGGGCAACACGATTCCGAATATCGCGGCCCATTCGGAATTCGAGCGCCCCAACTCTCAGGAGGAGACGTCCGACAGCAGCCAATCCAGAGGTGGCTCGAGACTGTCTAGGTCGTCTTCAATCTGCATATAAGCCGGTGAGGGATTCGAATTCACTCGACATTCCTACCACCAGCTTGCCATCATGTTCAAACCTTCTGTCCTCACTCGCACTACCCATGCCTGCGCCCCTACTTCCATCCCTCGCTCTCGACTAGTTCACACCATTGCTTCTACAGCCCGCACGCATGCTACTACATCGACTCGTGCGTCGCTCACGCGGGCCTTTTCCACCGCCACCACTACATCGACCGGGCCTTCCCATTCCGACCTCGGTCTTATGTCGCGCGCCAGGGCGAACAAAATCCCTCCCGCCGAACCATGGAGACGTCATATGAGTCAAGATCCACAGACACCCAACGTGTTCACTTTCTTCGAGAAAGCGACCTCCACATGGCAGTACATCGTCGTCGACCCTAAGACCTCTGAAGCGGCCATCATCGACCCGGTTCTCGATTATGACCCAGCTTCGGGCGCCATTACGACATCGACCGCCGACGGCCTTGTCTCGTTTGTGGAACATAACGCGCTGAAGGTCGTCAGAGTACTGTGAGTTCGTTCTTGTTGACTTGTTGGCCTGGGCGCTGAGCACCGGACTCTAGCGAAACGCACGCGCACGCAGACCATCTGACGGCGGCGCAGTACCTGAAGCAGCAGTTTGGTGGCAACATACCTGTCTGTATTGGTCAGCGCATCACCCAGGTTCAGCAAACCTTCGCGCCCGTCTACGGTCTCGATGCGGCGTCGCTGGAGCACTCGTTCGATGTCTATTTCAAGGATGACGAAGAGTTCAAGTTAGGCAATTTGTCGAGTAGCGTCATGCATCTCCCTGGGCATACGCCAGATCACGTCGGCTTTGTCATCGGGAAGGCGGTGTTCACCGGGGATTCCATCTTCAACGTAGGCGTCCTTGGCGTCCCGGGGTCGAGACGCGCGCTCACCTTCCCGTCCCTTGTAGCCCGACGTTGGCTCGGCCCGGGCCGACTTCCCAGGCGGAAACGTAGAGATGCTATATTCGGTACGATGCCAATCTCCGAGGCTCTGAGTTTCATGTTGCCAGTCGCCCACTTATACTTCGTCTTACAGTCGATGCAGCGTTTGCTGTCACTGCCCGAAGATTACCGCCTCTATGTAGGGCACGACTACCCGCAGAGCCGTGACCAGACCTGCTTTAGCACCGTGGCCGAGCAGCGTGAGAAGAACAAGCATGTCAAATTGGGCACGGATGCGACAGCGTTCATCCAGTTCCGAAAAGAGCGCGACGCGGTCCTCGGCGCCCCTCGGCTACTACATCCATCCTTGCAGGTCAACATTCGCGCAGGCAGGCTGCCCCCGCCAGACGCGAACGGAAAAGTCTATATGCGTACCCCTGTGTTATCCGATGTGACGCTGTAATGCGTAGTCGTTCCGTATACTATTTACCGGCTCTTAATCTCATGTCAGCTGCACTACCCCATGGCGTAAATACAGCTTTGGCTTACATGCTCCTCTATATTGCATTCGTCCAGTGTAGTTCTTTATTTCACAATGGGTAGGAGGTGTACCACATTGCGCGTATGTGAGGTGCCTTCAGAGTAATAATTCCGTCGGTCTCATGCCGCGGTGTGGCTGTCCGGTGTACACAGGACGCTTGGAGATTCGGACTCGACGGCCATGCTCTTGCTTTGGTTTCATCGAGATTTGACGTCGTGGCTAATGATCCCAGTCCTGAGCATGATTAATGGCCGCGACAGCATCTCGCATTCCACGTGCTTCCTTGTGGCTTCCTATACTCGTCCCTCTTAATTACACCTGAGGCGACAACGTCTCACCCCAATCATCCTCGATCTTCGCTCACAAGCTACCGCACCCCGCGTTCTCCACTTAGATCCAATCGTCTCTGCATGTGCGCGAACGACGTTCCTCTCGAAGTCTGGCAGCAAATCTTCGGTTACGCGTGCTGTGACGGAGGGCGCACCGGACTGTCCCTCGCACTTGTTTCGCGGTTCTTCCACAATGCGACACACCCCGTACGACTCCGCTCTCTCGCATTCTACTCTCTACGCAGCATATGTCAATTCCTGGAGTTCATAAGAGCGCAGCAAGCAAGGACTCACCGCCCGCCCAAGATCCTACATCTACTCCTATCCTTCTCCAACCCCCGCGACCCCGATGGACCGGCAATTGAAGACAACGCCGAGCCTGATCCGTACATGTGGCTCCGTGTCCGTCAACAGCGCGAGCACGAAAAGGCGGCCTGGGATCGTCAATTTATGCTGCTCGTCCCCGCCCTGCTTGCACTCGCCGCTCCCAACCTCGAGACCCTCGCACTCCTGCAATCCGATGGCCACGCATGTCCTGTCATGGCCGACGCCGAGCCAATGCCGCGTCTGCGGGAGCTGACTCTCCTTACGGGTGTCGCGGTCATGCTCAGCGATCGCGATCTAGGCGCACCGGGAGATGCGACATACGCTAGAAGCCCAGAATTCCCCGCGGCCCCCTCCCCTTCACCGAATCCCGCACCACGTCCACACTACCCACGCTCGACCGCCGCCTCCGGACCCGAAGCTGCTGTCGTCGTAGATGGGTTACCTGCGACGCCATCAACCGGGGAATGCGGGCGAGGCAGCCACGCGCGCGTCTTCCCAGCGCTCGAGCGCTTGCACATCGTATGCGGCAGGCACCGCGACTGGACGCTGCGCACGACGCTCGAGTGCCTTCCCCGAATGACGCCCTCGCTCTCGCATCTCCGCATCTCCAACGCGACATACACGCACGGCAGGGATGACTGCATTCCCGTCTTCCTCCGTCGCGCGCTTGCACCGCCACATATCGCGCAACTCCGCGATCGCGAGCAGCGCCTGCCTCGCGCGCCTTGGGATTTTTGCCACGCCGGGGAGGACACCGCGGTGCATGTGGAGGGGACCGGGGAGGGAGACACCGCGCCCGCGTTGCCCGCACTCAGGAGCGTCATTGTGCACTCGGTACCACCTCCTCCCGGAGGCCGATGCCAGAATCCATACGAAGACTATCGCGTGCTGGTCGATTCCGTGCGTTCGACGGCGTCGGCGTGCGAGGAAACACCGGGGAGCGATGTCCGTGTCCAGTGGATGGAGAGTGAGCGGACGCGGCACCAAGAATGGGAGCGTATGATTGAGGCACAGTGGGTTGACCGCGTGCAGGGCGGGCGTGGTTGCTGGTAGGGATTCAGGGGCGAAGATTAGTTGGGGAAAAGGCTCGAACTTGAACGTCTAGGAACCAACTGTACGAGGACTTGATACGGACTCACATGAGCATCTTGGTTTAGTTATGTCATGTGCACCGTTTCAGATACGTGTCATTGATACGAGCGCAGAAAGGCGCAGATTCTACAGTATGAAGCTGCGGACGAGCAGTGGAATCAAGGCCGTCTATGGGCATATTACTAGCACCGCGTGCGGTAACATGTGCAGTACTGCGGTGTACAGCCCACAGCTGACTGTGACTCACTAGTATGATCTTTGATTCTTGCATTGTATAATTACACTGAGCACATGTCGACCGTCTAGGTGATGGAGCAAAACTCAACGAAAACATGCGACGAGACGCGTTGATCGCGACACAAGCACCACCACCCACCCACTAGACTCAGCAAGATTCGCGACCCATTTGAAATAGTAGACTCACATAGATCTATCAGGAGGTATATTTGCGATATCAATGCACGGTCAACGCGTATTATGGGGCCCTTCTGTGAACGGCTATGTCACAGGGACATGCAATTGCGGGGAGGTAGCCTGTTCACCAACGTCATTTTGTGCAGCTTGCGCGGGCGCATCCTCAAAAGGGCCTATGCATTCAGAGGTTCATGTAGTTTATCAACGTATCAATAAGACCTGTCGTGATGTTCCAGTCAGTCATGCGTAATTTCCCCGTCTAACTAGAGGGTGAACCATGACCTCAAAAGAATCAGCTGAGTCTTGGGAAATGTCTTATGACTGCACAGTCTAGTAGGCCCCCATGCAGTGCGTTCATAGGGCGCAGTCAATGGTTCCACAATATTTGAGTATCTATCTGGATATCTTGGGGGAGCCCTTGGACCATGTTCCATGACCGGATGTAGTAGTTTTGCAAAGAGTCTGAAGACGCCAGCTCGTGGCGTGCCCGAAGATTCCCGATCAGCTGTGACACAATAGTGTGACTGACGCGTTAGTAACCTGTGACAACCGCGACAGCCGCGCGACGCGTTCACTTACCACCTTGATGTTCTTCCGACCGCGATCGACCCTCCTCCTGTGAGACCAGAGATCAATTTCCTGTTGCACTGCAAGATATTCCGAAATTGCTCTGCAATCAGGGCTTTCTGTGCTCCGACACTTCCACATCGCCAGTGAACGTTACTGAACGTCAATTGACCTGGGCTCTTCCTCATGTCTATCAATTCATCGCGCTCTAAGACTACTGAACGTAAAAGACTATTTCTACATGGACTGAAACCGTGTCGGTGAGTAAATATGGCTCTCCTCACAGCTTTATTGGCTTATGACCGCATACATAGAGCTTCCAGCAATAACGGCTCTCTAGAAGGCATGTGATGGCTTGTTTTTCAAAAGGTCAAACATGTACTGAAGGCCTGCTTTCGTTACAGTGTTTTCAAGAGCCACTAAACGTCCAAAGACGGATGGCTTGAATTCGCGCTACGACCGCATGGTCCGCACTGTCAACACGGTCTATCCCGACCACGCGGGTCTCCTTCAGTCAAATCGCTCGCAACGAGAGCGTGTCTCTTCTTCGCCATCCGCTACAGCCTCTGATGTTCTCGACACACCTGCAAAAGGCGAAAAGCATTATAACGACACCTTGAGGGACGCAGATACTGGTATACAAAGGACTCGTTCGAGCTACCCTCCGTCAGCAATGGAGCTGGTCCATCCTTTCCATCCTTCAGCCTTCTTCAGCCCCACTGCTGATCGAAACGCCCCGGGCAGTGATATGGATAATCTTCCTATGTGGCTGCGAGGCACTATCTCCACACTTGACGATAAACATCCCTTGCGGGCTCTGCTCCCGGACACACCAGGTCGACATTCAAGCCCATCCGACCTCCAGCCGAGCTCGGAAAGGGATACGACTCCTGAGACAGAAAACTCTCTATTCGCCTTCCGTTCCCCATCTCTCATGCCTGACATTTCGAGAGTACCAAGACAGCCGCCCTCTGGCATTTCATCAACCCAGGGGATACCGACTCATCTCGGGCAAGATGCCATCGATGAGAGTGCTTGCGAACAGCCAACTTGGCTCCCGTTCTCTGATCCAGGTCCTGCTTCATCTATCGCACTTCCTACCCCCAACTTAGCTCTATGGCCCCCGATCTTCGCGCAAAACCACCCTGGCTGCCCTGTCTACGAACCCGGCGCTCGTCTGTCCTCCAGCAACGTATACCCGCTCTCTGTCCCCATCTCCCCTCATACCAGAGTTGATCACCACCTCTCACGTCCTGCTAGCGACGCAGCCCAGCCACTTAGGCACCCTATGCAACTCAGTTCCCCGCCCCTCTTTGATTCAGGGTTAGCAATACTACCTTACCTTGAACCTACGCACCCACGAGAACCTACTTCATCCAAGTCGACCCCAATCACTTGTTCACTCCCTCCGATGAGCACGGATACTTCTCTACTTTCTGGACAGTTCTTGTCGGATGTTAGGTCTCCCCGACGTTCTCTGCAAAGGTCTTTAGGAGGCTCGATAGACCACACGACACTTGACTTCAAGTGGGAAAGATTTGATCGCCGTCATATTATCCTAGACGATACTTCTTCATCGCCCGTGCATGACGACGTCGACTCGGAGGCTGCTTTCTGGGGTCATCCTTCACCACATATAGTCGACACCGACGGCAGGGCAAGTGACCTACAACACGTCCCAGAAACCCGAAACACTTCCCGGGCCTCTACCAGACATGAAACTACCGCTCTCCCCGTACCGCTGCAAGCCAATGCGCGAGCTGTTAAAAGTAGTCGAACTCAGCATAGCGATCCCGACGGCAACGTCAGAGCGCATCAATCTAGCCCTAACCGGTTTGCCTGGATTGTGCCTCCTCGGGATGGCCTCCTTCAGCCCCAGTTCGAACCCACCACCAACACTGCTCCCTCTACTCCTGACCGGCATCCTGGGGAAGGCGGCGCAATTTTTCCAGAAGCAGACGAGGCACGACTCAAACACCAGCCAGAACGACCATGTTTTGCTCCAGCACCTGGTATCTATGTGTCTCCGCTGCAAGATGCATCTAGGATAATGGTCGACAAACCAGGAAATCGGCCAAATACTGGAAATAAGATGGCTCCCAACGACATGGCGGGAGGACCTGTTTCGGCGGGGTTAGTCCTAGAGGTACGTTCAACGTAGTTCAGCGTCCTTGCACGTACTCAAGTTGAGGAACAGACAGAGTACATACCGGCACAGTCCTCTCATCCTGAGCCTCGAGCGATGCCCGAAGTGGCCGATGGAAAGTTTGCTTCGGGCTCGAACGCCTCGAACTATGATCACGACGTCTGTGGGAAGGATCAGTTCGAGGGTGAAGGGAGCGGGTTGCCGGAACAATCTCAGGAAACGAACGACAGTATCGAATCGTGGAATGATTAGGTCCGCGCACCAGTCAAATATTTCGAACTCGGTGATTGATATTTGCGCGTTCAAGGCTTTGGTGTCAGATGTTCTCATATAGAGCCTAATTCTAACGCGAGGTAGTTCCGAATATCTCAGGAGACGGATTGTCAATCAGGGGTGTCAGGTACTTAAGCGGGAGCGCCTTCGGATGCTCTCGGGCGGCGCAAATCCCATGCCCACATGAAAGCTGAAGAGCCGAAGCGTCCACGAGGTAAAGCCATGCCATATCATCCCCGTCACGGTCTGGCCACCCGCTAGGTAAGGTACTGTCATTCGATTGCATCGGAAGTTTGCTCATTGAATATCGAAGGCTCGAACCGGTGAATTGCTCGTGTGGCAACGATGACGTGAATTTGCGCTTTGCCTTATGGGCATCAAAAATGTTCTCCCCAAGGACCTGCTTGGGGATATGCGGTGAAATACATAACCACATCGTACAGCGTATGACATCCCGTAATAGATTCTTATGATCGACGGGCTCCGATGCGTCGGAGGAATCATGCAGTCTGGCCTCTCGCCGGTCCTCGCTAGAGCGTTGGCTCTTCCGCTCTACCCCAAGGAGGTGGATGTTGGGCGCTGAAACCATAGTCAAAAAGGCCGTCTAAATCTCTGAAAGGTCTTCAGGTGATTATCTTGCCCTCCATGCCGTCCACGGTGGTCTTTGCTATAGCTGCCGTTGTATCTATCGCGCTGCAGGGAGTCGTTCTCGGTCGTGCGAGCATTCGCCAGAACACCGGGCTCCGGGTCACCGAGAACAGTGGTGTCTGTGAGACGACCCCGGGAGTCTATCAGGCATCTGGGTATGGTGATATCGCTTCGGACTCGAGCATATGGTATGTGCGGCGCGTCCTTCATTACTAATCCATAGTCTTGCGCGCTGATTCCACTCCCTTCCTGCGTACTAGGTTCTGGTTTTTCGAAGCTCGTCACAACCCGGACACTGCCCCAGTTACATTATGGCTCCAGGGCGAAGTGAGCGCGGTGCTTCTGTACACGTATGCATGCATTTATCTGACTGTATGCACTTTCAGGGAGGGTATTCTAGTATGGTCGGCCTCTTCACTGAGAACGGCCCCTGTCATCTCAACGACGACGGCGACGGCGTCTCCCTTAACCCGTTCTCCTTCAACGAGGTTTCTAACGTGTAGGACCCGCATATATAGTAATGGAAAGTGAGCAGTATTGATCCTTATTTTTTCTGCTTCCATAGCCTCTACATCGACCCAGCGCCGGGCGTCGGCTTTTCCACTGGGTCTAGGAACCTGACAACGTCTGAGCAATCGGCTGAAGATACATGGGCCGTGGGTATATTCTGTCTTGAGTTTCATCTTACTCGTAGACGTTTTTGATTTTTTGGTAGTTCCTCCAATTATTCTTCGCAGATCCACGTTTCTCGAAATACCAGAAGAACGACTTCGGTCTTTGGAGCGAGCATTATGGCGGAAATCTTGTCTCCACGGCTGCTACGTGCGTCTGGTTACAACTGATCTTTCATATCGTTGTTTGTCTAACCTTTCTACAAAGTTATATGCTGTCTCAAAATGATGCTATTGATGCTGGCACCGTGTCGGGCATCAAGATTAACGTTAAGAACATTGGTTTGGGTGGTCCATACATGGTGCGGAGAACTCGTATGCGCACTGTATATACTCCCCCAGCTGACCTGCTACGCAACCTAGGATCCTCTGGTTCAGCTACCATGGTATCTCGACTACGCGGTTGGGAATCCGTGAGTGACTGAGCTGTAAGGTCCTCGCGTTGTTCTAAGTTTAAGCCTTCGCATCCAGCTATACTCAACTCGTCTCCGCTTCGACGATCCTGGCCCAATGTCGTCTCTGGCATCATGAAGAAGGCGCGTACTCGACCTCGGAAGTCACCGCCCTAATTCTCGGACTGACGGCATGATTCTAGGTCCAGAACTGCTACTCCAGTGATCCCTCGAACAACCTCGTCTGCTGGGACGCCGTGCTCGCCGCCGACCTCGACTACATCGACCCTCTAGCCGGCTCGTTCAACCGCTTCAACGTGAAGACGAACAAGTCCGACCCATCGACGACGCCCTTCCTATCGCGCGCGGACGTGCAGGCCAAGATCGGCGCGGTAGGCAACTACACGGAGGACAATATCTTCGTCGCGTACAACTTCGAGACGTCCGGCGCGTGGATCCGCAACACCCGCCCACTGCTCGAGGGCCTGATTAACAAGGGTGTGCAGACTACGATGTGGGCCGGGGACGCGGTACGCGCTCAGTTCTCCACCCTTAAATTACGTAGAACTGACTGGCGCGCGGCGTTGTTCCGGACCGGCCGTCTACAGGACTTCGAGGGGAACTACTTGATGACCGAGGCACTCGCCACGGAGCTCGCTACGGACGCGACGGCCAACTTCTACTTCACGCCCTTCAGCACCTACACCGTCGGCGGCCAGGTGGTCGGCCAGTTCAAGGCCCTCCCGCCCTTCTCTTACGTCCGTCTCCAGGGAGCGTGAGTGTTTAACGTTTACCCCTTCTCTCCGTCTCGGCGCGAGCGCCCCGTGGGCGAGGACAGGGCAACGCTGACCGGATCTCGCACCCGACAGGGGACACAACATTGGGGATTTTGCCACCGGCTCGCTGGGGAGGGGTCAAGCCGCATTGCAGGTGTTCAACCAGACCATCCATGGCGCCGTACTGTCCGCCGACTGACATTGAGATGGGCGAAATCTTCAGGGGGTACAGGGATCGGGATTGGAATGGAAGGTGGCAAGTATGCTGGATACCGGTGTCGATGTGGTTTCTTGTTCGTCGGTTGTGACTCGAGGAAGACGCGCGCGAGCTTCGCGCCAAGAGGTAGAACGCATCTACGAGGCACTGCAGTCGCATCTGGTCCGATGGGGCACCGGAACTCGGAACTTGGAAGTATTGCGCACACGCCACCTAATCGAAGGTCTACCGTTTCTCAAAAATTGAACGCCGATCACGGCGAATACGAGAATCAGTCTGAACAAGAACGTGATGAAGAGCTACAGACGACAGCGATATTGACAACAATGCGAGGAATAAATATTCCAATACTATACGAATGACTCCACTCCAACGCCAACGCCGACGCCAATGTTGTCCCCCAGTCAAGAACTCATCTACCAGCCCACATCCCCGCCATCGTACGCCTCGACGCGGACCCCCCGCTCGCCTTTGACCTTGCGAAGGCGGTAACGCTCGAGGTCGTAACGCTCATACGACGCCGCCGCGAGGCGCATAGCACGTATGTGGTGCGGGCGCGAGTTTGCGGCGGCCGCGTGTGCGCGAGACTGCCAGATGCACGTTGCGAGGTTGAGCCCGGACACGGGGTGCGGCGTGCCGTACCAGTAGAGGATCAGCTGTGTGTGGGAGGTACGTAACGGGAGAAAGAAAGCGATGTACGTTAGTGACAGCGTCACGGAGAAGCAAGAACAGAGGGGGTGGACGGGAGACGTACCCCGCCGTTCTGGACCGCTTCCTCGTGCGCCTTCTTGTCCGCGTCGTAGAGCGCTGTGGGTGGCGGGCGCGTTAGCACATATTACCGCGCTCCGTGCGTCCGGACGGGGAGGACAAGGAACACTTACGTCCACCATCGCTGCCATCCTTGCGTTTGCTGCGGAAGGCGACGCAGTACCACTCGCGCTCGTCGTCCTCGGGGAGCTCGAGCTCGGCCCAGTTGAACGCGTCCTGGTAGGGTACGGTCGCGTACTCGTCCGTCACGGGGTGGAAGCTGTGCAGCGCGCGGTGCAGCGAGAGCGACGCGTGGTCGATTGTCGGGAGGCGGGCGGCGGTGGAGAGCGGTTTCGGTGCGCCCGGGGAGAACTTGGGCGGGGCGGAGAGTGGGTAGCCGGGGTGGACGATGCCCTCGGGGAGCGAGGAGAGGAGCGGGGGGAGGTAAAGGATGGGTGACTGGGAGCGGGAGAAGGTGGGCAGGACGTGCGGGTCGCGGGCTTCTTTGGGTGGCGGGGACGGAGGTTCCGCGTCGTCCGACGTGGGGACAGGGGCGACAGTGACAGTGACGGTGTCCTTTGCCGCGAGTACAGCAGGAGGAATGGCGACAGTCTGCTCGGTCATTTTATGTAGCTTTGAGAGGCAGAAAGTGTTGCAGGGATGGCAGCGGGATTGTCAGAGGGAGAGAGCGGACTGTCTTGAATGCAGAGGACGGTGACCATCCCGCGAGGTATATAAATGACGACGACATTAAGAATGCTTGCGACAGACGCGAGCGCCGCTGATCTGCGGCCTCGAGTTTTGGCTCGCGACCAGGCGAATCGGAGGGCGGGACTGTTGTGCGGATGGTGCGAGGTGGTGTGAAGCGAGCCAGGCGATTGCGCGATTCAGACGCACAGGGGCCACGAAACGCATCGACTGAAAACGTTTCGCAGCTACGGCCTATCGCAGGGCTGGTGTATGCTGTACTCTATGTGTGTTAACGACATGGCACACGGAAGCGAAACGAACTGGGCAGGCCGACGAGGTGTAATTGGCGCGTCTGCCACAGATGGGACGGCGGGAAGACCGGGTCTATCAGACCCATTGCCAAGTGAACGTTGGGGTGCTGTCTTTTGCGGCGACACACTGCGGCCGGCGGGGGTCGGAGAGCAATGCGAGGCCGGCGATTTGGCAGAGACGAACGTCGGCGTTGGATGAGCGAAAGCAACAAGCGTGGGCCGTGCAGCACGCTGCAGCGCTGGGCGTGAGTGTCCTCGCGTGAGCTCGCGTGCATGTCGGATGTCCCCTGCGCTCCGACTCGCCTGGGCGCTATGTATGAGCAGACGCCCGCGCAATACAGGCCATGTGACTGGCGGGCGCACCCACGTCCTCGTCGCCTCGCCCGGTGGCAAGCCTTGCCCCGACACCGTCTCCTCCGCCCCTGCATCTGCTCTGCCTCCGCACAGGTCATGGCTACCCGCAAGGCGGCCGACCACACCCTCTACCACCTCAACCCCAAGGGTTTCTGGAAGAAATTCAGTGCGTCCCGAGACTGTATTCACCGCGTTCTGTCTCTGAACAGCATGCGTTCGCAGGGGATACGGTCGCGGTAGACCCCAACATATCCAGTGGTCTCCCCATCGCCGGCGTGCATCGTTACCCGCCTCCTGGCTCGAGGCCAGAGAAGTACTCCACGCCTGCCACCAAAGGTTAGGCAATCAGACTTGGCGGATGTGATTGGCAGGCATTCATCCTGCTCCCGTTTCTCCAGCGTCCGACCCCGCCCAGAACCCGTACTGGAAACGCGATGTGCGCCGCGCGTACCCCCAGCTCTCCGTGGTGACGCAGTCGGAGCTCTCTGCTCTCCTCCTTGATCACGCAAGGGCACAGCAAGTGTACGTGCTGGGTTCTTCCGCTTTCTTCGACCGTTCTATTCACTTTCCTACCAATCCACGTTCCAGTATTGCTGCACCCAGTGAAGCGACAGGTGCTCCTGTTCCCGCAGAGAAACAGGATGCGGTCGACCTCACCCAGGCTCTTGCCACCATCACCGCTGCACGCAAAGCCTATTCCGAGTCCCACCTTCCTCCCGTTCCCCCGAAGGCATACAAGACGTGGCGTCCGGAGCATGCTGAGGATGCACCCCATGATCCCCACGCGTACTTCCCTATGAGGCTCGTGAAGTAGAGTAGACCTGGCAATATACACATTTCCTTCGCCGTCCACTTGTATCGGAGTCTGGCCCTCTATTTCCGCAGTATTCTCCAACACGCCATCTCTCCCGCTTTGCTGTCTACCTTGAGAAGCCACGTACCCTAACCATGCACGACCGTAGATACTATTTGTAAGGGTTTAATCCGGATGAAGCTGGGATCTGAGAAATGACGATCGCGTGGGAAGGGCCAAACAAGGGCATCACTCTGCCGCGCCGCATGAATCGGAATCTGTCTCGAGCAATGAACACCTTTGCCATCATCTCTTGCTGAATCTCGAACGACCTCGCACTGAATCGCTTTCTTCTGCTTAACGTTACCTTCTTGACCGGTAGATATCATTCTCAGCCTCTCTAGTGTTGAATATCACAATGTCCTCGGAAGACGCGCCCCCTGCAGCACTCGCCGTCGGGTCCTCAGTAGAGGCGCAGACAGCCGCGTTCGCGAACGACCCACGCGTACACTTCGACCGGAATGCGGGGACGTGGCGTTTTGAGCAGGATGATGGGTCGGAGCTTGAGTACGACGCGGCGAAAGGTGCTTGGGTCCCCGTGGTGAGTACCATAGTGGCGGAGCGCTGAATGCAACCCTTCATACCGTCTTATGCGCACACATATAGCTGGACGACGACCTTGTCAAAGCGCAGCAAGCCGCATACTCTGTCGCGGGTGTGGACGAGGAGGTGTGTGTCTTCTTCGCGGTGTGTTTAGACTGCGCCTCACCACCCCACCTCCTCGCGCCAGGCCCCCGCGGCGCCGGTCCAAAAACGCCTCAACAAGAAGCGCAAAGAGCCCGCAGATGTCCCCTACGTCGCTACCAGCTCGAAGCGCGGCAAGAACGCCTCCTCATCCACCAACGCCGCCGCCGGCTCCTCCTCCGCGCCCCCGCCCAAGTCCAAGAACACCGCGGTCTACGTGACGCACCTCCCCCCAGACACGGACGTCGACGAGCTCTGCGCGCGGTTCGGCAAGTTCGGGCTGATCGAGGAGGACGACGCGGGGGACCCGAAGGTGAAGCTCTACGCGCGCGAGGAGGACGGGGCGTTCTCGGGCGACGCGCTCGTCGTGTACTTCAAGGAGGAGAGCGTCGAGCTCGCGGTCGCGATGCTCGACGACGCGGAGCTCCGCCCGGGCGAGCCCGCGACGCGCATGCGCGTGCAGCGCGCCGAGTTCGGGCACAAGCACGAGAGCGGGAGCGTCGAGGGGCAGCAGGCGGGCGCGGGGAAGCCGCGCCCGAGGAAGACGATCGAGGACAAGAAGAGGGCGACGAGGCGGATTGGGAAGATGCAGAAGTGCGTGCCGCGCTTCAGGACTCCTTTCCGGGGAAGCTCACGTCTGAGTTTGCGGGCTTGGACAGGAAGCTGGGCGAGTGGGATGACGAGGACGGATTCGGGCCGTCGATTACGGAGGAGGACAAGGCAAACGCGGCGAATAAACACGGGCGCGTCGTCGTCCTCAAGCACATGTTCACATTACAAGAACTCGAAGAAGACAAATCGCTCCTACTCGACTTGAAGGACGACGTGCGTGAGGAATGCGCCACACTGGGCGAAGTCACGAATGTTGTGCTCTATGACGTGCGTGCGCGCCTCTTCGATGTCGCCATCCGCGACCACTTATGCGTTTTGTGTTTATATTTGTGTCCGCATGGACGTGTGGTTTTCTTACAGGCGGAACCGGACGGCGTCATGACGGTCAAATTCAAGGACCCGCTCAGCGCGCAGGCATGTGTCATCGTGAGCGACCGGTGTCCTACTCTATTTTCGTCCTCTGGCTCATCCGTCCCGACAGAAAATGAACGGCCGATTCTTCGCCGGCCGGCGAATAGAGGCGTCACTCTACGCCGGCCGACAACGGTTCAAGCGCAGCGGGCAGAGAGACAACTTCGGCGATGGGGACGAGAACGAGAAGCAGCGGCTGGATGACTTCGCGCAATGGCTGATGGCGGAGGGCGAGTGAACGGGTGCGTTTATCCGGACTGTAGTCTAGTTTTTCTATCCGTCTATTGTGGCGCAGCGGGAAGGACGTCGAGATGTACACGAGCGAAGAGAGAAGCAAGATGATAAATACACAAAGCATCCCGACAGCAGGAAAGCAGAGTCAATGAGTGAGAACCTCCCGGGACCCCGTGTCCATCCGTGATCCAACAGTCAAGCTTCACCAACACGAACAGAGCGGCTTGGCGTCAACAGTCTCCAACCGCTGCCAGAAGCACGAAACGATCAGCATCGACATGAAACGGAGCGCACGGACGTCGAACTGACCTCAACTACCATCATCCGTGTCTTCGGACTCTCCGCGGCGTCGCCTCGCATCCACTCCAGGCTCGGCTCCTCTTCGCGCAACGGCGTCTGCCCATAACTCGCGAAACGCCCGTGTAACGTTGAGTGCGGGCCTTCGATATGGCTCGTGCTCTTCGAGAGCGCGACGAGGTCCTCCTCCGCAAACGACATGGACAAGTCTGCTTCTCCCTCACCCTCAGTATCGTGCGCCGTATCCTCGCCTTCGGGAACAGCAGGCAGTCGCTCTGAGCCTAACGAGGACGGGGCCATCGCTCCGCCCTCGCCGGATGACGTGCGCGAGAGGAGCGGCGGGGACGCTGGTCCAAAGAACGTGGTCTGCGACGCGGGCGCGGACGACGGCATCGGCACTGGCATTGCGGCTGGGCGCGCGGGGGCGCTGGACGAGGATTCGCCGACGTCGACCTCCTCCTCGTCCTCCGCGACAATATCATCCGCGCCGAGACGCTTCAGGCCGGCCTCGACGGCGTCAAGGCGCTCCATATGCTCGAGCACAGTAACACCGGTTGTGGCGGGGTGTACACGTTGGAACTTGGCCGAGAAGGAGACGGGGCGGGAAAGCCCTGTCATGTCCGTCGACAGGCGCCTGATGGGTGGTGGGAAGCCGGAGATGCTCTGGCTCCGCGTCCGTCGGGGCTGTGTCGGCAGCGGGGGCATGGACACAATGGATGCGTGCGGGGAAAGGGTGGGGACTTGCGCTGAGTACGAAGAAGTATTGTGGCTCTCTGGATTGGGCAGCGGAATCATGTCTTCAGTCACTGGGATGTCGTCATCCCAGACGAGGACCTTCTGTCTTCGCGTGAGCTCCAGTGGACCTGCGAATCTGTCAAACACGAGTACACCGGCGATCCAGACTGACTATTTACCTTCGTCCTACCCAGGATAGTCAGTAAGACCCTTCACGGCATTGGCGGAACAGACTTACTGTGTGCCTGAGGGACTGTACGATGTTCCACGCTTGTCCCTTGATGACAGCCAATTGCCTCTGCGGAACGGGTGCTTAGGCCTCCTTCCGAACACATCGCAGGAACGGACGTACCCTGAACATCTTGGGATGGAAGTCTGGGTCGACTGCAAACAGCTTCCGCAGTTCGTAGGTCGTATCTGCCCACCATGTTTTGGAAGTGAGCAGGGGCAAGAAGTGGTCTCGCGTCTTCTGACTGAAAGGCCGTCCAATGATCGTGACCGGAAGATAAAGCCATCCGTACGTGTATGACCTCCAACCCTTCGGATGCTCGTGTGGGAACGATAGTGAGTTGTCGATTGCGGCGATATGTATGTGAGGCTGCCTCGTGTATGGAAGGCTAGACGTCGCATAGCTCTGCGCGTAAAGAGGCGTGGCAGATGGACCAACAACTGTGTGACTGCTGCCGCCGGTGTCTGTACGACGCAACTCGGTCATCATTGGCATCTCGGGCCGCGATGTTCTCGAAGGCGCAACATCAACGAGCGACTTCGAGTGGTCGCCCTCGCAGTATTTGATCATATAGTTATCGGCTCCACGGTCAGTGTTGAGCATAAGATAATCTGCAAATATATGTAAGTAACGCTATGCACGAGGCCGGCTGGGCGGGTTTACCTAAAATAACAAGCCTTGTGGACGTAGTGTGAGTAAGTTGGTACAACCTACAGCTAATCTGACTCACTTTTCCAGCTCTTCACGGAAGTTATCCTGTAAGGCAGGAGTCCAGTAAAAAGGCTCTCCAGTACGGCTTTCTGAGCTGTCATACAAACGACGGTCCACGTCGTCGTCGTCATCGTAGAAGTCTTCCTCTACACCCGTCTTGCCGCAGACAACCTTGAGCGCACCCAGGAACTTCTTGTAGACGCTGCCTTTCCGATGTGTGTCGTCGCCAAATGTGTCTGCAATAGCGCGTCCAGGCCATGGGTGCTTTCGTAGGAAATCGGATGCGTCTAGGATATTAGAGTCACACGACGTATATTTTGTTTCGAGGTGTGGTTCGCATACCTGTGAACCCATGAAGGAAGAATTGCATGCTGCCTATCTTCTCGGGAAGCGGCTTGCCCTTCTTCGCGGCATTTCTGTCAAGCCAGTCATAGAAGAAGGCCTGTCCAGATATCAGCCAGGCGCGAGGAGAAGCCAAGGATAGATGGCCTCGCCCAGTAGGCAGACATACCTGACTTGATAAAGAGACGAGCTGTGTTCGCGGAACGATGTTGAGGCTCAGACGTTCGTCAAGTAATGACGCGGCAGCTTCTGAGATGTAACTAGGAAGACGTGACTTTCGTGTTCCTCACAGACGGATGTACGCACATACCTCAAATTAGGGATGAGGCACGCTCGACCGAAGGGTATGATCCATCGAAATTGCCTGTGCAGCCATTTCGTGGTCTAGTTGCGTCCCTCAGCCATGAGCATATAGACAAGTCCCATAACTGGCCGTACCTTGGGATTCAGCCGCCCATATGGCTCTTCGTCCTTCGGCTTGAAAACTCTGTTTGACCATTAGTATTCGCAAGTCCGGGGAATAGTAGGTTTAGGACACACGCTACTGTCTGTATTCGACCGTCAACCTTCGCGCGTGCAAAGTATGACCCAGAAGATCCCTTGACAATCATCTTGGGATGAATACCCTCCATAATGGCATCCCGTACTGCTTGCACGTATCTTGTACCATCAGTCAAAAGAGAAGGGCTCCCTACTCGTTTAGCACTCACATCTCGAAGTCGTCGGTCGTCATAGGGGGTTTATGATCCAAAGTCTTGACCTGAACGCACCGTATACACGGGGTCACACTTCCATGCCGTCGCAAAACAAACGCAGACACTCACCGGGTCGTTATAGGTGACCGAGGGAACATATTGAGGCTCAAACACGCTACGCCATATCTCCTTCCGCGAGTTATCCTCGACCTTCTTCTTCCGCTTGACCTTCTGTGCAATGGATTCCGTCCACCTAGTATCCAGTTACACTCCGCGCGCACAATAATACACAATACGGCCAACGTACCGCTTGAACGCATTATCCAGCTTGCTCAGGTCTATGTGCACCGGACGATGTGCCCTCCGGAGACCGCGCGTCGGCTGGGAGAGGCCCTCCGAGACGTCGGCTTCCTCATCCGCACTTTGCGCCAGAGGCTGATAGTCGGCGCGGTTCGGCGGCATTGCTGGCGACACAAGGCGAGTGCAGCACCAGTGGAAGTCAAGCCGGGGGCGGGGGCGGAGACCAGAGGTGCGGGGACGGGGACGGCGTGGAACGTGCCACGCACGGCAGAACGCACGCCGGGCAATGCTCCCAAATCAGGCAGCCGACTATCCAACTACGGAAGGTTCGCTCGTGACTGATGTCCTAGCAACATCGAAGCGCTCACGGCCTGAACGCCTCCTTCATGTTTGCACCTTGCTCCTACCTTCATGCGTTCTTACCATCATTCATCTTGCAGACGGTGTGGTTATGACACAACCTGACGTTTGATTCTCGCCGCCTTTCAACCCACGACGACCTCAGAAACCGTACTAGCGGTAACACAGGTCGCATATCAGACTTAGCGGCCGGTCAGCGCAACGCCAAGCCATCACATCAATGTTAGCAACCTCTTCCTCGCCGGTCACCGGTCATCTTTGGTGTAGGAATCGGACGGCTGAATACAATAGACTGCAGACTCGCATGGTAACGCGACATGATGGTGAGTACTTTCTGCCTATATAATCGTTCATCGGTTTGTAGCCTAATAGGTCCTAGGAATCTCATCGAGGATAATGAAACGTTGACTTCAAGTAGTACCCTCGTCCGTGGGCTCTACCGGTGAAGCTTGAAGGCCATGAGACGGTAAGTGGCATGATATTGACATTAATTACGAGGCAGTGGCGGAGGGGCATGAGGCAATCAGACTGCGCAGGGGAAGCGCGAACAAGGTGTCGTGAAGCCCCGCCCGAACGTCGCGCGGAAGGCCGACGCCCGACCGACATTCCGAGCGCGGATTATGCTCACAGCCTGCCTCCAGCGGAGGATGTGCGAACAGTCTGCCCACGACTGGTCAGGATGCCGTGCTGTCAAAGTCAATGCTGTCATTCGAACCATAATGTATGTCGTAACGCCATATGCCAAAATAGACCCAGACCGTCTTTCTGCACGTAACTCCTTCCACATCGAAAGACCAGCTGAGCTGTCCCCGTAAGAGAAGCAAACGGGGCTAACCACCTTGTAATCTTGCGCATATAAGCGTGCTGTGCTTCATATGAGTAGCGATGGGAAGCTGGACTTGTTTTCGTTCGATGCACGTGATCCTGACAATGCGGAACAGGCGAATGACATTAGATCCGACGCTGAGGAAGGCTTACGGGGAGAATAGTGCCAGCAAAGCAGTCATACAATTCGGAATTGATGGTAGGCACTGTCGCGCGCAGTGTCCCATGCCGCGCCTCCTTTCGTGTGTCATGGCATATGGAGTAATCCTCATTGGAGGCTTGATCCCTCAATTCCGAATTCGCTATGCGTCTGCGATCCGGACCTGGTCCCCAATCCCTCGTCGAGGATTCTTGTCCGTGGATACCGCCTGCACGGCCTGTTTCTATATAGTGCCAGCAGCCGCGGTGAGGGCCGTTTCTGCCCCTTCCCACTTTCTTTGGCCCCCATCTGCTTCCCAGTTTTCGCGGGCATCTGTTCGTTCGCCCAAGATGACGCTTATCCAGCCAGTCTATCAGTGGAAGAGCTGGAGAGAGCGTATTCGGTGAGTCGGCATCTATGATTGCGTTATTTTTGGGATCGGCTGGGGTCTTAGCGTCGGATAATGGCTCCGGTGGGTGGGGAGGAGGGAAGAGAAGAGCGCTGGAAGGTCTCAGGGGAAGAAGGGCGTCTAATTCCCGAATACGGTTTCCCGATTTGGAGGAGGTCGGGGAGAAAGCGGCGGCGATTCGTTGGTGATGGCGCAATTTCAGCAACTTCGTCGTGCTCGTTTGTGGGAGTTGTGGTGGTTTGGCGGCCAAATGGCAACACGGTGGTTAACAAATCGCACCGCAGGTTATTCGGCGGTGTATGGAGTCGCTTCCCACCGACAACGAGTCCCATACCCCTTCCTTTCGTCGGTTAGCGCTTCGAAATGTCCAATGCACTAACGACGATGCTTCTTTTGCAGTCATTTCACTTGGGCCTGGCATGCTGTTATTATGGGCACGGGCGTCGTCTCGGCCCTTCTACACAACTTTCCTTACCACAATGATAGCCTGGCGCTCAAAGTCGCCGCTCTCATCGTCTTCCTCCTCAACCTTGTCCTGTTCACCTTCGTTTGCATATGCACAATCCTCCGCTATGCACTCTTTCCAGAGGTATGTTTATTTGCAGGTAAGTGTTCCCTTTGGTCATCTAACAGAGTGTCTTCTCGCTAGATTTGGGGCCTCATGATCAAGCATCCTGCACAAAGTCTATTCGTAGGATGTTTCCCCATGGGAGCCGCAACCCTAATTAATTCCGCCCTCGTGAGTTCGTTCTCCCTTCAGCCGATCTTGGGTGTGCTCACCGAGATGATGATAGAATATAAACCAAGATTGGGGTTTCGGAGGAACACCTTTCCTCTGGACCCTGTGGGGATTCTGGTGGCTGGATTCCGCTGTTTCCGCTCTGAGCGCGTTCGGAATGTTGTACGCCATGTACGCACGCCATCGTCTCATTGTTCGTGTGAAAGCTGCTCATAAACCTCAGGATGACGATCCAGGACCATTCGGTACAGAAGATGGCGGCGACATGGCTACTCCCCGTAGTTCCACTGATCGTCGCGTCATCAACCGGTGGCCTTCTGTCACACGCCTTCATGTCGGTCAACACCACGACCGCGCTCGTCACGTCCGCCTTCTCTTTCTCAATGGTCATTGCCGGACTCATGTTCGCGTTGATGATGATCACTGTCTACCTCCTCAGGCTCATCACCGCGGGCCCTCCTGACCCGATGCTCATCCTCTCTGCCTTCATCACCCTCGGCCCGCTGGGACAAGGCGGATTCTCGTTGCTCGTGAACGGCCAGGACCTCTCTGAGCTTCTACCATTACACATGGGTGACGAGTTCCCGACCATCGCGCTCGCCGGACAGATGATCTTTGCAGGCTGCTTCCTGGGGGCATACGTCCTCTTCTCAATGGGAATCGCCTGGATCATCCTCGCCATCATCTCTATTTGGCACGTCCGCGCGTCCCACAACCTGCCGTTCTCGATGGCCTACTGGGGCCTGATTTTCCCGAACGGCGTGTTCGCCCTCCTCTGCGTACAGCTGGCCAAAGTCCTTGACAGCGGCATTTTCCGCGCCATCGGCGCCGGCTGGACAGGTGCGTCCCGCTTGCGTTTATATCCGGCGTTTCGAGCGATTTGAGCTGACGCATTTTCCGGTCCACAGGCATCGTGTTCATCCTCTGGATAACGGTCTTCCTGCGCAGCATCCCCGCATTCATCGACGGCTCGATGTTCAAGGCACCCTACGTTCCCGATGAGCTCCCCGCGGCGAAGAAGGTGTACGACCCAGAGAAGCTGGACGGCTTCGGTAGCCACAACCCCTCCGCCTCCACCGTCATAGCCATCTAACCCCGGACTTTTTCTTGTTTTCGGCGCCCGTCCCCGCGTTTTCTAGGTAAAGACAGCCCACCGGACACGCCCACCTCTCCCTACCCGCCCTTCCCGCTCCCGTTCCCAACCCCTCCGCTGCCACCGCGCAAGCCAGCCCCTCCTCTAGACATCGAATCCATCCTGCGCGTATCCAACGGCCGCCTCCGGTAGATCCCGGTTTAGGCGCGCCCGCGCGGCGAACCCCCATCCCACCCGCTCTTTCATAGCGCATATCGTTGCGGGTAGAGTGCCGGCCACCGGACCCTCGTCGAGAATCGAGTGCTGCGTGTGTTCCACGGAATATTATATATTATCGTGTGCTATTGTAATCGTTCGTTCCTTGTCCTTGTAATCCATACGTCTATCCTTGTTCGTGATCCTCTATATCTAGCGTCTGATACTAATCGTTCACCCACAGCCAAGAAGGAGGAGGCGAGGCAGGAGGGGAAATCGTCACTGGCATATGGTTACATGGGAAAAGGTACGTCTAATCACACTATACAATCTGGGAGGAGCAGGGCGAGCCCGAGGTCGCGTCGGCCTCGCGGTTCTTCTTCTCCAGCTCCGCCGCCCGCGCCATGTTATAGTCCTCCAAGCACGGCGACTCGAAGATGTAGCCGCCGTTGACGAGAGTGAGCGTCCGCACAAACACCGCGGTCCACAGCGCGAGGGTCGCGACGGAGTAGATCGCGCCCCATATGCGGAAGAACTGCGAGTCGAAGGTGCGGTAAAGCTGGATCGTCAGGTTCGCGTATACGCCCTGTTAGAGCGCCCCATGCCGACGTGGATCGACGGAAGCGATGGAAGGACGGAAGGCCGAGCGTGCCGCATCGTGCACGTACGAGCGAGAGATGGCCGTGCGGTACGCACGCGCATTGTGAATTGCGGGCGACGGGATTGGGCGCAGGATGTAAAGATAACGAAACGTGGGCGTCAGCGCGTGCTCCGGGGATCCGCTGTCTCATGAAAACTTACGTTAGGGAAAATAAGGCCCCAGAATGCCTGTTTGAATGGGAAGCGGGTCTTGCGGAGGACCTCGCCGACCGCAAGGAGGGCGTAGATGAGCCACATCGTCGCGAGCGACCAGAGGACCATGCCCGCGCAGAGCGCGATGACATCAACGATCTCGCCTACGTTCGCGAGGCGGAGCACAGGCGACTCTCCGTAAGCGAGAGGAAGCGCCGTGCGGAAGCCCTGGCCGAGGAGCAGGATGGAGAAACCGCCCTGCCCCATCGGGCCGAGGGGGATGAATACGCTTAGAACTCCTGCGCTGGGTGGGATGCCGTAGATGATGAGGCGGAGGAGGTACGTGGTGAGGATCATGAAGGCCAGGCCAAGGCCGATGAAGACGAGCGCAGCAGACACGGTGAGGGTGAGGAGGCAATAAGACGCGTTGAAGTTAGCAAGCGCCGGAGCAATGACTCCGCCTGAGGACGATGCGACGATAAGGGTGACCACGGGCAGAAGCCAGAGAGATGTCATCCGTTCGAGCGCATGACTCTGACGGGCTTTCCTGATGATAGAACACGGCATGTCAAACACCGCTACCCGAGCGAAGATGCTTTGATACTTACATGATATGGACGAGCGCGAAGGCGCAGAGGATGGAGATTGCGACGTCGAGCCACCAGAAGGCCCACAACGCGTAAACGAATGCTTTTCCACCGAAACCGTAGTCCTGGTAGATGAGACCGACGGCAATGTTGATGAGGGTGGCGGCACCCATGGGATAGGTACCCAAGAATAGACTTTGTGTTGGATGGTTGACCATGATGGACCATACATCAGGGAAGATGATGTATCGCGCGGCGGAAAGAGCATTGAAGATAATGAAGAGGGCGAAGTTGAGGAAGAAGAAAATGTACGTGAAGATCTTCAGGGCAGTCGACCCTTCGCCGTAAGGAAAACTGTGGAAAAGGATGGAGATCGCGCCAGTTCCTGTATACGTAAGATGTCAGTGACTGAATTCTTCTTAGCCGGAGCACGTCGTGCGAGGACCAGGCGCGGCCAGCGCATACGGAGACACGTCGCCTTCGTGCTGCGAGGGACACTGAGTCCGTTCCACTACGAAGGGAGGACAAGCAGATATCGATTTTTACTGACCCATGATAGCGGCGAACCACGCCGGTGTGAAGTTGCTAGGGGTTCACGGGCGTCAGTATAGCACTGCAAGTGATTCTAGGAGAACATACCGGACACAGTCTTTGAGGTTCTTGCGCGGGGCGTTCATGGCTGGGGGGAAGAAGCGGATAAGGGGGAAGAATGGAGAGTGGGATGCTCTGAGGGGCTCGAACGCGCCCGGGATCGGTTTATAGCATTCGACATAATTCGGAATTGGGACCGTGCGGCAAGCACCCACCTGGCATCCGGATCCATATGTTCAGGCATCCAGTCAGATGGCGCACCGCCACTACGGAACTCGTCTGAGAGGCCGGGGAGCGACGGAGCGACCTGTCCCGTCCGTGGCAGTTAGCATTCGAGCTTGGCTTCGTGGCGTCCCGTAAGCAAGCAAAAGAACGCACGGGGCCTGTCCGCACCTAAAGTAAAGTACCGTCGGATTCCGTACGCAGGCTTCCTCGCACGCGACGGCTCCCGTACAAACTCCGCACTCGTCCTGAGGAATCAACGCGTTTACACTGGCTGCGGTGGCCTCAGTCGAGGATTCCGCCCGGGGTCGGCCTTGCCCTCGCATGGGGCAGGATGACGCCGGGGTGACGCCCGAGGAAGGCGTCTACTCCAAAAATGGATCCCGAGGAGCTTTGGTCCTGTTTGGCAAGAGCTTCCCATTCAAACACGCGCAAACTCGTCTTATGCTACCGAGCGAAGACGTGGCGTTTCCCACAATCCTGTTCTCTTCCCCTCATTACAATGGCGACCGCAGCCACTGACTGGGATCTCATCTCCTCGTACGCTGGTCTGCTCTCTCTAGCTTCCCTCTCCATATATGCCGGTTCTCATGGCTCCCTCTCGGTCAGGCCCTCTCACGGCATCTCGGACGTGACGCTGAACTAGGAGTCGTGGCAGAGCCGGGTCACCCGGCAGCCAGGCGCGGAGCCTGATGACGAAGAAGACGAAGAGATCGAACGGCTTTCGTCACAGGATGCGTATCTCTTCCCTGTGGTACGCGATGCTTCTCTACCCATGCAATACATATTACTAACAATGCTTCTTCTGTTACTCAGATCGGCTCAGTGGTACTCTTTGGCCTATATCTCATCGTCAAGTATTACGGCAAAGAGTGGATCACGTGGCTGTTGCAGTGGTACTTCACCTTCGCAGGTGTGGGAAGTGTAGGAAAGGTGAGTCTTCGTCTGGCTTCGCAACCGTCTTCTGCAATGCTCAAAGAAGTCAGTCCCTGATCGCTCTCTCCCGATGGATCCTCGGAGAAGCCCGTTGGAAGGAGTTCGATAACAATCGCGTCATGGTTTTGAAGGGTCAGAGAGGTACGCGTGATCTCCGGCATCCCGTCTCGGCCACAACTCAAATCTCATGCCGCAGAACTCTTCTGCATTTCCCTCCGGACCCCGTCTCTGTTCCTGATCCCCGCCGGCGCAATTCCCTCCATTGTGTACAATTTTGGTGGCAGTGCCACACGCCGTTCTGCTCTTCTGACCGACATTCTGGCTCTCTCCTTCTCTCACAACGCCCTCTCTCTACTCAAGCTGGACTCTTTCAAGACCGGATGTGTACTCCTCTCGGGGTTGTTCCTCTACGACATTTGGTGGGTGTTCGGGACTGAAGTGGTAAGCACTACTATTACCTTCCCGGGCTGCGGCACGTTTGTGTGAACATCCAACCCTCCTAGATGGTCAAGGTTGCTACCACCCTCGACGTCCCCATTAAGCTCTTGTGGCCGAAGTCCGTTCTTTTCGCGACCGAGCGAGGCTTCACCATGCTCGGACTCGGCGATATCGTCATTCCAGGCATGTTCGTCGCCACTGCTTTGCGCTACGACTATCACCGCACCGCCCGTCAAAGCTCCACGGGCCCAGTGAAGAAGACGTACTTCTACGCTGCGCTCGGTGCATACGTGGCTGGTCTGGTCACTACTATGTCCGTGATGCATTTCTTCCAGAAGGCGCAGCCTGCGCTCCTCTACCTCAGGTTCGCCGCACATGCATTCGCGTCATTGTACGGAATACTGACTAGCCCGCGCAGCCCCGCCTGTATTCTCTCTTTCTTCGTCACGTCGTTGATTTTGGGCGATTTCAACGAGGCGTGGGCCTGGTCCGATGACGTAGAGGACAAGAATGAGGGTCAGGTACCCAAGCCCGTAGTCAACGGAGATAGCAAGGCCGATGAACGTTCTGCTGCCCCCGAGGCGCAAGAAAACGAACCCAAGGGGGCAGAGCTAGCGCCGTCGCAAGAGGAGGTCACGGAAAGCGCGGACAAGAAGAAGCGGTCGAAGAAAAAGCGGAGCTGACTGCATACGTACTACTAAGTCATGTATAATCTTACGTCTATTGTTATGCTAATGGAATGGATGTTCTCGATGCTGCCTGCGTCTCGTTCTCTCGCCACACTGCGGTACCGTAGGAAGTTCGGGCTCGTCGCCGTGTCAATGGACGTCTCATGGAGTCATGCACGGTCACCTTGCGATGGTAGCGTGAGGCGTCTCAGGTGAGCTTTAGCAGAATCATGCCACCGTCACGTCCGATCTCACTCGGTCTCACTCGGTCACTGGTCACTAGTCACTCTTCCGACTCGATCCATCGAGGCGGTGTTCGAACCGGACGGAACACGTATCTTGTTAGTCCACCGAGACGCTTGTGCCACGGCTCGTCATGCGATCTGGTTCAAGCACCTGACTGGGCCTCCCACAAAGCATCAACAGGAGGGTCCGGAGCAAGTCGTCCAGCTCAAGCTCAATACAAGGCGATGAGTGCCGTCGTATGGCTGTTCGACGCCTCGCCACGGGAAAGGTTGCACGTTGCGATGGACGCTTCTCTTGCCTCTCGGATGGTGAGGCCGAATCGACCGGTTTCCCCGCACACTCCGTGGCATCCACTGCCATAGTATTTGACGTCTCCTGTACCTAGCGCCCGCAGTGACTTCGGATGAAACGTCAAACATCGAGCCGACAGGCGCAGGTAATCTGTCCGAACGGAAAGGGCACATTCGCGGCTTCGGGAACTGAGAATGCATACCATTATACACAAGCGTGCGCAAACTCTGCTATAAGATGCGGCGGCGGTTCTGAGTGTACGACCTTGGAAAACGAGCAATGGAAGCGCGATCGTGGGGTGTGTTGACGAGACTCTCGACCCATGGTACGATTGTGATGTCTTCGACGGGACGCGCGATAATTGCGGTATCGGCGTAGCTATTACATGGTGTGAGGACACCTTGTGGTCTCCAGCCAGGTGATATACTTACTGACGAGTTTTCATTGTGAACCAGCGGGCCTGACTTCCCGGAATCCCCGGGGCTCCACAGCGATGGCCATCGCTCGACGCAGCCTCTTTCCTGAACTCAGATGATGCTCGTGCTCCATGCCACTATTCACCTTCAAAAGCCTTGAAGTGGTATAAGCAATTGCTTCGATCGCACGTGCGGTACTCCCACAGGACACGAAGGCAGCGACCCGGACATGGGCTCTGTCGCCTCTCTCACCGAACCCTTCATCACTCCCGCTGAAAAGCCATCTTCATCTTCTACATCGGCAGAAATAATTCATAGGTATCCTTAGCCACCTCTTTGTACGCTTATTGGCATACTCATCGAGCGAAATGTGTCTCACTCTAGAGTGTATGCTGTATCCAAGATATTGAATAGGACTCGGACTCGTTGCTCCGGCAGCTCTGTCTCGCTACCCTCGATACGTGTCAACGGCACCCGATGGCTGCGTCCGTCAACGGGTGCGAGAACGGGGATATCGGTGTACCGATAATATCATACGACACTTCTTACGCTGTCTGTATCCGCCTGCGCCAGTCGTCGCTATGTCGCCAGTCGTGAGGTGTCTCTCCCTCCCTCACCTCTCAAGTAAACGTATTGTGAGTCGACCGAGCCATGACCCTGTATGAGTGCAACTTTACATAATCTCTCAAGCAGCAACCAACGTAAAGATACGCTAGCGACGAGCCCAGTGTGGCGTGCCCAAATACGGTATTCGCGCAATCCCGATATTCTCGGGCAGGGCGGCTCCGCGAAATAGGCTTTCCACAGTATAGATGCCAGATCTCCTGAACTCTCGATGCTATGCTTTGGCATTGCCTCCGCGAAGCAATCTCACCGTCTATCTCGTCGACGGGGCCGGCCGGATATAACGCTGAAACTCCTCGAGGACCCGGGTCGAAGGCGCTATCGCCCCCCACGACCGCGCGAGATAGACGGCTAACGTTATCTGAGTGTTCTGCTACGTGATCACTTGACGTTAGTTGACGCCACGGCCCTGCAGGCGTTATTTGGAATTAAAGGTTGGGTGCTTCGCGGCAAGTCCGAAGTTGCTCGATATGTTGCATCATATTGACTAAGTCTGCCAGGCGCAAGTCGCCACTGTCCCAACATATATATGAGAGACAACGTTGGGAGTTGCTTCACTGGACAGTGGACGTACGTTTATTCGTCTATACTCAACAGGTGTCAGGATCAGCTGCAGCGCCTCATGAAATGGACTCGTACCAGACTCGCCTTCGCCTCTCGTAACAAAGAAACTCAAACACATCTCACAGCGATGTTACAGCACGCGCTTCGTACGTTGTTATCCCTTATCAAAATTGAAGGCAACCTACACACGCAGCAACCAATAGTCCACTGACGGAACTTTCCCAGAGATACTTATCTCACGGCGTTTGGCTCGTTGTCTCCGACGGGTCCTCAAGGCATTCCCCACGCGATGGTAACGTTGGCGTCCCGTCAATATTGCTTCGACCTACCAACGCGGCTCCCAGATACTCTATTGGGGTCCAAGTCGCTGCGCACGCGTACACTCGTCTCCGTGCGTTGCACAAGGTGCGAGATTGTGCCTTATCTCCTGCTGGTCCCCCTTCTCATGTGCATTGAGGTTGATATTGATCCGATTTTAGAACAGTGTCCGTCACAACAAATACCTTCTTGCTAATCGTACTACTCCCAGCTGCCATTGTAGATGTCCTCTCAACTGTGCACTTACCTACTAGTGCTGGTGATTGGATTAATAAGCGCCGGATCCCCACCTATGTCATAAGTATCTCGCACTCAAAACGAGTAGCAGGTACGTGTGGTCCGCATGCTGGAGATGATTTCAAGGTATCATCTAGTATTGTCAGCTCATTTTATACATACTCTCCGTCCCCGCTGTTATCACTGTCACCAACTCTCATGGCTAATACTCAGCCATAGCCAATATACAGTCCGCGTTAGCACCTGGATCCTCGAGCCCTGTGTTCAATCCCTGTCAGGTGCGCTGTAGCCCTCCTTCCTTTGTCATTCTCATTTGAAGCTGTCGCGAACGGAATAGGTCTACAGCAAGTCCGTTCAAACCACATCCCTCTTCAAGCTGCCAACTTCCACTTGATTCCGGTCCCATTACCGAAAACGGGTGGCGGCGGGTGGCGGCGCTGTAACGGCCCGCCGCCGCAGCGCCCCGAGCCGCGGCCCCACCGACGCATGTGAATTGCTGGGGCGTGGTGGCGGGCCTGGAAATCATCCAGGGTCGCCGCGCCCGTGCCGCACTTCGAGTCCGACCTCCTCCTCCTTCTCGCGCGACGCGAGAGCAAAGGCCCCTGGGATCTGATGCCTCTCGCATCGGCTTGGGTTCGATGGTGCGCGGCAGCCGCCGCCGATTCTCGTACAGACCCAGCCGACACCGCGAGTTCCAGATCCGCGGTCGCGCTGCGAAACACCTGCGGGGCTCCTCCTGAAGGAGTTGATTTGCCCACCACGCCACATGAAAATGAGCCACTATGGTCGGGGCTAGAGCCTCACGCGGACGCGAATCTCCACCAGTGCCTCTGTCCACATAGGGGTGCGCAAAATTTGCGGAGAGGGGGTTGGATGTCTGGGCCCTCCCTCATCTGTCCGCATCTCGCTGCTTTGTTTCTACTCATCCGGCGGGAGCTGCTAGAAGCACGGGCGCGCGACATCGGCCTTCGGCTCCCATCGACGGTCGCCACGATGCAAGTTTCCATCTGTGTTTGGGAGCCGGCCGCCTCTCGAGACGGACGGCGCTGGCGCCGGCGTTTGCTGCGCGGCCATACCGGAAGCCGCGCCCCGGCGGACGGCATTCCGTCCGTCCGCCCGCCGTCGTTCGCATTGGGCCCTTGCCGTGCGCGGTCTAGCGTAGGACATCGAGACGCACTGGGAGTACGTCCATGTGCAGGGGCGCGGTTACACCACCCGCTGGGCAAGCGCACTATACAAACGGAGACCCGGCGCGCCGCGAAGAGTGGTGTCCTTGCGGCCGACAACCAAGGATGGAGTCACGAGACACACGCTCCCGCGGAGGGTTCGGGGATTGAAAAGGGCATGTGTAAGCCCAGGTAAACCCCTGGGTTCGCGACCGGAGAGACAAGGAGGAACATCGATCGTTCTGCCGCCGGACCCGACGCTGGGCCGAAGTGGAGGGATCTGTGGTTCATGCGCCAAGGGGCGCCGCGCCGGCTGACGGTCGTGCTCGCGCCGCCCCACCGGGGAACGCGAAGGAGCAGATTGTTTTTCCTGCATTATAGGTTTGGCATCCGCATTATGTTTACATTCCAACTCATCGCGATATTCCAGGGCGAAAGTGGCGCGTCCACTGAACCCCTAGACAAGGAATTACTCGCGACCTAAGGAATCTTTGCATGACTCGCAAGGCATACGAGAGATAGGGATCGTCATGTCCAGAACCTGCCGCGGTGGCTGTGGGCAGGTATGTCAAGCTAGATCTCATAGGGGAGATAATCTCGCTAGGCCCGTGGCAAATAGTAATCATCGCCAGGGCGTTGTGCAAGCGACGACCAGGTAGGCCCTGAGTCGTCATCGATAAGTATGGGGTCCTGTATGAAGACCGGAAGCGAGATCGGGACTTTCCTGTCCAATTATCCAAACGGGGGCGCGCAGAGCAGAGCCAAGCTTGTCCCGAGCTTGCGCGGTTCCGTGGCGAGGGCGTATCCCAGCAAGAAGCAGCGTGCAGATGCATCGCTCGATGTCAAGATGCGCGGGATCTACGCTCTCTCTTCTAGGAAATGGGCTGGGGGACACTCGAGGGTCGAATGCTGAGAGCGAACCATTGACAGGACGCTACAGGTGCGTCTCCCGCTGTGTGCTGCGGGATGTGCACAAACGGCGCTCGGAAATGCGCTTGACATCACTTGGAGAAAACTTATGGGCAGTTAGAGACGCAAAACCGGGATTTCGTACCGCTGCCAGCGCGCTCGTGAATATTAATTGGGCGGCAACGACCGAAGTCCGTCAGGTACACTCGGTGAAATATATCCTAGTCGAGAGACGCCTAAGCTGAATCTCGGTGCGCGACTGCCTTTCTGGCGATAGTGCAAGATGCCGTCGCGATGGGTGCCACCAAGCCTGAGAGCATTCCGGCGCGGGCTCCCTTGCTCCTGCCCGGCCCACCGCGCCCGCACCTTTGGACTTGCTCGAAAACAGTGCAGAACATCTGCGCATGGGAAGATCCCGCGCTCGTCGTAGTGCGGCTGCGAGCCTCGAGGCCAGATCGCCAGCGCCGCCCGCGGCACGCCGCACTCCTCCTTCACGGCAGCAGGCGGTACGAGTGCATTCAAGACGTCACCGCGCACTCGCCAAGCAAGCGGGGCGTCCGGGCCCGGCGGTGGGAGCGGGAGGCAATGTCGTATAGAAGGAGTGCACCCGACGCACGCGAGCGACCCCATGACCCCTGTCCATCGCGGAAGACGACAGGAAGCGCAGCGGGGTGTAGTGGCCCGCGCAACGCCAGCGCGACAGTGCGACAATCCTGGGCGACAGAACGCACGGCACCGTCTTGCCTGGTGGAGATTCGGCGGGGCGCGCGAGCGCGGGGCGCATCTCACCATCCCACATGACACAGGCAGGGAACGACGGGCGCAGACGGGTGGCCACCGCTGGGGCCGCTGCCGTTAAGTAGGCAGGATGAGGCTGCGCCCCCAGTGGGCTTTGTGCGAGCCACGGGTGCGCCGTCGACGTTCCCGTGGGCCGTGGGACCGGTCTGCAGAGGCAGCTTCTGGAAACGTGGCGCAGTAGAAGCAGCATATGCCGTTACCGTGGACGAGAGCATTGAGTCCGAGTCGGGCTTGCGCGTACAAGGCTTGAAGGCACGTAGCAGAACGGCCGAGGAGACGATGACGAAATGCGCGTTGCATGGGCGATCATGGAGTTCTGGAGTTCTGGAGTTCTGTCAAGAGACAAGAGCAAAGATTGATCTTCTAGCGTAGTCATATGGACCGCCGGCGTCGCACTGGAGGTCGTTGACGCCAGGGTCCGGCCGGGGAACCACCTGTATGGCAAACGAATGTGAGAACTCCACTTCAAGAAAAGGACGTAGCACCAGGTGCACCCGCTCCGCGTGCATTTGAGGTAATCCATGCCCACATATGGTTCGCAGCGCTAGCAAACGCGCATGTCTAAAGCCGCCGAGACTACGACAGAGCCGCGGCAAGTGGAAGTCGTCAAGTTGTGGCTCTCTCGAGCTGCTGGGCGTTGAGCGGACCAAGCTGGCTACACGCAGTACTCAGCTTGACTAGCATGTGAACAACGCGCGGTCCTAAAGAGGGCATGAGCATCCCGGATCAGGGAAGAGAGAGGGTGGCAGCTAACGCACCATTTCCGCGATCATACACTGTAAGCGGGGTGACAAACCGCCGACAGCGCGTATGCGCAGTGATGGACGAGTTCGTGCGTTCGCCCATAAGGGGCGCTGACTCTAGCTCGCGGGGCACGAATCGGGGCAACAACGGTCTGGAAGTTGAAAAAACGGATCAAGGGCGAGTCCGGGGCAGGAGTTTCAGAGACCGACGCGGCCGCAAGGGCGCCTGCGCGCGAGTCGGCCAGAAAATATGGGAAATTGTGGCGTCTGGAGAATCGATGGTGCACGCCCGCGGCACGATGGAGAAAATTGCTGATCCCGCCGGCCGTTTTGCGGCCGTTGGTGTCTGGAGGGTGGCCGAGAGGAGGAGGGGGCAACCGGGAGGCGTCGCACGCCGCCGTGAGTCCATCTGAACGGGGCAAAAGAGAGAAGAAGGAGGAAGTGCATGGTGACTGGGTCAGTCGGCTCGTGGGCCGAAGGACGCATTGAGGCAAGGAGCATTCGTGGGACTGCGAGGGCAAGGGACAAACCTGGGACAAACAGAACGAGCGGGAGCAGGAACCGTCGTCCGGGCGGCGTATTGATCGCTGGAATAAATAATTTCCACATGTCGTCGGAAAAGTAGTCGGCAATAATAATGCGCGGCCTTGGGCGGGCGGTTTGGCTCTCGGGCACGGTCCGCCTTCCCCTCGCCATTGCCATCGCTTCTCCTTGCCGCCTCCGTTCGTCTCCTCCTCTCTCCTCCTCCCGTCAGCCGGCGCCGTACCTCTCCGCACACCGCGCTCGCCGTCCATCCCATCCCTCACACAACGCGCGCACCCCGCGCGCAATCCCGCACCGCCCGGCACCCATCCCAAGCGGAGCAGTGACACCCACGCCAGCTTCCTCACTCGTGCGTTTGCCTCCAATTCTCCCGAGAATTGCCTCAACGATGCTTATGTATCCGTTCTTCCTCACAGAGGGAGTCTTATGGAACTCCCGCCGCCAGGCCCTGCCAGAGGAATCACCGACGCACGCAAGCAGGCCTGGTCCTCGTCTGGGCGCCCTACTGTCAACACCTCGGCCTTACCTCCTTCAGGCCCATCGTCCTCATCTCTCACCTTCAGTCCGTCTAATTCCTCGGTCTCTCACTCTGCCCATTCCTCCCCGTGGGCCCCCAGCATCCCGCTCGGCGCATCGGCTCCCTCCCAGCCCTCTGCCTTCATGCTGCAACACCCTGTTCCCCACATGTCCTCCCATCATGGAGACTCGTCCTCCCAGCTAGGCCCTTCTTCCTCGCTTGCAGGGTCCGACTGGGGGAGCGTGTTTTCCGCACCCTTGGATCCGTCTACATTCCAAGCCCTCGCGGCTTCCGGCGTCATAGCGCCTCCCCAAGCAGGTGTGCCTTCGAGTCTACCCGCGCGATCTAATCATACCCCGCACGATTTTGGCGTCAATCCCCGCGCGCAGCCGCTTAACGTCAAGGACATCGCTCGCCCAGGCATGACCCAGGGGGTGCCGCTTGCATGGTCCAACGTTTCGTCGCCCTATTCCTCTCCTCCCGCAACTTCTCAGCGAGCTTCGCCCGTCCACCTACGCTCCGGCTCCGGAGGCAACGCGCCTTTTGCCAGGCGCAATTCTCCTTCCGGCGGTGTTGGACAGGGGTACGGTCCCGTTAATATGCGTCATCCTTCCTCTTCTATGCCTCTACCTATGTCTCCATATGACGCGCCTCCGGGAGCTGGCGACTTCGGTCACGACCGCCAGACCTCCTTGACTTCGCAGTTTCCCCATGCTGCTGGCCCGAGTGGCCGCGGTTCTCTTTCCATGGCTCCCGTACTCGACACGCATCCCTCTCCGCACTTCCCTTCACATCGACCGAGTTTCGAATTCGGTTCGCATCCCACTCAGCATTCTGAGAGGTTTGCGCAGGGGATCCCGCCCTCGTTATGGATGTCCTCTGCTCAAATGCCCTCAACGTCTGCCAGTTATGCGGGGTCATCGTTTCTGTCCAACCCGATGGGCCCTCCGCGACACTCGTCAATATCTGAGTCAATTGTTTCCTCGAGCCCCACTGCCCTCTCGCTTCTCGAGAGCGGGAGGTCTACCGCACCGACTTCTGCTTCGAGCCCGAAAGGCCGGGTACTCTCCGACCTGTTCGCCGATCCGTTGTTCCCCGCGCGTGCGCCCCCGGTGGACCAGTCCGGTCCGCAGCAGTTCCCATCGCCCAAAGTATCCGGTTCGCCAGATCTGAAGAGTATGGACCTGCTCGGTGCGGATGCTGATCCGGAGAAGATGGCGAAGGAGGACCCGTTGGCGACACAGGTGTGGCGGATGTACGCGCGACAGAAGGCAACGCTGCCGCACGCGCAGCGGATGGAGAACCTTACATGGCGGATGATGGCACTGGCGTTGAAGAAGAAGAAGGAGGACGAGAGCAAGGAGAAGGCGCGGGAACGGGGGGCGGACTCGCCCCTAGACGCCCGGAGGGGCGGCGACTCGGGCCTTACGCAGCCAGGTGGCGAGAAGGCCGCTGACAGTTCGGCTTCTTCTGCCGGTGGGGCGGAGACGGCGGAGAGAGGACGGACGATTGATAAAGGCAAGGCGAGAGTGCAGGTCGTCGGTTTCGACGGCGCGAACCAGGACGGAACGGACGAGAATGAGTGCGTCTCTATTGCCGCTCCCTCACGCAGTGCTAACTCAGGCGCCCGCTCCCCAGAGAGGTCCCCATGGACTGGCGCGCTATCAGCAGGTCCCGTTCTCGAGCGCCCATGGACTGGAGGCCCGAGAGTCGTTCGCGCTCACGACCACCCCGCGTCGGCATGGCCGACACCCAGAGCCAGTTCAAGTTCCCATCCTCTTCGCCGCCCAAACGCGACAGTCTGAACGCAGGTATACCCATCCCCGGCTCCTCAGGCCACCGTAGTCCGCACTCTATACATCCCACACATGGCACCACCCTCCCCGCCGTCTTCGAAACCGCCGGCGAACATCGCGCGCACTTCAACAACTTTGACTCCCTTGCGCTTCTCCACAGCCCTGCTGGCCATCCGTCCTCTTTGCCTACGACCGGGATTCTCGCTCGCACGTCCACATCGACCCTCCCATCACCAGAGATGAAGGGGTTCCCCAAGCACGTCAGAAAGACGAGCTTTGACCACACGGTGGCGAGAGAAGGCATCTTCACTGGTGTGAGTGGGCGTCATCAGGTCAATGGTAAACCCAGATCACCTGAAAGTCTCGTTGGCACGAAGCGACGTGCCGATGCTCCTCACGCAGAGAGCATGTTGCGTGCTGACCCGCCGAGTGGCATCGAACTGGCGTCTCCCATGGAGCCGAAAGAGATGGACCATTTCCGGAGGGAGAGCCCCTTCCCCACCTCGTCCTTCAGCTTCTCTGTCCCGTCCTACGACTCGTTCTTCGACCTCTCTGGACCTCACACATTCGGTCCCCACCTTCCCGCGTCCCTGCCCAACCAGAAGGACCATCCTCCAGATATCCATTTTGCAGACACCCTCCGCGGCCAGCTCAACGGGACCTACTCACCACCCGTTGGCGTAAACAACGAGGGCCTCTCTGCCGCAGCAGCCGCCTCTGCCGCAGCAGTAGCGGAGTCCTACGCACAGTTCAACATGGCGAACATCGGTCTCGAGGACTACCAGCTCATGAACATGATGTACAACGCAGGCGGCCACCACGACCTCGGCGCCGGCATAGGCCCGAACGCCAACCCGTTCACGGTCGACCCGACGCAGATCCTGCCGAACGTCTCCCTCGACCACGGCGAGAGCGTCTTCCACCCGAGTCCTTCCAGTGATGGGTGGGGTAACGGTGTGGGCTCGAGCTCGAACGCGTCCCCGGAGCCGTACAACGTGTCGAACGCGTCGACACCGCCGTCCACGGAGGGCGCGGGAGGGTCGGCTCGTGCGGCAGGCCGTAAGATTGCGTCGACGAAGCGGGTCACTGGGGATGCTGCAGGCCGGACGGGCGGCAGTGGCGCGCAGAGGAAAGGGTGCGTTGTCTGACCGTTGTCGTCGATCGTACGGATCACTCACACTCGTGGCTTTGCAGGAGCACGCCCGAGAGTGCAAACGGGGCGAGCGGTGCGCCGCGTCCCGCTGGCGAGGATGGCGAGTCCGCCCCTACCGTGTGCACGAACTGCCAGACGACGATCACGCCATTGTGGCGTCGAGACCCGGATGGCCAGCCCTTGTGTATGTCTCCTCACTTGCCCATTCATCTGCGCCCCCTAATCAATTCATGCTTGCCTAGGTAATGCGTGTGGCTTGTTCTACGTGAGTCATGGTTGCCGTTGTTACCTTCTCGAGCAGTCCAACTGACCTCCTTTCCAGAAACTACACGGTGTAGTTCGGCCATTGTCGCTGAAGACGGATGTCATCAAGAAGAGGTGGGACTTTCGTTTCGGTTAGCTAGAGGAATTTCGCTCATTTCTTATACAGGAACCGTGCCTCTGGTGCTCCGCATGGCTCGTCGAGAAAGAACAACTCGAACTTGCCCAAGATCGCCGCCGGTAACAGACCGCGGGCGAACACGACGAGCTCTATGCCGTCGAACACTCGCCTGTCACCGGCGAACCGCACTGGCCCTTCGGCGGCTTCTGCGTCGCTGAAGCGGCAACGACGGACTTCTACGAGTGCGCAGGCTCCGTCGTCGATTTCGAAGGATGGTGGTGGAGGTGGAGCATAATAGGTTTTGTATCATTTCGCGGGTCTCTGTGTGTAATTCGACCGCCACTCTCTTTTCCGTGCTGTCTCATATCCATGCATGTAATCTGGCTAGATCTTATGTAGTCACGTCTGATTCGGTACGCCCTAGTCCTCACGACCCTCTCCTGTCATGCCTCTCTTTTTCCGTCTCTGCTTACGAGGGCACGCGTTGTACGATCGCGGTAGATGTTATAGATTATTGTCGAACAGCTTGTCCCTACTAGTACTATACTAGCGTGTTTGAGCAATGCGATCGTCCCCGAGGCCTGAGGCCTCCCCAGGGACAGTGGTGCCGAATATTTGCGCCGAGAGTGATGCAGGGGCGGCGGAAATGAAGAAGACCGGGACCAATCACGGCGGACACAGGCGGCAGCGCGCCTTCACCTGCGACGGCGACGACCCTGGCTCGCGTACGCCTCCCCCACCCGTCGCGGCCCCATCGCCCACCCTGGCCAACATCTTCAGGCAGCAGTCGCCACGGTCGCCCGTGCCGCCCTCGTCGTTTCCCCAAGGTCTCCAGCCGGTCGCCTCGCGAGACGCTAATGGCCGACGCCTATCGCGGACAGAACTAGACTTTGAGCAGGCCCTACACGCGGGCGGCACAGTTCTCCTCAAGGAAGGCTTTGACGTGGATGCGCTCGGGGCCGACCTCTCCAACGCCTCCATCACGCTCTCCTCCCCGCCCGTGTCGCCCAACCCGAGAGGCTACCGAAGTCTGCAGCCCGCCACGCCCATCATCGTCCCGCCCACGCCCTCCCCGGGCAACAGCGCCTCCCGCTCCCCCCTCCCTTCTGCCACCTCCTTCGCCTCCGCCTCGTCCTCGACCAGCGACGTCTTCTACGACGCGCCGGAGGAGATAGACTACCAGACTCGCCGCCGGTCCATGTATCGCTCCCCCGGCACGGCCAGCAGCCCCGATCTCGCCACCCTCCTCCGCAAGGCCAAGGAGCGTGCCGGGGGAGGCGACGGCAGGGATGGAAAGAAGAGCGGCTCCTCGTCGCGCGACCGTGCGTGTCTCTTCCTCTCTCATTCTCTTTTTCTCTTTCGTTTGCTTCGCGCCGGCCTCCGTCTGCGCCTGTCCGTGCCCCCGCGCTCATCTCCGTGCTTCCTGCAGCACAATCGCCCGCTTCGTCCGTACATGTAACCCCCAACCCGAAGGGCAGGATGCGGTCGTCCCAGAACTTGTCCGCCCAGCACGATGCTGCAGCGGCGCGGAGTCCGGAGTGGGTTCTGACCAGCCCGAAGTCGTTTGGGTCCATAAAGGACGGAAAGGTGAGTATCGTGCCGTTTGGTTGCTTTATCGTGTCCATACACACCATCCCGGTCCCTTGTCTTCACTGTTTGGAGATCTCTGGCTGTGCACTTGCACTTTGGGCATTTCGTTTTGTGCCCACAAAGGCCGAAAGGTATAGCGGTTATAGAAATACGACTTGTTAGGGGTTCTACTGTTTCTCTCCTCTATACTTTTTGAGGGTGCAAGAATAGTTGCGATTGCTTCAGCGATTCTGTAGTCCGTGAGAAGAGTACTAACATATTCCCATTCATAGTCTGGAAAGTCCTCGGTGCGGGCCAAGACATCTGCTTTCTTAGGTAAAATGCTGGGGACTGGCTCTGCACGAGAGCGATCCGTGAGTACTACTTCATATCCGCGCGAGGTCAGTAGATTATATCCCGAATAATTGTTGCAGCGCACGCTTGCATCGTCTCCGTCTACCACTTCGATTGCAACCTACTCCAACTCGCCTCTGTTTGACGCCTTCCCCCCTCCCGTTCCGCCATTACCTAAAGATGCTGCCCGTATGGGCCCCGTTCCCGCCCCGGCAGACACAGCCGACGTGTTTTCTGCCCCGTCGAATAGGCCCAGCGACGAGAAGCCTCTCCCCGTGATCCAGCGCGGTGACCAGCAGTCAGAAACAGACCTTTCGGACGACCAGTCAGTGGTCATGGTCACTGCTCCTTCCACCTCAAGGTCACGTTCCCCTTCTCCTACCCGAACGGTCAAGGAACGGCCAGGCAAGCATGTCAAGGCACCCAGTAGGAGTAAACGGAGGAGCATGAGCGTAAGTGACGCGGATATCAAGAGGGTCATGAGTGCAGGCGCGGGCCCAACCCCGAGCCCACTCCGGATTTCCACGGACACCAAGCCTGTGGAGGGTTCGCCAGGTTGGGGTACTCGCCTTGAAGGCATCATGTCCCAGTTCCGAGGCGAGTTGTCGCAATTTGAGTCTCGTTCCGCTTCCCTCGACCTCCTTGACCCCACGACGCCCTCAAAACGCCCACTCGCTCCCCGCTCTCAAAGCGATACCCTCACTCCTTTGTCTGCTCCTGCTACCTACACACCTACCGGTACAATCCGCCCTTCCCCTAGGACGACTACGTCCCTGCCCACCGACCCAGGCACGCCTACCGTCACTCTTCAGGCAGCAACTGACCTGGAGGATAACGTCACGAGCGCAGGCTCATCCTCTCCTGTTGCCTCCTCAACGGAGGCACCCATTGTCCCCCCTCGTTCTTCATCCCTCAACACGCCTTTGCGGTCAATGTCCGGCTCTAGCTCTAGTGCCGCGGCGTTCCCGCGGTCGGGCAATCCTAGGTATGGTCCTCGGTCGCCTCCGTCCCGGCCGCTCGGCGCCTCCCTCAATCACGTCCAATCCACATCCCGAGATGCGAACCGGCTTCGGGTGCAGCATCGCTCCACGGCATCTGCTTCAGAGCCTTCGCTCATCCCAGAACGGGATGACGGTCGTGCTCGTAAGCAGCTCCGTGCCAGTCGTTCATCACGAGACGGTTTTGTTGATCCCAATGCAGTGCCGGGGCTTTCTGCAGCGTCTCAGCAAGATCTTACGACGAACGACCTCGTTCCCAATCGCTTCCCCCTCCGCCATTCGACGTCCCCTGCGAGGATGGAAGAAACTGGTGACATTGACACTCGAGGGAAGGAGCTGGCCTCTCGCTGCTGGGTGGAAGACGAGGAGTTCTTGCCGAAGGACAAGATTGCTGAATGGCTCGGTGGGCAGTAAGTGTCTCCTTTCGCGCTGCTGAAGTCTAGACTCAAAGTGCGTGCAGGAGCATCATCAACAAGACTGCTCTACGTCACTATATGGACAACTTCGACTTCACGGAGATGCGGCTGGATCAGGCCTTTAGGTGGGCCTTATCCAGAACAAAGTTCGATTATACCTGACTTTGGTTTACAACAGGCGACTGTGTGCTAAACTTTACCTGAAGGCCGAAACACAACAAGTGGACCGTATTCTCGAGGTGTTCGCGCAGCGTTATTGGGATTGCAATCCCACTACCATCTTCGGGAATGCCAGTACGTCCCGAAGTATCCATTTTCCTTTCTTTGTATTGACGTATTTGACAGGTGTTGTGCACGCGGTGGCTTACTCCGTTCTCCTGCTCAATACTGACCTTCACGTCGCCGAGCTCTCGAATCGGATGTCGAGGAACCAGTTTGTACGGAACACGATGACGACGATCCAGATTCAGCTGACACCAGGCGGCATGGCCTCGAGCACTGACCTCACCCATGACGACTGGAGCAGCGTTCGTGCCGGTTCGGAGTCGGGAGACGGGCCTGGTGGCAACACCGTGCGCGCCCGGGCTAAAAGGAGCGACAGCATTGCGAGCTGGAACAGCGTCACGCGCGACGCGCTCATCCCGTCCTCGGGCACGTTGGTCAACTCTTCTGGACAGCTCACGCTCGCTTCCGACCCCGCCGGCTCTTCCTCGGCCAACCAAAGCTCGGTCTCTGTCGGTGGCTCCAGCGATGTGAACGGGAAGCAGAGCCAGGACGTAGGCCCGGCCCCTCCACCGTCGGCGTACCCGTCCTCCACGATGACGTCTACGGCTGCTTCTTCGTCGGGGATGATCTTTGACAAGAACTGGGAGGCGGAGATGGAGAATATGCTCAAGGTACGAAACAGCTGTCGGGCGGTCCGATTGCCCGCTGATACTATCCCCTGAAACAGGACATGTACAACGCCGTCAAGGCGCAGCAAATCCTTTTGCCCATCGCGAACACGCTCATGGCCCGGTCTTCGACGTCATCGTTGAGCCCGCACGGGACGATGCTCCGGAACCGTAGCGTCCGTGGCCAGCAGGACCGCCTGACTACTCTGAAGCGCGGTAGTATACGCGGTCTGCAGTCCATCCTGGGCGCACAAGGCCATAGTCCGTACAGCAGTGGTAGCAGCATCGATGGACGTGCAAGCCCTGCACCCAGCTTTGCAACGTCGAACGACGTGAGTATTCGAGTACTACGCATGCTCTTTCCGCGCTGACTTTTTGGGCGCCAGGGCATCGGCGGGTCGACGTTGTCGTTTCTGGCTCCCGCAATGGGTTTCGCATCCAACCTCTCCCACACTATCATCCGTGAGCAGCGGGAAGACGACGAGCACAGTCTCCGCAGCGACGATTCTTCTACCACGGATATCAGCATTACCGATGAAGAGCTCGCGCTTCTCGGCCCCCCGTGGGCAAAGGAGGGCATGCTGTGCAGGAAGCAATACTGGGAATCGACCGGCAAGCGAGCGAAGTCGAAGGCCTGGATGGACGTGTTCGTGGTCATTCAGAAGGGCGAACTGAGCATGTTCACCTTCGGTGAGCACGGGATAGGCGGGTCGAGCGTGGTCGGTGGCGGAAATTGGCTGGTAAGTTGCGGCTGTCGCGGCCCGAGCGTGGATGGTTCTCATAATGCGCGATCAGGAAAACGCAACGCCTGTCGGTGTCATCGTGCTAGCCCACTCGCTCGCGCACGCTCTCCCGCCCCCCGGCTACAATCGGCAACGCCCCCACTGCATGGTGCTCACGTTGGCCAACGGAGGCGTGTACTTCTTCCAGGCCGGCACGGAAGAGCTCGTGAACGAGTGGGTGTCGACGTGCAACTACTGGGCCGCTCGCCAAAGCAAGGAGCCTCTGGTCGGTGGCGTCTCGAATATGGAGTACGGCTGGAACCGCGTGATAGACCCAGTCTCGCGCGGCCGCTCCGTCTCCGAGGACGACTACTCGTCTTTCCGGGACACCGACAACCAGAGCGTGCGCAGCGGTCGCAGTGGACGCAGCCGATTCAAGGACATGGCGGCGACCGTCCGCGCGGAAAAGTCGCCGTGGGCGGACAGGACGTTCATCAATGACTGGAAGCCGCCCCTGCCGCCGTCCGTGCCGAGCCAGCACGACGAGGAGACGCAGCTGGAGGCGTTGCAAAAACATGTCGCCCATCTCAAGGAGGACCTGCAGCAGCACAACGAGCTGAGGACCCCGATGACCCAGCTGGTGAGCGCTTGTTTCTTGTTACAGTTTCGACTAGCCGCTATTCTGCGGTCTGATGTCCGGCCTTTGATCGTTCGAATGGCTGACCTGCGTTTATTTTCCTCTCCGATACCCGTGTCATCAGTATCAGCCGCGGTCGTCCAACGCGCAGAAGGCGTTGTCGAACTGGGAGCGGAAGTCGCAATACCTGCTGACGGAGATCGTCAAGTACGAGTCGTACATCGACTCGCTCCAGGCCGCGATGTCGCTCCGGCTCAAGAAACGCGGGGAGAAGGCGCTCGAGAAGGCGCTCGCTGCGCCCGGGGACACGGCGGGCCCGAAGGCGCGGTGGAAGGGCCAGCCGGACGAGGACACGATCGAAGAGAGCGAGGAGCCGCCCCCGAGCGCGGGACTCGTGCCGTCCCCGAGGCGGATGTCGCACCGGCGGGAGGTCGCGCAGGGTAACGGCGACATGGACGACGACGCGGAGTCGCGGTGAGCGAGTGATGCGCGAGGCTGGCGGTAGGTATATGGTACGGGGGCGGCGGGTCCCATCTAGTCATTCGTTGTTTATGCGTATGCGCTGTGGCCCGAGCGGGCCTGTAAGGTCGGAGATGCATGAGTAGGGGACTAGTATGATCTTGTGGATTATTAATTACCTTCCGATGTTCTGTAACGCACATACTTATGGTGGCCGGATACCCGTTGGGCTGCATGTAATACTTCACTATCATCATATGGACGCATTTACCAACGAGCTGCGGAGCCGGAGATGTGAGCGTGTATGTGCGCCGCACGGAGGTCGTTGGCGGTGAGGCTGCGAAGATACCCGGTCGGCAGAGCAGTAGCCGGGGGCGTCGAGAGCCTGTGGCGTTGAGTATGCAGAGATCTGACACGAGATCTCGGGTAATGAGCACGGGCCCGACGCTCTCGATTGCCTCTCGATCATTATTCTTGGCGAATTAACGACCATTGCTGTGCTCTGCTTGTCCGAACTCTTGCGGTCACTGATGTCTGACAACGTCGGACAGTCCACGGCCGCCTCGTCGCTCGCCCTCGACCGTCTTTCGGAGGTCGCGCCCCGTTTTCGTGCGCGCGTCATATCAAAACGGAGTGGGGCGGTGAAAGATCTCACGCGAGAGAAGCCGCGCGCGGTGCCTGGGGTCCCCGAACGCGCATGTACTTGTCGCGGCGGCAGATGGACGAGGCCGCTTCCCTCGAGCTCGAGCCTCCACGTCCCCGCACCCTCCGTTCATTGCACGCGTCGCCAGGCCTACTTAGCCTGCCCACCGTCCTTCACGCCCCCCTCGCCCCACTCACATCCGCGCTCTCGCTAGACGAAGCCCCACGACCACGCTCTCTCACTCCACCGCACCAGCATCTTCACGAACCATGCACTTCTCGCTCGCCTTCTCTCTCCTGGCTACGGCCGTCCTGTCCGGCGTTTCTGTTCGCGCGGAGACCCACACCATTCGTTTTGAGAACAAGTGAGTAGATACAGTTGTGAAGTAGAAAGAGGTGGCTAATAAGTGTGTTGTGGCTGATAGGTGTGGAAAGGGCACGGTATGTTCACTGTGCTATCCACCCGCGGAGCCAAACGCTGACGATCCGTTCTTCAGCCCCAACTGATCCAGGGCGGCAAGGTCCTCTCCACCGGCGAGGACTTCACGAGCAACGGCCCCTTCTCCGCCGGCATTGCGTGAGTGCTGTTGCTGTCTCGTCGGTCCCGGCGCTCGTGTGTTGACCAGATTTAAAGTTACTTGCAGACTGGTACGCCAGCTCATCCAGCGGCTGTGACTTCGCGCGGAGCGCTAACCATCTCTCAGGTGGATGCGGTTTTAATGGGGAGAACTGCGCTCTCCTTGAAATGACCCTCGTCAACCCCACCGCGCCCGGTGCCGGATCTTCCACTGACATCAGTCTCATCGCGCCGCACGCATTCAACGTCGAGACCTCCTTCAGCTACTTTGGAGGCTGCGACGGCCAGGGTGCGACCTGCGACAGCGGCACCTGCAAGTCTGCTTTCTTCCAGCCGAACGACAACCAGGTCCAGGTCCAATGCGAGAACGAGAACGTGAACTTGCTCATCACCTTCTGCGGTGACGCCACCTCCTCCGGCGCGCTCAACGACAGCGGCAGCTCCGCGAGCTCGATCGCCTCCTCCGCGATCGTCCACAGCTCTTCGGCCGCGGCGGTGAAGACGACGTCTGTGGCCACGCACGCGACGAGCACACATGTCGCAGCGACTACTAGCGCCGCCGCCGCCACCACCAGCGCCGCGTCGGAGCCCAGCGCACCCTCGACCTCGACGGTGTCTGCGTCCGCATCTGCTTCCTCCGCGGCCTCGCGCTGCGCGGCCGGGTCTCGCCGTCGCCGCCGTTCCGCCGAGTCCGCTCCTGCAGACCTCACTGCCCGCGGGGTGTCGCACAACGCCATGCGCCGCCACCACGCGCGCAACGCCGGCCACGGCCCCTCTATCTGAGCGCCTCCATCCCTACTCCTCCCTTTCCCCCTCGAGCTCGAGCGACCCGTGGAGCATACACGCCCTCGCAACACATCGCGACGATCCACCACTCTCTTTACGCCCACCGACTCCCTTCTTTTTTCTTCTCGCTGTCCCGCTATCCGCTCGTTTGCTGCTCTCGGTATGTATCGCTCCCGCCTCCCTGTCTCCTTAACTCCCCGATACCTTTCTACACCCGCGCATACGCGCTCCTTCGCCCGCGCAGTCCCCGCTTGCGGGGGCGCGCTGCCGCCGCCACTGCCGCTATCGCCTCACGACGCTAGACATGCTTTGTTGTTGTAACGCCCTATGACGACCGCGACGCCCTGGAATCGGGACGAGTACTCGCTCACTCAGTTATGACGAGTTGTACGCGCTGTATACTGTACTACGACTGTCGTCCCTGGTTCGCGGTCCGCCTGCGCTTGGTCGCGGCGGGGCATGTCTAGGCGGCTTTTGTCTTGATTTTGTAGCTTATGTGCTTCGGAATAGATTGTTGTTTAGTATACGTTTGTTCGGCGGGTGATGTCGGGACTAAATGGCAGTCATACGACCGGAAGCTTGAAGACGGCGTTGAAGGACCTCTGGTCGTGCGAAACTCAATGAAGCATGAAGAACACGTTGGGAATTGTGGGGGAATCGAGCAGGGAGTCGACTATAAAGACCGGTCCTCTAGCATGGGTATATCGGTGGAAATCCCCACCCGGCTCTCTTCGATGTGCCTCCCGCTAGCGACCATGCAAATCACCGCAAGAGCGCCACGAAGACGCTCCCCTCTACGCTTTGAAACGTTTCAGCTTGAGGAGAAACCTGGGGAACGGGGCACGGTTTGTACAGTGAAGAATGGAGGCGATCGGGCCCGCAGGACGATCGGTGAGCGCCACCGGAAGCATTTCAGCACTACGCCCGCGCATTGTCCGGTCCCGACGATGATACCGACGGCGCGGTCGAGGACGAGAGCACCGCGCGCGACGAGTCGGGACGACTGGCGGGAGCGGCCCAAGAGGTCTCAGGCACGGTGCGGCCCTGAGTGAGGAGGAGAAGCGCCGGGGCGCTCGCAAACAGTGGACAACAGAAAGTCGAACATGCGATGCGGGCGAGGCAAGAGAGAGCGCGGCTGTAGACTCTCCTCCGCTGTGTGACCTCACTCCTCCGCTCTCCTCTCTCTGCTCTCCTCTGGATACCTTATCGCCTCTTGTATCTTTATCTGTCCCCGCAGTCCCCACGTCTCTCTCCCCTTCCGCCCTCATCCGCACCCTAAGCAATGTCCGCCCTGGGCGGCAACAACGCTGCCAACGGCTCCCTCCACACTCTCATGATGCGCTCCAGCACGCCCGGTACGCCTCGTGCCCCCCTCCTACATCACTGCCGTATACTCACGTCTATGCCGATCATACAGCGTCCAACGAGAAGGGTACGAATTATTGGTCGCTTGCCCGCCCGCTCCCAGACTCATGCCCCCGCGCGCACCCTAGTCCTCCTCTACCTCCATGGCATGGAGCTCTCTCCGCCCGAAGACGACGCCAGCGCCGTCGGCTCCGAGGTCCCGCCCCGCTCAACCCGTACTAAAAGCAAGGCCGCGAGCAGCGTTAGGCAGCTCGAGCAGGAGAACGGCGAAGACATCAGGTCTGACGTCCAGGAGCACCCCTCCGAGCTCGGGCGCACCATCCCCATCCACACTACCGGCATCGTGAGTCTGTTTTATGCCATCGCTTTTGCGTCCTCTTCCTCAGCGCGCCCCGTAGCCCGAGCACGAACCTGGCCCGGACGATCCACCGGGCCCTAAGTTCGAATCCTACGGCTCTTCTTTTGGCAACTTCGGTCCCCTCCCCCGGGAGAGCTTTAACGGCCGAAATGCTATTGTGAGTTCCTGTGTTCTCATGCAGGCTGCTTCTCGACGTGACGCATCCGCGACCCTACTTCAGGCCAGCCCCTCAAAGGCAGCAGCCGTCCCCCTCCCCGAGACTACCGTCGGGTCCCCGGGCTCTCCCACTGAGAGCCATCCCAACCCTTTCCAGGTGAGTGTGCGCCCCGTCGAGCGAGCCCCTTCCGTTCTCGGCTGACGTGAAGCAGCAATACGGCATGGCGCCGGCTGGCATGACGGGGCTCGCTGGCGCGGCGAGCGCCGCCGGCACGCGCAGTCGCGCCGCGACGTCCGCTAAGGCGTCCCACAAAGCCCCCTCTGCGGCCGAGAACGGCGTAAGTGTCTCCATCCCATCGCATGCTGCGATTGGAGCCTCCACGCGCTGACCCCGCTACCGTCCGTTCTCTTCACGCAGCTTCTCTCTCCCAAGTCCGCCTCGCGTGCGCTCTCGCCTACGCGGACCGGCACTGCCGCAGGCGCGGCCCCTCCGGAACGGCCGTGGTCCCCGCGCACAGCTGGATCGCAGCCCCAGTCCGTCAAGTCGCGACAGACCGCCAAGACACAGAAGACGGGGACGGTGTACCCGCCCCTTCCCGAGTCAGTGCTCGACGACGGCCAGCGCACCACCAAAGCGTACTCGATCGCCCCGAGCGAGTCTGCATCCCAGATCGGGAACAGACGCTTGCGCCAGCAGCAGCAGCTCGCCGAGGCGCAGCTGAGGGAGCGGGAGCGGGAGGAGCTGATTGCGAGGGAGGCAGCGGAGTTGATGAGCCAGCGGGAGAGGGAACGTGCGCCGTCGCATAAGACGTCGAAGTCGGTGAAGAGCACGACGGAGGTGAACGGGAAGCAGGGCTCGGGTGGCACGAGCTACGCCAAGTCGCAGAGTGCCGGTGAGTCCTTTTCCTTGCGGCTTCGTAGCGTTGCCAGTCGTCTGACGATGTCGGTTACGGAACATGTCGATAGCGCGATCGCAGGCCCCGATGTCCCCGCGCAGCCAGGCCCCGTCAATACCCCGCGAGCGCAGCGTCGCCCCGACCGACGCCGCGCGCTCCGCCCTCGCCCCGCCCATGTCGCCTGCGCGCTCCAAGCACCCTACGCACGACCCGGACTCCACCCCTACCCCATCGCGCGCGGGAACGCCCGACGCGCTCGGGCTGAACGCGGAGGAGCGGCGGCTCGTGCAGAGCGTGCTGGGCGCGGACCCGATGACGCGCACGTCGCTCGCGCTCTCGACGATGGCGCCGTCGATGCTCGAGCCCGAGATGCAGCACTCGCACTTCCATGATTTGGAGCTGTGCCAGCTGTTGCATGCGCTCGACCAGCCGATGGGCGAGCCGGTCAAGAAGGCGGTTAGGAAGGCGGTCCGGGCGAGGGTGAAGAAGTTGGGGATGAAGTACGATAATGAGGTGCGTCTTTTTGAGCTTACGATAGCAGGAGTTGGAACGGTGGCTGATCAACGTTTCTAGTCTATCAAAGCGTATCGTAAATCGTACCATGATCACGACCCTTCTTTCCACCTCACTGCCGCTATCACCGGCGCGACCTCGAAAGCCGGCTCTCGTCTCGGCTCTAACCAGGAGCCGCCAGAGTGGGCGAAGGAGCTCTTGCAGGGCTTCATCAACATGCAAAACCGCATCGACGACCTCGCCCCGAAGATCGAGAGGAGCCTCCGGTCTTCCCGGGGCGGCGGCGGCTCGATGATCTCCGAGCGCGGCCAGTACGTTCCGAATGGCCACCAGCACTACCCCAGCTCCGACATGAACGGCGGCAGCTACACCCACGACCTCCACCAGCACCCCACCGGGGACGAGTCCATGTATCAACCCGGCGAGACCGACATGCCGCGCGACTCGACGCACATCCACACCCTCCACGGCTCGATGCACCACCACGACGGGTCGATGCACGGCGCGATCCCCGAAGAGGACGACATGTACGAGGACGAGGACGAGCACCACTTCGCGGCGACCGAGGCGGACACGCGTGGCCTCGAGAGCGACTATATGGCGCACGACCGCGAGAACTCGCCCGGGCAGCAGTACCTCGAGCAAGAACTGTACAAGCTCCGGCTGAAGCCGACGGGCAGCCAGTCCGTCGCGACGCACAAGACGTGGGAGCTCGCGCGCGACGACGGCGGCGAGTACGACGACGAGGACGGCCAGGAGAACGTCGCCGTGACCGAGTCCGGGCTGCCCGAGATCCCGGACGGCGCGACGGGCTACACGCGCGGCCCCTCCCCGCCGCTGCCCCCGCTCCCGCAGCAGGAGATGGGCCCGCTCGACGCGGGCCCGCCCGTGTGGCAGCAGAACGAGTACGGGGGCGGGGAGCGGCAGGCGCTGCCGCCGTGGCAGCGGATCCACCAGCGGCTGCTGAGCTGGGCGATCGTGTGGCCGATGGGCGAGCTCGACCACGCGGTGAACAGCTGCGCGCGGGGGATGCAGGTGGACGAGATCGCGCTGAGCATCTGGTCGACGCAGACGTACAAGCGCTACGTGCGCGCGAAGATGACGGACAGCCCGCCGGGCCGCGTCGATAGGCTGTTCGTGCCGCCGAACATGGCGGACGCGATCAGCACCGCGGTCTACAACGGCCGGCACGGCGACGCGTGCGGCATGCTTCGGGACTTGTGGGCGCCGTTTGGGCTCGAGGGCATCCCGAGGCTGCTTATTGTGCTCGCGAAGCACCGGAATGACGAGAATCATTGGGTGGTGCATCGGTGAGTACCTGTTTGCCTACTCGCCTTCTGCTTCTATTTGCTCATTCAGATGCAGCTTCTCTCTCCCCGACGGCTCCCTGACAACCTACGACACCTACCCTGAGCGATGCCTTCCTGACGGCCGCGTGAGTGTCTCTCGGATCGCACCGTGTCCAACTTGTACTCACTTCGTCGTCCCCGCAGCCGCTCGGATGGTGGTTCGCGATCCGCATCGCGTGGCCGGACGCGATCTACCCCAGCCCGGACCACCTCATGCAGAAGATGGTGCGCCTGCACCGGCCGATGCAGCTCCCGATCGAGAACTCGGTCGCCGCTGCTGGCATTTGGCGAAACCTCCTCATGGGCTCGCGCGCGGAGCGGTCGCTCGATCTCGAGCGCCTCCGCGACCTGATCAGCACCGAGGTCAAGAACCTGCGCCAGCGCAAGATCATGGGCAAGCTCTCCATCGGCGCGCCGCGTCCGAACTGGGAGGACATGGCTTGAGCTCGCGTGTTTACGCGTGTTGAAGATAAAGGAGGTTGGGGGAAGGGAAAGAGGAAGAGGAAGAGGAAGTGCTTGTATTGCTGGATCTCTACGGTACTATTACATACATACATCGATACAGACTGACGCCTTTGAAGTACGACTAGCTACCGCTCACCCCCGTTACGGACTTGACGACGAGCTTACGACGACCCGTTTCTCGCTGCTGCTGCTGCTGCATCCTTTGGCTTTGGAGCTATCCTTGAGCCCCACTCGCAAACCTCTCTTGTTCTTACATTTTTCATTATTAACCTGTCCCGATACTTTCCCCGTAGCACCGCTCATGCTTGCACGCCTCTGGAACAAGTTCCTGGCTGACGTGGTAGGCCATGTGTGTACACCAGTTGTAATACAGTTCCGTGCTCGCCCGATTCGTGGTTGTTGTATTTGATGCACGCGGATGGAAGCCAACCTCATCGGTTCCGAATCGTAGGCGTGTCTGACTTATTGTCCATTATTCAGCTCATACTTCCCCTTATACAGTCAGAACAGCTGGGAGAGGCGAGCGAACTTGGTGGTCACGGTGAATAGTGGTGTTGCAACTGTGGCGCCTAGCTAAACGTGGGCGCCGCGGCGTACGGATCCACGCTCTTCCCACCATGAAGGACAGAAGCACGATGATCCCAATCAACCGACCCCGGATGCTCACTCTCTTTGGAACCACATTGTTCCTTCGCTTTGCTCTGCGCTGCGAGTATGGCCATCCCCGATACCCGCATCCTCTATGATCGCCTCAATGAGCCGATTGACGATCGGGCCTCCTCGGTCGCAATGCAGCAAGCGATTATGAAGGAACTCAGTGGCGGCAGTCATGATGCTGAGGCGGATATCCAAGCTCTTACAGGTGCGCCGAACAACCCGAATCCGTCACTCCGTCGCGGAATTGATATATGAACAGAGACTCGCCCTCCGATCATGTACCATACCACGATCCCGCTGATCTCAGATTCTAGCGACTCTGGGGAACCCCACAAGGGACGCTGGGCTCCATCTAGACTACGGGAACTTCGAGAGAAAGGGGATCCTGCGAGCGGATTGGCCCATCTCCTCCTTTTTCTAGACGTCAGTACTATCACTACGGAGGAAGCCGATAGCGTCGCAGCCGACTTGGGCGGTGAAGAGCTCGTTGGTCTCGCATGGGATTGGTACGGCAATAGGGTATGTTGACAACACTATATCAGACTCCTGTTTTAACAGGCGGAATGCCCGATCTTATGGATTACAGATCGTCCAGAAGCTCTTCGAAAAGTGTACAGCTGGTCCCAGGATTGCGTTGCTGGAGCATATTGCGCCGTATCTAGCTTCCCTGGCTATTCACAAGAACGGCACCTGGACCGCTCAGAAGATCGTCGATTGTGCTCTGCAGACGCCAGAGGAAGTTGCCCTCATCGTTCAGAGTCTGCGTCCCTATGTGCCGTCCCTCCTAGTCACGCAGTTCGGGAACTACGTTATACAGTGAGCGAACTGCTTTGATTTCCGAGTCGAGTGTGTTGGGTGCTAACAGTGGTGTCGATACAGATCTTGTCTCCAGTTCGGCGCGCCCACCACTGATTTTGTCTTTGACGCCATCGTGGACCGCTTTCTGGAGATTGCACAAGGTGGCTACGGCTCCCGCAGTATGGTCGCATGCCTCGAGAACTCATTCACTACACTGAATCAACAACGCCGTGTCGCTACCGCAATTATCTGGAACTCGATTCCATTGGCAACGAGCCGTAAGGGCGAGCCTATCCTCACATGGCTCTTGGACGCCTCTGGCTTCCCATCGCGTTACAGCCTTGTGGCCTCTCGCCTCGTCCCTCGCCTCTTTGTCCTTTGTACGCACGAGCTAGGCTCATTGGTCGTGCTACGAATCGTCGACCAGAATGTCGAACCCGAGGCTTCCAGGCAGATCATAGAGGCGCTCTTCAATTCGCCGGGCGACAGTGTCCTCGCCGATGTGCTTGGAGACCAAGTCGATGGCAACTCTGTAGTCCACAAGATCCTCGAGAGCCCCTTCGTGGACAGCTCCCTGCGCACGACCTACGCCGAAGCCATGAAGCGTGTCTTGGTGAAGTCGAAAAGGGTTGTACCCTAGAGGCTGACCACGCCTAGCCGAGTCCTATCCCTTCCCTTTCGTGTGAAGTCTCCATACGATAATCCACCTATGAGTGTTGCGCATTACGATCTTACAGGTACGATCCTACAGGAACATGCCGGAAATCCTCTGAATAGTCATCAATAATTTCATGTATAATTGTCGGTACGCAGCCCTAGTATAATGCTATTGCATACATATGAAGCCTTTTATGTACTCACGTCGGTTCGTATGTTCCTTGGTTGATCGGAATCCAGGTGTCCTTAATTACACATCAAAGTGATACAGGGGAATAGCATCATCAAGACGAAACCGTTAAGTCTTGCTAGAGACGAAGTTGAAGCAATCACGACAGAATCGCGGATCTCGACGCGCGCGCAACAGCGATCGCAAGCTCGATACCGAGGGCAGTCTGTCTTGTCTAACTGGCGTCGATGTCTTCATACTCCTCATCAACCCCAAGATATGCACGAATGTCCGAGGCTGGTGTGCCGCTTTGGCGGGTGACGTAAGACAACAGGACGAGATAGTTGTCTGGCCCATGCAGAATCGTCAGTCATTATACCCATCGACGGAAAACGAAAAAAACTGAGGCCGACCAGTCCACCGGGCCGTAGCCTCTTTGGCCAGCACAACCGCGCGTTTCTTCTCTTCAATCTTTACGGGATCGCACGCGCCGTAGGCAGCGAGCTCGGTTTCGAGCTGCACGTATTCCTTCTTCAGTACGGACAGCGCTTCCAGCTGCTTAGTGCGTGTGTCCTGTAGGCGGCTCTCTGTTAACCATCCTTCCATCTTTGGCATGTAGAAACGACCACTCACGCTTTCCTGACGCGAAGCTTTCTCCACCTCTAGCGCGGCGCGAAGCTCGGTGGCCTGAGCCTGGAGGCTACTTTGCTGCTCGCGCACAGTAGCGAGCCGGTTCTGCATCTGCAAAGGGGAGGGGTCAGCCGTCGTGCATACCTCGATCGTTTAGGAAACCATACAATTGCGCCCCGCTGCGACGGGAAGCTCCAAAAGACTGTATATATGCGTGCATAAGACCGTTTTCAGGAACGCGGAGGACTACTGGAGATCCGGAGAGAACGCACAGTTCGACGAGCCGATCTTGTCCGACTGCACAAGCCCATCGTCCACGAGGGATTGCAGAACTTCTTTCACGGACTGCGACACTGAACGTGATGGACCCGGACGTCATGAGCACGGACTGTCTGGTCGAGGAAAAAGAAGCGTACCAATCCCCTTCATCTTCGGCCCCAATTTCTCGAGCTCCTTCAGCTATCGGAAGGGTGGTTATATGCGGGATAAACGGCGGGATGAACGGGTGCACGGACCTGGAAGAAGTCTTTCTGTCGACGAGGGCACGACTTGAGAAGCTACAGCGAAGGGAGGGCGAACAGGACCCACTGTCTCATGGAAGATCTCTAGTAGCTTAACACGCTTCTCTTCTGCGGAGAGTCCTCGAGGTGCCTATGAACAAAGTGAGCGGCGGCAGTGTAGCAGATCAGTGCGCTATACTTACCATTTCGTTGGGTGTGGATGACGAGTGTGAGCGAATGGAGGAGAGGAGCAAAGTGGAGGTTGACGGGCGGGGTCGACCACGCTTGCCCCAAGCTCAAGGACCGAGGACCAGACATGCTTCTCCGAGAAGAAGCCCGGAAAGTTAGTCGGACAGCCGCCACGGATTGACCGAGGTAGAGCTCGAGAAAGCATCGACGCCAGGCCTTCCGTGTGTCGCAGGAAACTTGTAGAATCCTTGTTCCATATGATATACAGAATCTGAAGGATTGGGTCTTCATGCGCATAGATGCAGATTCCAGGACCACTGTTTCATGATAGCGTTCTCTGAAGGACAAGGCAATAAGAGATGGATTTGTGGAAGTCACGCCACGTGGGACGTCTTACATAAGCACAGTTCACCTACCAGAGACTCGTGCCCGTCGATTCCTACCTTTGCATTGCAGGCCGGCAACACCAAGGTATGGCCGGGGATTCTACTTGCTTCTGGCCTAGAGTCGATTTCCACGGATTACGGGGGTGAGCGGGTTCTTCGAAGCAAGCCAGAAACTCAAAAACGTTCGCGCATGCTCATGATGCTCCGTCTTCGCGTCGAGTCCAGACTCCAGAAGGCCTCAACGCGCCGCGATACCGGGTGAACCAAACATCGACACCAACCGGCCGCACCCGGGCGAGCGAATCACGCAGAAGACAGAAAAGCAAAACACGGCGTGTGCGGATTAATAGACCCGAAAGCGATGTACACGTACACGGGGCACCGACGAAAGAGCCGTAGGGAAAGGCGACACACGTCCGCTCTGAGAGCGGACGCGCAAGCGCGCAGGGCCTGAGAGTGAAGCGGGAAGGCGGAAAGCGAGAAGACGGGGCAAATAGTGCACAATGCAGAAGCGCAGATGAGGGGATCCAATATGATATACGGGACGTGGCAGTGGGGCGATGGGGCAATGGTCCGTGGGGGGGACGGAGGGGGAATGCAGAAGCGAGTGGGAGGTGATGATGCACAGCACACGACGGACCGCGTGGACGCGGGCCCCGTCGTGCGTACTAAGGGAGGGAGGGAAGGTGAGGAGAGACCAATGCGAGAGGGGACTAGTGAGTGACGGGGTGGACGACGCAGGAGCCTATGGACAGCAGGGGAAGGATGCATGCACGTACAGCGGGCAGAATGCGAGAGCGAGTGTCCGGGAGGATGAGAGAGGGGAAGCGTCCGCGAGGACAAGAAGGAAAGTACGAGTGTTGGCACAGGGAGCGGACGACACTACGCTCACTCCATTTTGCATTAGAGGTAAGAGGGAGGGTGGGAAGTTACGAGTACTGAGCGGATGCACGCTCAGTGCGCGCTATGCAGTATGCAGTATGCTTCATATATGCAACAGTGCACCACGGACCCGCTTCGTCTCCGGCAGGCTACCGCATCACCTCGAGCCGCTGCCCGCTGGACGGGTAACGGTACGCGACAAAGTCGGGGTCCTGGTCGACCAGCTCCGCGATATTCTTCGACGCGTTCGACATCCTCGGCGGGTTACTGCTGTGCGCCGAGCCGGGGCCCGTTCCCGTGCCCGTCCAGCTCTGCTCGTCCCCGCGCAGCGCGTCCGACGCCGACACCGCCGTCGAGCTCCTGTACGGGTTGTATCCCCCATACTCGAGAGGGTCCGCCGAGCCCGAGCCGTTCGACCCGGGCGCGCCCGGCACCTGCACCGCGGCCGGCGCGAACACCTGCGACTCCCGCGGGTTGACCTCGAGCGACTTCTTCCCGAACAGGGACGACAGCCCGAACCGGCTCCGCCTCTGTTTTGGCTTCGACGGCGCGGTGAGCGAGCGCTTGCTCGCGTCGGCGGCGCCCCCGGTCCATTGCGAGAGCGAGGGGCTCGACGCCCCGAACTCGGCGTACTTTTCCTCGGCGAGGAACGGCGGCACGTTCGCCGCGCCGCGCCGGCCGGGCAGGCTTTGAACGATGGCGGGGTGCGGAGAGGACGCCATGCCGCCGAAGGACTGCCTGCGCGTGTCCAGGGTGCGGAAAGGAGCCTGGGGAGGGGCTAGGCTACGTCCTATGGGAGAGGCGGACGAGGTTTGAAGCAAGTCGTACATTGTCTGCGGGCGGATGTCCGGCATGGGATGACTGGGGAACTCGACGGGAGACTCTCCCGGCAGGGGCGGGAGAGACTTGTCGCGACGCATAGAGACAGACTGAGGCCGGGTGCCGGGCGTTGCTGGTCCGAGCGTCGATATTGTGCGGGGCGAGGGCTGCAGCGCCCTCCCACGGCCGTCCAGGTCGGGGTGATCGTTGGACAGACCGAGTTCGAGCGTAGAAATCCGGTTGTCCACGTGCTCCTTCATCGCGTCGCTGTTCAGCTCCCTCTCGGGGATGGGATAGCGCGACGACGTCGGCGACGGAAGCGCACTGGAGGGTGCAGTCGGAGGAGAGGGCGCCCATTGAGAAAGCTGGTTAGGGGAGACCGAAGACAGCAACGACGGGGTAGAGACGTGCCGTCTGTTTCCAGCCCCTTCGCGGTCGACGAGGTAGGACAGAGGAGGCGGCGGTGCCAGCGGCAGGTCGTCCTCGTGCCTCTCGACAGACCGGGACTGGCTCGCGCCTTTCCCGGACCCCTTGGACGAGCCGGTGACCAGCTTCCATATTTTCTTCAGACCGCTCTTCTTCTTGGTCGTCGATGCTTCCGACATGGGCGGCTCGGGAGACACAGCCGTCTGCGGCCACGACTGGGAAACCCGCAGAGTGGGCGTGTCGCTGCTGATGTCCACGGCCGACGGGTGTGCCGCGAAGTACTGTTGCTCTTGTTGGAGAGCGAGACTAGCAGCCGGGTCAGCGTCACAGCCGAGTACATCGAGGAGGAACAAGACACATACTGCATGTCGATCATGCTGCCGGACGGCGCCATGCTGTCGCGGCTCTGCCAAGCAGAGCTGAGGTTCTTGAAACCGAAGAAGCGCGATCGTCTTGGGGATGCCGCCGAGCCGATGCTCTGCATGTCCGAGAACGACGCCTGCGACATCGCGCGGGGGAGGCGCTCCGCGCCCGCGACAATGCTGCTCGGGCGCGGGGAGAACGACTGCGAATACCGCGAGTCGCGGGCGTTGGAGAAGAAGCCGCTGTCCATTTGGGGAAGTGGACTCGCTAGCGGCATCGAGTACACCGAGGCGACGTCGATCGCGGAGCGGGAGCTTCGCGATGACTTACGCGCCCGGCTCCTCTCGCGCCGCTCTTCCTTGCGTCGGCGATCCCGCTCCTCCCGCTCCTCTCTGCGAATGTCAACGTGCTCGACGATCATTCCGTTCTCGAGGAGGGTCACTTCACGGGAGTGGTTCTGGACGGCAGCGCTTGTGGCCTGCGAAGGCAACCGCGGAGACCGGATGCGCAGGGCGCCAGAGTCGTCCGTCGGCTGTGAGCTACTGCCGAGCTCGTAGGCTGAGCGTCGGAGTTGCGAGAACGTGTCCCGCATCTTCTCGTCCAGCATGCGAGATTCGCGCAGCGCCCGTGCACGGGCCAGAGCATCTGCCTCGAGGAGAGAGCGCTGTGCCTTCACGTACTGGTCGAGCGTCTGTTGGCGGGACGACGGTTCCTTGGGGTTCTGCGTGGGCGTGAGTATGGCGAACGAATCAGAGATAGTGGACGCGACGTACAATGCTCAGCCAGAACCTGAGGTTTTCCTCTGTAAGCAACCCTCCCTTCGCCCGAGGTCGTGAATGGGAGTCGGATGATGTTTGACCGGTCGTCTCCTCTTCCATCTCTCGCCTGCATAGCTCCTCGTAGAGTACGTCACTCTCTCGGTCCCACACGCCCGGACTCGTGACGTCCACATCCGCCATATCCTGGTCTCGCATAGCGCACTCCACGCAGATCTCTTCCTTCGGGACTTGTGGCGGCGAGAAAGAGGGCTGCATGGCGGGGGCGGTCGAGGGCGTGATGTAGGTAGGGTGCTGAGCGTACGCTCGAGGATTTGAGGATATGGGGATTTGCATCGTTGAAGGATTGTATGTGGGCCCTGCGGAAAGCGGTACGATGGGCTGCATGGCTGATGAACTCGGGCCAGCACCGATGCCAGCGGCAGGAAGTGATGGATGGCGAGGAGAAGTAGCGAGACCGGGAGATAGCGGGGATGCTGCTTGGTTCGTGCCCGGGGGCGGGAACATGTCGGCATTGCGAGGGGTGAGGGGAGGAGTCGCACCGGTAGAATCAAGTCGATCACCTGCAAGCTGCCCGCCTGATGGCCGGGACACCGGGTCAGGGGACATAGGGAGGGGGACCATGGCGGCGTTCGCGACGTCTGCGACGGCGTTGTCCAAGGGCCCGGTGGTAGCCGCGTCCTCGAGAGGTAATGAGTCGTTGTGAGGGAGGCCAGACGACATGGTCGCGTCTTCGACAGGAGACCGAAATTGGGCCTCGAGCAATACGCCGGGTGAAGAGCTTTGTGATGGGTTCCAGTCGTTGACGGGCTCCTGCGTGATATTTTCGCCTAGCCAGCCCTGCGGAGGAGGGGTCGTGCTGGGCACGAACGTCTTCTCGTAGCTGGCACGGTGGGCAGCTGTCATGCCGGCTTCGAGTGCAGGGTCGGAGCCGTCTGACCTGCGGGGGTGGGCGGAAGAGGCGGGAGGAGACAAGGGCGTGGCTAAGGTCGGATAACGGTCATCCCGGCGGTCGTAGTCGGACATGGGGAGCCGGTTAGAGAAGTTGTTGGACTGGGGGTGGGGACGGCCATTAGGGGAGACGAGCGCCATGGAGACGTCGTTGTGGGGCGTCCCAGGGTCTGGAAGGTGCACCGCAGTGGCCATTACTGTCCTCGGCCAGGCGAGAGAGGAGGGCGCTGGCTGGGAGAGGGAGTGTTGAGGTGGCCGGAGAGGCTGATGGTGTGAACGACGCGGGGAAGAGAGACCGGCGTATGGCTATATGGAAGTCCACCAGACGAGCTCACCCGCGGCACGTGACGGTCCCGATCCGGCCCACACCGCTAAGGAGAACGGCGGACAAGGTCAATCCGAGTGACGAGAGCGCAAGGGCGACGGAATAGGGCGCGACGAGGGGCGGCTGGGGCGGGAGCGAAGAGGAAGGCGTCGAGAGGCACGCTCAGCGGCTCTGGCAAGACACGCCCCGTCGCCGCACACGGGACCCCTCGGCAAACACCGCCAGCATCAGTCCCGCACGCCGCCCCCGGTTTCTGTCTGGACGCTCAGCACAGCTGCACGCTCCAGCTCCGGTCGCAAGCTCAAACTCGGGCTCGGCCACCGCTTGCCTCTCCTTGGCGCACTCCAGGCTCTATCGCCGACGTCATCGGTCGAGGCCGCAGAAACACGCTCCTTCATTCCACAAAGTTCATAGAATACCAGCAAGCGCTCCCTACGGTCTATCTATGAACACTCTACTACTTCCGGTACCTGGGTGATTGGCTATCAGCCGTCTGCTCCCCTTGGCCGTCGCACAAACACATGCACTCACCAGAGAACGCCCTTCCGGCTTCGCCTCATCTTGCGCTGGAGCTGAAGCATACCGTACAGCAGCGCTTCCGCCGTCGGCGGGCACCCAGGCACGTAAATGTCAACAGGGACGATACCTGACACAAGGAAATGAATATTGAACTCTGTGCATTGCCAACAATGATTGCAAAACTCACGGTCACAGCCACGTACGACTGAGTATGAGTAGTGGTAATACCCGCCACCGTTTGCGCATGAGCCCATGGAGATGACCCACCCTGCATTCACATTCGTCAATATCCGCACGGCAGTGACTGCACAGGGGCGTTCTGGAACGTACGGGGTTCTGGCATCTGGTCGTACACCTTGCGAAGGGCGGGCGCCATCTTGTTCGTCAAAGTGCCGGCGACAATCATAATGTCCGACTGCCTAGGACTCGCACGGAAGACGACGCCGAGGCGGTCCTGGTCATAACGCGCGGCGGCCATGTGCATCATCTCGACGGCACAGCAGGCGAGACCTGTAGCGCGGGCACAGGACAGGGGGCGCAACGCGGAGATTGAGACGTGTTCGAGAGGGGCGCGCGCAGAGGGGCGAGAACGCACCGAAAGTCATAGGCCACATCGAGCCCTGCCGGGCCCAGTTCGCCATCTTGTCCAGCGTAGAAAGCACATACTCGGCTTTGTTCGAGGGAGTCTCCAAGCTCAGCTGGTTAGAGCCACGCTTCGCAATTGCCGTTATCGGCTCAGAGGGGTCGGTAGAGCTGGTAGGGATAGGTGAGGGTGACGACGCGGGCTTTGATGAATGGAGTTGGCGGGAAGCTGAACGAGATGCCGGAAAATATTGAATGACAGTCACTGGGCTCGAAGTGAATGCGGACGCACCAGCATAAACACCAACTTGCGGTCGCAGAGCTGCTCGTCGGCCAGCGTTCGCAACTACAACAAACGCCGACGTCAACATGTGCAAAACACCACGAGAGTTTTCTATTGAGACACGTACGCGCCGCGTTGAAGGTAGAGAGCGACATGGTGGTGGGGGACGTGGGCTGGGACGGAGCTCACCGTCAGTGACGATGAGCGGCGGTTGTTTGCTACGGACGGGCTCTGATTGGCCCCGGCGGCTCATGCCTGGCCCGGGCGTTTCCGGAGCTCCGGTCCTGCCGAGGCGCGGCCGGAAAGGGCTTGATGTTCGAACCCGGCGCTCAACAAAATCTAGCCACCCGCCTTTCACTCTGATACCCATAGCCTCCCACAGCAAAGGTCGAACTTCGGGGCAATCGAGGATTGTAATCTGTTGAGGTGACTATAGCATTGATATCATTAGGTCTAGGCCAACGTCGCGCGTCTCTTATGCCAGCCCACAGGACGCGTTGGTACTGTATCTGTCCAGGAACACGCTCATCACAATAGCGAAACGACAGACATCAGGTCACACTATGACGCAGCACTGCTACTAGGGCTGCGGTCAACAACACGATACGCCGAAAACGGCGTTGAGAATGAAGGAATAGCGGCCGTCGACCTCGCGCTCCGTTCTCGCCGTGGCGACTACACTTCCCGTAGGCCAATGAGACTATGCACTAGGAGATGTGAGTGCGTCCAAACCCACCCAGCGTCCGAGGGAGACACTCGTATATAAGCCATGGTAAGTGCATCTCCAGTCCTCATCCTCCCAAGAGCCTCGCAGTTGACCTGCTAACCTCCAGGATCACTTTCGACTTTCTTTACACCACACACTATTCTTTTCAACCCCCTCTTATTCTCTTCAACCACCTCTTATTCTTTTCAACCGCCTTTTACTCAACATGCTCGCTCGTATTTTCGTCGCTCTCTTCTTCTCAGGTGTCGTCTTCTCAGCCGTCATCCGATCCGGTGTCGGTATTGTGGGGCGCGACGACGGCCCTCAGGGCGACAGCGACCTCCTCTCTTCGTGCCCCGGCGGACCTGGTTCTAAGGACCTCAAACGTGCGGACAGATGCACCATGGTGAGAGCCGGTCAGTATGCTTTCCCGGCTCTTGCCTTCTGACTATCCTGTTTAGATCAACATCACCACTAACCCCGACGTTCGTCTCTGGACCGTCCTCGGCGACGCTCACGACAAGTATGTTCTCTTTGATCCTATAAACATAAGCCGTGCTGACGACCTTGCGTTGTTGCAGCTGCGGCGGCGAGAAGACTGCTATCTCTGTCACGCTTGGCGGATCCACGACTATCACTCAGTCCACGACCGCGAGCGTGGACGTCGGCCTCGACCTCGAGGCACTACACATCGGCGGCAGCCTCGAGACGACCAACACCAACGAAACGACGACGTCCAAGTCGGTCACGTTTGACGTCCCTCCGGGGAAGCAGGCCGTGTACGTCGCCGGCGTTGCGCACACGTCCCAGACGGGCCCTATTCAAGTCAACTACGGCTCGCGCCAGTTCGGACATTTCATCGTGAGCCCCTCTCCTTCTACTACATTCTTTCGTTGTTGACGTGATCGAACTTCTCGTAGTGGTTCACGATTGCTCACCTGACCAAGCTCACGCCCAAACCGGACGACGTGCACTTCGACATATTCACGAGCGACTGTGGTATGTCGCGTCCCCTTTGCTTCCTCCCTCGGCCGTCGGCTGACTGAGTCTGTCATTTCGCAGGCAAGGACCCCAAGGATCTGAGTGGAAGCAAGTTCACTCCGGTTGCTACGGCAGCTGTGGCTGGTCCATCGATCAAGTCCTAAAGCTACAGGCGTAGCTTGCGCGAGACGCACGAATAGTCGGATCCGGGATGTTATGATCATATTTGTCCTATGTGTACTTCGTCCCGGCTCTAATATCTCTGTGATCTGTCATCAGAGTTTTTCTAGGGGTACGATCTACCCATGTTCGATAACGGCTATACTCAGGGGGAAAAGCCTGCGAAGGCTCATGTGCTGCATAAGTTAGGCTTCAAAGGACGCTGGCGCTTATATGTACTAGTCCTAGACTGGCGTGGGAAAGAATTATGATCCGCTCAACCTCGAAGAATGCGCGGCACCCCAAAACTGTAACTTGCTGGTCGACAACCTTCGACAACGGGCACGTACGGGGATTGCTCCAAAGTTTATGTTCGCCCCTGAATGCGCCTGCCAAATGTGCCTCGTACACGGTCGTACCTGAGCCAGCGCCGCAGCGCCGCATCACATCCACTGGCACTGCTACCTCCGAGTCGACGCCTGCGATAGCCGAAAAGGCCGCGGCGTCGATATCCGTCGAGGTGAGTGTCCTTAGCAGTTCACACCGCCGTTCCGGTCAGGCCTCATTCCTGATAGCCCCTCTATCCATTCACCCACATCGACATGATCACGCAGCGGACCATATGCATGTGGCATCTCACTACGATGATCATGCAGTCTCGTCGCCACCCTATAGTGATTCAGGCTCACGTACTGCCCAGCCCTTCACTCTCACAAACCCCTTCGAAATGTGTATCCTGGGCATCTCCGAATGTTCTGAGACGAAGGACTTTCAGAATGGGGCGGGTAAATTCAGTGTCTAGTGTCGGAGTTCCCTGGCTGTGAACATCATCTTCCAGCCACTCAACGTAAACGCAAACATCATCCATAGGGGCTCTTGTGGGTCATCACCATCTGCTGAAGTAGTTATAAGCAGTGTCGAAGGTAGGCTACACCTCAGTGTCTGAGATAGCATTGCGTTTCTCTTGTGTCACCTTAGTTGTAGAGAGGAATGTGTTGGTACCTATCTGGACGAGACCTCCTCGCGGCAATACTTATGTCGATCTGCGGGCTACTAAGGCATACACTCTTCCGAAACAGGGTTATCATGGTACGCATCAAAACCTACATGTGCCGCAGAAATAGCAAGCAAGAGCAAACATAACCGTCCACATTGCTCACCAGTGTTTTCCAGCATGACGACTATCACTCAAACGCCCACAAAGCTATGCGCTGGGCCATCCACGTATCTCCATAGAATCGGTTCATCGTCTGCAGGAAGACTGGTATATAAGTCATGGTGTGTGCAGGTAGAGTGCTCATCCTCTAAAGAGCCTTGAAGCTGACCTGCTTCACGCTCAGAGCTTCCGCCCTCTCCTTGCCCACTACTCCATCCTATCCTACCCTTTTCAGCATGTTGTCCCGCTTGATCTTTCCCCTCTTCTTCGCAGGTGCCGTGCTCGCTACGTCCCTGTTCTCTAGCGGTGGCATCGTGAGACGCGACGGCTTTCAGGGTGATGGAGACCTGCTCTCTTCATGTCCAGGTGGTCCCGGCTCCAAAAACCTCATACGAGCGGACAGGTGCACCCTGGTGAGAGGAGATATTCATTTATATGACGCATACCCGCCAGAGTATCTCATTGTTGTGCACTGTTTTGTAGATCAACATCACTACCAGTCCTGACATCCGCCTTTGGACTATTCTAGGCGATCCCCAGCTCAAGTCGGTACACTCCTGATTTTTGCAGAAACATAACTTATACCAATGATCTCACTTTCTCATAGCTGTGGCGGTGACACGGAAGACATCTCCGTTATGCTCGGCGGCTCCTCGACTATCACTCAGTCCGTAACCTCAAGCGCGAACACCAGCTTCGACCTCGACGCGATCACCATCGAGGGCGGGGCGGAAACGACTTCCAGCAAGACCACCACTACCACCACCACCAAGTCGCTCACGTTCTCCATCCCCCCGGGCAAACAAGCCGTTTACGTTGCCGGCGTTGCTTATGCCAACGAGACGGGTGTCATCCAAGTCAATTATGGTACGCCCCAGTTCGGGCACTACATTGTGAGCCTCTCCACTATCTTCTGCTGTCAGGCCTTGCCTCTGTGCAAAGCGTTGGACACTGACATACCCGGATTGCGCAGTGGTGGACGGTCTCGAAGATCACGCGGCTCACGCCCAAGCCTGACGACGTCGAGTACGATGTGCACCAGACCGACTGTGGTACGTCGAGACTGATTGACATCGCGCTTTTAAATTGTCGGCCGACGTCTTTTCCATAGGTACGAACCCATGGAACCTCAATGGCAATGGGAACGGCGCCGCGCCGACCGGTTCCGTCACTGAGATGGCTCCGTCGGCGACTTCTTCGGTCGCATCGTGAGCGAGGCAGCATGTAGGTGAGAATAGTCATCGCACTACTCGCATCAAGTGTCCTGTATCCTGTGCTTAGTGCCCCCCCTGGCAGAACCGTATGGTCAGCGCTGCGCTTGGAGCCTTGTTATTTTCCCGCTATTTACATGTTGCTCTTGTGGTTTCCCGGTGCGCGGATATCATGCTTCTTTTTTTCTCACTGACACTCGGTATACCTCTATTCAATCATGTGGTACTTACCACTAAGTACTGTCGTCAGACCGGGGCCGTGTCGGTCAGATACTTACTGAGTGCTGGCGATGCCAGCATCGCCGTGGATTTCACACACGACAACATCATCGAAGGTCACCGAATACCACCTCCCAGTCACGCGGCATTTTTAAGAACGATCGTCGCGATTCAATATCAATGCTTAGGATTCAGTAGTGGCAGCCTGAGCGTCCTGAGCTGAAGCGCTGACGGATGGAGCGTGCGCTTGTGATGGATGCCGAGCGCCAATATCGTGAGAATGCAGTGACGAGTGAAGTGCCACCGTCGGCGGCAGTACACCTTGTGTGCGAAATTCCTCCCCTTGGCCCGAAGGTAAATAATCCACCTGCAAGGTCGATTAGGCTCGCCCGCGGCGCTGTCCATTTGATGCTGTGGCGCGCATTGGATGGAGTTGTCTTCGGGTGCCCTCCAAATCCACACATCCGAGAAATAAGTGGGATTACACAAGCGACCGAGCAAAGGTGCCCGATTGATAGATAGTATGAGCGATGCAACACTCAGTAAGTACTACATCCGTAGCTGACGGGCTCGACGTCACAGTTCACTTCCGTAGCATGCATATGATCAAGACGCTTGCAGCGTGCTAGAGCTATGACATGCATCGTGGTGCCAACTAACAGGACTTAGACAGGTTTGTACCGTGACGTTTTTCCTCCAGAGTAATATTGACTCACTGGCATGGTGGGTCGATTATAGTAGAGTTCAGACCCTGCGCGCTCGCTGTGGTCGGTTCGATGATACTTGCAGCGTTCGACGTCGCCACGCCCAAGCTGCGAGCAGAAGTCTCGACAGCGGGGACGATGCGTTCTGGCGCCGGCGGAGCGCCGGAACTTGGGTCGCGGCCGCCCAAGTGTCGACGTGGACGCGCTTGCCTCGCCGTCATCGGACGCGCCCGACGCATTTGCGCTTGGAAAATGTGCGCATAGCAACAAATGTGCGAGAGGGCTGTGGAATCGCATAAATGCCGTGTTTGAGGCGTCGATACGGGGTGGGAAGGGCGCAGAACCGAGGACGAGACGAGGAAAGCAGCACTTACCACTGGGGAAAGTGAGGCGTATGCCACATGCAACCGAGCTTCACTTCGACCGTTCCACAATGCTTGCAGTACAAAGAGGGGTAGTTTAGAACTAACCTCAGGTGTTCTACGCGATCGATTTCACGTCTGTAGCCCAGTATGCTCTTTCCAACCTGCTCCCCAGTCATCACACCCTTTCCAGTCCCCTCACCATCCCAGAGTGTGTTATTCATGTCCGCTTGTGCTTCAAACACGCTCGGAGGTAGCCAAGTAATCCATCTTTGATGGTAGAGGGTCGTCCAGAGGGTGGGGAGAGGAGAGCAGCCTTCAATGCTGGAAGTTTCGCCAAGAGCTGACACTGCTGCGAGAGCTAGGAGCAGGGCACAGCGACGTTGTACTGACGCGAATACTTCAGTCACGCATGCGATGCTTGATGCGCACTCACTAGATGATGTGAGATTGCCTCTACCAGCATCTGTATCCAGCCAGGCACACGTCGCTCTCTCTCGCCCTGCCCAGCAAGCGCGCCCTGGATACAATTTCCGAGCCTCGAAAGCCGAGCTGACTTGAACACATCGCGGTTTATGGGATGCATGATGTTTATAGAGAAGGAAAATAGGCGTATAGAAGTGTATGACAATGAAGGGGAGTAGAATGAGAACATGATTGCGCGCCTCGCGGCTGCGTCTACGGTCTATCGGCCCGGCGCGTTTAATGCTAGGCGCGCAGCCGGTCACGTTTGCCGGGAGAACACGGAATCTTCGGGTGTAGGCGGGGACACGAAAAGTGCGAACAATTAAGGGCGGGAGTAACCTTGCACACAAGGTGACAACTTGGCCTCGCGCAACTCGTTTTCCTCGTCCGTAACAAGAACAGCTTCGCTTTGATCTTGAGTATGCGCATCGATAGCACGCTGTTTGCATCCACCTAAGATAGTTCGGCATGCATCGTGTATCACTAGTCACTCCTGTTGCAGTTGGGAACCCGTTGATATCTGTCCAAGTGAGTGTTCTTCTCAGCAATACTAAGGATGTATCAAGTTGATCCACGCCTTTTGCATTCTTTATGGCGACTTCCTCTACGAATTAGTCGATGTTCACGTCGAATTGATGATGCTTGGCTCTGTTGCGCCCTTCACTAGAATCATGCGATGAGATAGTCCATCAGGACGGTCCTCTCCCGCTCTGCAGCCGATCGATACAAATTGTATCGCCCTGTTGACAACCCAACACGCATCATTGCAGTGCAGACACCTCCCCCACCCCAGGTATATGCGCTCACAGTCGATACAACCACTCACCTTATTGCCTCCTGAAACACATACAATCCTTCGGTCACCGACCTGGGCTATCTCAGCGCTCCACATAATGATAGATCGTAGGCTGCACTGTGATGGGCAAGCCCTGCCGCCATATACATCGTCAGGTACCGCACCGAAATGCGCGGGCTGGCGGATGGAATAGCGTCAAGAACACCGCGTGGCGGAATCAGCACGGCGACAGTGCATCTCGTAGGTCGTCGAAGCTATGCGCCGGGCAATGCACATCGTGCACACCTACAGTTCAACCCAGCATTCGCGTAGTATATAAGTCGTGGCAAGTAGACATCCAATTTTCATCCTCCCAAGAGCCTCGCAGTTGACCTGCTAACTTCCAGGACCACTCTTTTCGTCTTTCCTTTGCCGCGTTCCATCCCTTTCAACTAGCTTAATCCAGCATGCTCGCTCACGTCCTCGGCCCCTTGGTTTTCTCTGGCGCTGTGCTCGCCGCCGTCCTGCACTCCAATGTCGCGATTGTAGGGCGCGACGACGGTCCTCAGGGCGATAGCGACCTCCTTTCCTCGTGCCCTGGTGGCCCCGGCTCCAGTGACCTCAAGCGCGCGGACAGGTGCACTTTGGTGAGGAAGCCTACGCTTGCACACCATTCCGTTTCCGGTACTCATTTACTGTGCTTCTCACGTAGATTAACATCACTACCAACCCCGACGTCCGCCTCTGGACTGTCCTCGGAGACCCACAGCTCAAGTGCGCCGTTCATGACTATGCAGTGTTACTTTGTGCGCGACCGTCCTGACACGTCCTATTTCCTACAGCTGCGGCGGCGCAACGGAAGACGTCTCCGTCTCCTTGGGCGGCTCCTCGACGATCACCCAGTCCGTGACCGCGAGCGCAGACGTCGGCTTCGACCTCGACGGCCTCACCATCGGCGGCGGCGTCGAGACGAGCACCAGCAAGGAGTCCACGACGAGCCAGACGATCACGTTCTCCATCCCCCCGGGCAAGCAGGCCGTGTACGTCGCAGGCATCGCGCACACGTCCGAGACCGGCCACGTCCAGGTCAACTACGGCTCGCGCCAGTTCGGGCACTTCATCGTGAGTCTTCCTTCCTCCCCTGTCTCTTTGGAGGGCGTCGACACCACGGGGGACAGGTCGCTGACAGATCTGCAGTGGTTCACAGGGGAGACGATCACCCGGCTCACGCCCAAGCCCAACGACGTCGAGTTCGACGTACACGAGAGCGACTGCGGTCCGTCGAAGCTTCTCCGCACCATCTCTCTCTCTTCCCGGGCTGTGCGCTGACAGTGCTTCTTCCCCTACTACAGGTACGGACCCCAAGGACCTCAACGGCAGCGACTTCACCCCCACCGCTTCGGCGACCGTCGCTGCCGCCGCGGCGACCTAAACCAGCCCACATAAAGGGTCGTCGCGGCTGCATACGTCGCAAGCCCAGGCGAACCTTGTCGGGGCGCGGATGTTGACCATAGTCGCGCCCTTACGCACCTTGTGCGCTCGCTTCGCCCTTGTCTCAGTGTTCTTGCAGTGGTTCTTGTACACGTACCGTATGATCAGGATAATGCTGAGGGAGCGGCTTTCTTTCTTCTTCTATACGCCTTGTGTGGTGCCTGCCCCTTATGAGGAGAAGCGTGCCTTCTTTCGGGCTGTGGCGCTCGGCATCTTTCCGGGGCCGAGGCCATGCATGGCCCTGGTATGCGTATACGGATTGCTATGACGCAAGCCCTCGTAGCGAACTCGCATTGAGTGCTGAAAAGGCATTTGGAAAGTATACGCCCCGTTTGCTGTCGCGCGGTGTTCTGGATCTCTCCTCAAAGGGGAAAGTACTTCCATACCCCGGATTTCCACATATTACGCGTGCAGAAGCGAGAATGTACATGTACGATAGTGGGAGATATCCGGACTCGAGCGGGGTGGTGGTATGACTATTACATACAAGTGTTCTCCGCGGCGCGACAGAGTCCGAGTGGGAGGTGTAGGCATGCTTCGTGACGACGTGGTGGCGTGGTATCTCTCAAATCTGTATGTGAACGGACGACTAGGAATGCTACAGTACTAGTAATGCGACGAACGTGTACTACATGTGGGGGGAAACAATGCGATGCGACAGAGACAGGGAAGACTCGGAGCGAGAGGTGGCATGTATGGAATGCGAGGGGAATCCCACATACACGATGGGACGGAGGCGAGTACGACATGGAAGGTGGAGGACTAGAACGAGGGCGATGTGCGGATGACGGAACAAGACAAGGGACCGAATAAGGATAACGAGAATCCGTACACCGTCCGCGAGCGCCGCCACCAGAGCGGACTAGAACGCGTATCATGGAATCGGAAGAGGGACGGAGGACGAGAGGTGGACCCGCCGCGCATACAGAGCGGCCGGGGCTTAACGAGCATCTTGCGACGACGATCTTCGCTTTCAATCCCGAGCGGGCATGTCGAACGCGCCTCGGAGCCAGGCGTGCCTGCGGACTTCGTGAATGTCCGCGCGGAGCTCCGGATCTTTCTCCAAGCAGCGAGTCATCAGCAGAATTGCAGACTTGCTCAGGCGGCCGGACTTGGGCTCGCGGATGACAACGCGTCCTTCGCGTGCGTCCGACTCGGTGGGGAACGGGGAGTGTCCTGTGAGGAGGTAGGATAGGAGGACGCCGAGGGTCCATACCTCCGCCGGCGGAGCTTGGTAGGGCTTCTTCTGGAGGATCTCAGCGGACGCGTACGCCGTCGTGCCAAAGAACAGGGTGTAATAAGGTCGCGGGCGCGTCGGGTCAGCGACGACAGCGCTACCAAAGTCGATCAACTTGACCTGCGTCACGTCATGTCAAAACGCGTATATATAAGCAGGCGGAGCACGTACGTTCAGATCGGCGTCGATGACGAGGTTCTCATCTTTAATGTCGCAGTGCGTGATCCCCTGGCTGTCGAGGTAATGCACCGCTTCGACGACCTGCGCGAAGATATACCGCGCTTCGTCCTCGGAGAGGCGTTTGTGCTTGCTCTGCTCGATACATTCGAACAAATCGTGCGACGGCCGACGTGTGAACTTCGGTGGTGCGGAAGGGGGCAGGCTGAGAAGGTCGCTATCGAGGCCGCCGCTGACAGCAGACAACGAGTCTCCGAGCTTTTCGCAGGAGAAAATCTCGTGCGCGTCGGCATCGCTAGGTAGCTGAAGAGGTGTATGTGGTGCTGAGCTCAAGCTGGACCCTGCGGACGTCGACGGAGAGAGCGTCGGAACCTCTGTCGGAGACGGAACGGCAAGCTTCTCGGATGACCGCTTTGCCTTCTTTTGCTTCCTCGAGACCCACGGGGTGCCATGGAGCTCTTGCACCTGCGGATGCATTAGACTGCCATGTCGGGCGGCTGCGCGGATCGTCCCACTTACCAAATAGAAGTAGACCTCGTCCTCGAACAGGTCGAGACACTTGACGATATTCTCGTGGTTCACGAGGCTGAGGAGCATGACCTCCGTGGGGACGCGTCCGTACGTGTCGTCCTCCCACCACGCGTGTTCGGGCACCTTGTCCTTGATGATGAACTTCACCGCGACCTCGTGCCCGTCCGCACGGTGCCGCGCGGTCATGACGAAGCCGTAGCCGCCGGCGCCCAGCTCGTCCTCGAGGTGATACTGCTGAACAAAGAAGGGGTTGAGGATGTGATCCTCGTGGAAACGCTGCGAGTACGAGCGCCCCTTGCAGAGCGCCGAATCGACGTCAATTTCCGGGGACGCGAAGGTAAGCTCATCGGGGTGGCCATGTGCCGAGGCGCGAAGCGAGAGATGATCGTCCGAATCGTCGCATCCGATGTTGGAGAGGGAGAGAGAGGGAAGCGAAGACAATTCGCACTCTGACGGAGAAGACTCGGCACGGAGGAAGGGAGAGGAGGAAAGGCCGGCCGGTGAATTGGGACGGAACGTTTGTCGTGTCGGGGTAAAGGGTGACGCTGTGGGGTCTAGGGCGCGCGAGGAGGAGGCGGGAGAAGAGAAGGAGGAATTTTCCCGAGACGCGCCAGCCGCATTCAGGGCGCGCGAAGACGAGAACTGGCGAAGTGTGGCGTCGTGAGATTGTTCTGGGAGCGTAGAAGAAGGGTGCGAAAGATGGTCAGGGTGCGCGGGCGAGCCAAATTGGGACTTTCCAGTGTCGAGGAAGAGGTTGTGAGGTGGGCTGGAGATGTAGGCATCCTGGGAGAAGTGATGTTCGTCGTAAAGGTCGCACGGGTGGAGGCGGTGGTCGTGGTGCTCGGTGATGGGTGTGTGGAGGCTGTCGCCGTCGTCTGAAGACGCGTCGCCCGAGTCAAAGTTGGGCGAGGTGGGCGTGAAGAGAGGCGATAGCGCCGGATGTATGCGCGCGGTGGAGATGGCGGTGGCTGTTCCCAACATGGCGTGCGCGGTAGACGGTCCTAGCGAGCTCGCGGGCGGGAGAAAGGGACGGGTGGCTCAGAGAGAAGACGGGGGCGGGAGGAAGGGGGACGAGAGGCGAAAACGAACAAGGCGAGAGGTATTTATTGGGGGTCGGGGAACCGAACTATGAGGGCGAAGAAGAGGCGAGTACAAGAAGGAGGGGCTGAGCCACAGCGCGCGATCACCTGCATTAATAGCTGTGAGTGTCCCACCAACGATGTTTCGCCGTACCTTGGCCCCAGAACCGAATCACAGGCGTCCATGGCACGCCCAGCCACCCCGTGCGCCCCGCCGAACACCTCGGCCTTCTCGCGCGGACTATCCCCTCCCCGCCGCTCGGACACGACATATGCACGCCTGTCGATCACCCTACGCACCCCGTCGACGGACGTGATGTACGCACTCGAATCTGGCAACGCGTCCAAGAAGACACGATGGGCGCGAGATAACGGTGCCCGTGGCCACCGCGCATGTGCGCGCCCGTCCACGTTGGTGGCCGTGTGCCCAGAGTGGGGAGGGAGATGAGGGCGAGCTGATTGCAACGCACTTTCCCAGTCGGGTCAATTCAAGCTGGCGATTCGACAGAGGCCAGCCCGCAGTCTGCCGCAGAGCTCGCGGATATTGTGTCCGATCGCGATCTCCCCGCTGCGACTACTACATTACGTCAGTATCGAGAAACCCCTTCCCGCGCATTGCCCGATGGCGCTGCGGTAGCCTCGTCTGGCAGCTGCCGCTACGCCCTCCGCCTTGTAGCCAGCCATCTATGCATAGGAACCGCCCCCGCCCTCTCGCCAGCCCGCGTCGCCGAGCACGGCCGTGCGCACGTCCGTCTAGCTCTTCGGATCCTCCGCGAGAGCCCACATGTAATACACCGCTGTTTGCGTTCGTGCCCCGTCAGCCCGACTCCATCCGCGAGTTCGATGACGTCGCGCGCCCGACTTCGGCAGCGACTCACCTAGACTCCGATACGGCCGCCAACTCTCCGTCAGCGCTTCCATCTCTCCCGGCGTCAGCAGTGCGCCCCTGCGGCACCGCAACCGCGGCGTCAGAGCGATCCGTCAATATAACGCTGTTTTGACCCAACACTCACTTGATCTTCGCCTTGCCGTTCAATCGCGTCTTCATCTGCGCAACAGTCAAGCCGTCCGGCAGCGGTCGGACGTTCACCAGCGTTGACGCTGCCTCGGGATCCCCGAGCATGTTCAGAGTCTTATTGATCGACGGCGTAAACGCGTCGGGGAGCAGCGTATCGACGCTCAAACTCCCACCATTGGCCGTCTCCTTTCCCTTCTTGTGCGGAACAGGCGCCGGGGGAATGGAAGAAGCGTCCGGCGAAGTCTCTCGTGCTTCTTGCGTGGCAGCTCCGGAGCTTCCAGTGCCAACTTGGCTGTTGCCTTCCGGATCCGTCATCTTGTCCTGTCGGATGGACACAGGGTAGGACGGGGAATGCAGTGAGACGAACCACCGAAGGACACCTCGCTGTACTCCCAAGTCACCTAGGTACACGCTTCAACACTTGCCTTATGAAGCTTGCGAGGAGCACAGTCGGAGAATTAACTTACCCACGGGAAGGATATCTGGACGGCGCAAAGAGAACATCGTAAACATGTTCACTGCGGAAGCGCGCGATCAGGTCAATCAGCCGTCTACGCCAATCTCTGCCTTACCAGTCCACTGGGGTCGATAAAGATAACAGCGGGGTCAGGGTCGATGTCACCTTCGAACGTACAAACTACGCACCGTGCCAATGCCGCGCACTTCCGTGAGCATCCGATGAAGCTCCTCATCGTCGGCGTCCAGAAGTTTCTGGGTCGTCAGGCGACCGTCCGCGAATCTGGCCGCCAAGTCGTACACTGCGTGTGTCGCGTTGAGGGTCAAACGTAAAGGTATGACATTCCCCGACATACCGTATTCAGCCTTGCGAGCGCTCAGGCCCGCGGACTTGAGTGTCTGGAGGTCCTTGGTGATCACCTGATGCGCGGAGGGAAAGAAGTCGGACCTGCAAATAAAGCCGCAAAATCAGCACCTCCGACACATCCATAATAATTAATGAAGGGAAACGCACTGGCACTCCGACACGTTCTCTGGAAGTGACGGGTCGAACAGCCGCACAAACTTATGCTTGATGGCCATCGCAGCCTTCCATGAGATCTGTTGTCCCCTGGATGATGAATACAATTCTTGTTAGCTCCGACGTCGGCGATAAACGGATACGAGACCAGCTAGTAGACAAAGTTTCACAACTGCAGGCGGAGCCGCGAGTGCGGGAGATTGAGTATAATCTCCTTGTGTATATCAGGATGTACCGCATCTGTAGTAGTATGCGGTCGCATGCGCCGTAGCTTGCTGCAGCATAGCCCTGGTCGGCACTGCCGTACATAGAGACGGGTACGGTTGCCCGGCCGAAACGCCCCGTAGCCTCATGTCGGAAGTTGGGAGCGTTAAGTCTTAGTCATGGGGTCAAATAAGGTGCTCCAAGCTAGAAGCCTCCCGGGCTAAAACACACGAAGAACGCAGGATGATGCAAATGGCTAACTCACAGGATTGAGTTCGCAAGCGTCCTGTGCGGGATAGGAATCCGTTAGAACAGGAGCTTATCTGAAATCTAAAGGCCAGTCCAGTGCGACGCACCGGAACGGATCCACCCGCTCTAGCTCCTCAAACGGTTTGCACTTGCATTTCCGGAACACATCCTCGAAGCGGGGGTCTACCCCGATGAGGTGCTTCCTAGCCTCCTCGAACGAAAATGTCAAGACTGCGGGTACTAACGCTTCCCCGTCCGCGGCTGGCACGGCCTCAACATGAACAGCCGGGGGTGGGGGAGGGGCGAACGCCGAGCCTGCTTCCGTCTTCTGAGTTGCCGGTTTGGCTGTGATGGCCGCGGAGGCTTTGCTCGCGCGAGCCTTCTTCGCAGGTTCGCTAGGACTTTCACCGGAGGCTTTCCTCTTCCTCGTCGCAGCCTTCGCTGCGGGCGGTGGGTTTTCGGTGGGTTTTTCGGCGACAGCAGCACCCTCGTCGTCTGCTGCGGCCTTGCGTGTTGCCGAACGGGTGACACGCATGTTGGCAGTGGTACGAGCGTTGAATTTGAGGGTTGGAGAACTTGTCAACCGGAAGAACAGGGACTGTTGAACTGGGATGGCGAGCAAGTTCACAGCGACCGCGCGCATGCACTGTGGTGGTGGTAACCAAGAAGGGTGGGATGCAAGCGGTCGAGAGGCCAGCCGCTAGTGAGTCATTGAATAGATCTGAAATGGTGCGGGGGAGCGGGGGCGGCCCCGCGTCGGTCGCTGACAGACCGCGCGCCTGAACGCGTCGTGCAGAGGCACGCCAAGGGGAGACGCGCGTGGCGCTTATGACGCGTCCTTGGTCACGTGCTGACACGATCGCGTTCATGCGCGCCACCATCGCGCCTGGACCGGGAACCCCTGGCTGCGCCATCCGAGCCTCCGACCCTCAAAACGGCCTTTTTGAGACTTCCCCCGCCACGACTCTCCTCAGTCTTCCGTCCGGAATTCTTCGGCGCGCCTCCTCTGTGCTATATAACCTTCCCCGAGCCCGAGAAACTCGCTCCGTCTCTTTCTCTACCTCCACCACTCGCTCCCGCGAACCTACATCCGACCCCACTCCCGCGACCCTCACTAGCACGTTCTCGTCCAACATGCCCGGAAGTGCGTGCCTGTCTTTCATATACTGACTGATCGCCGGAAGTATCTTCGAGCTCACACGACACGCATCCTCAGAGTACATCGTCGTCTTCAAGGACACCGTTGACCAGTCGCAGATCGATAAGTTCGCGAAAGACGTTAACTCAAACGGTACGCCCAACCCTCTCCTCTCCATCGCGCCGCAGCGCGCGCCCAGTCCGTCCCGTGAGCCAGCCCGCAGTCTCACTGACCCCCACTTTCCGCTCTCTAGGCGGCGTCGTCGGACAGCGCTACGATTCAGTTCTCAAGGTGCGCCCACACGCACCCCCGCGCCGCTCGGATCGCCCGCGGAAGGTCCAGGCTAAGCTGACCTCCTGCCTCGCGCCCGCGCCCGCGCGCCGTTCACCTCATCCTCTCCCAGGGTTTCTCCGCTTCCATCCCGGACCAGTACCTGCAGCAGCTTCAGTCATTCCAGGGCTCGCTCATCGACTACATCGGTGGGTCCCCTTCTTTACCTCCCCTATTTTCATGCCCAGTATCCCTGCCCGCTCGATCGCTCCGCCGCGCCCGCTCGCGCAGAGACATACGCGCGTCCTCACTCGCTCGAGCCTGCCTCACGGCCGCCCAGTCCATCCCCACATCACCACCCCAATTCCCCTCCCCCTCCCCCGCCTTGCGCCGGCGTTCTAGATCCGCAGGCTGGACCCACAGGATACCACGCAGCGCGCTGACCGCTCTCCTTTCACCATGATTTTAGAGCCCGACAGCACCGTGACGACCCAATGAGCCCGCCCGGTGGCGCGCTCGCGTTCTGATCGCGGAAAGTCGTGTACATACATACGTGCCTGAGGGATGACGCCGCCCCTTCCCCGGGGTGGGCGTCGGATGGGTTCCACGGACTGCTCATAGGATCGTTATCGCACGCGCATGTGTCACTAGCTGTTGTACCACCACCAGGAACGGGAACGGGGACGGTGTAGTCTAGTCGTATTGTTCTTCCTTGGGGTCCATACATGGCTGCTCCAATTGATACCACATCACATGCCCCTTATCGCGATGAGAGATAATTGGAAGGTTCATCGGTTCGCCGTTAGACCTCGGGAGTCGGGCGCGTGCGCATACTCGGAGTACGAACTTCGAAGTGCACACGATGGCGCGATTGATTACATGTCGAGAGGTATACGTATCCAGAAGCCAGAGTCCATGAGGGTATCGCTTAAAACAAAGGTTACTTCCGTACATGCGTGTGCTGCAGAAGAAAAGAATGCGGTCGTGACGTGCCGTTAACAAAACGAGAGGGCTACAATCGTGGGGGTCATAACGATATAAGTAGAAAGTCCTGAACGGAACATCCGGGGTATACCGAGTCATGTCCGTGGTACCATCGCGGAGAAGTGGGACCAGGAACACCATCATGCAGAGGGCGTACCGCCCGCGGCACTTGCCTTCACCTCGTCCTTCGTCTCCGCAGCACCCGCGCCCTTCACCCCGCCCTTGACTTCACCCGCGTCTGTCGGCGACCCTGAAGCAACGGGCTCCGCGAACCTCGACAGCACATTCGTGGTCGGTGGCGTCGGCGGCGTCACGGTTACCCCAGGAACGTCGCCGTCCGGCTCAGGGGAAGCCTGCACGGCATGCGTCGCGGGAGCGGGAGCAGGAGCAGCCGAAGAAAGAAGGATGGGGCTCGGCAGCGGGGGCGTGAGCAAGACTGGGGCAGCACCAGGTTCCTTGGAGTCGGCGGGTGGTGCGCCCCCGTCCCCAGGGGCGGGCGTCGCTGGCGTGGCGGGTGCGGGAGGGAAGTCCCACGGGCGCGGGACGAGGGCGGCGGGCATGAGCCACGTCGCGGTGCAGACGACGCCCTGGCCTCTGTCCTGTGAGCGGATCATGCTGAACTCTCCGTCGATGTACTGCGAGATGTACCGCACGAAGGGCATGATCTCGCGTACGCCATTGTTTGCGACGGCCAACGCGGTCAGGAAGTTGATCACGGTGTGTGCGATGGAAGGCACGTTCTAAAAGAAGGTCAGATTGAGCGCATATAGTGAGACATGAAGTCATACTCACACCAAGGTACTTTACTGACGGTTCCGGAATTGCTACTTCGAAGCCCCACCAATCTGAAAACGACTATAAGCTGTAATGCGCATGCGAACAAAAAGACTACTTCCTCACAAGTGATGACGGACATCCTATCGGTTGGGGGATATACACCGTCGTGCGACGGGAGAATGGACTTTCCCGTGGCGTACCCCAGTGCCATCAACTGAGGCGTGATCTCCTCCACCCCCTCGATGACCGCCTTGGCGGTAGGAACAGCACCAGCAAGGAGCCCGGGTGAAGTAGCCGGTTGTCCGAGGCCAAGGTCCGGTGCAGTAATGAGGCTGACGACGTCCAGCTCGGAAAATATAGACTTCAGTTTCTCGAGCGAAGTGGTTGTGACGCTCGCGATGCCGCCCACCGCCTGGTTCGACACAGCCGTAAGATCCAAACTGCGCTCCTTGACCTTTGGTGATGCCTCAGGAGACGGAGCGGGGATTTCTAGTTTGTCCAGCGCGGCGAAGTGCTTCGCATGTACCTCCTCATCCGGATATGAGAGGCAAACCGCATGGATGGGCCCCTTGGGCAGGACCTTGATCTCTTCCCCAGACGCCGTCTTGCCTGTGACGACGGGAATGTCTGAGCTAGGCAGCTGCCGGAGGTGCGCAATAACCTGCCCGGCCGTCTTGGGCTCGAGAAGCTGCTGCTTGACCTTCCGCATCTTCTGCGCGTTCGGAGCCGCACCGATGCCAGTCGCTAGAACCTTGGACTTCTTCGGTGGAGCAGGACTCGGCGCAGCGAATGACCCAACGATGAGCTCGCGGACAACCAAGGCGGACTCGCGCGCGCGGTGCTCCGAGCGGGAAAGACGGATCTTGCGCTCAATGTACTCTTGGCGCGCCGCCTCCTCCTTGGCGACCTCCTCGCGGTGGGGAGGAAGAGCAGGCTTGCGGTCGTGCGCACCTTTAGGCTGGACAAGGTCGCGCCATGAGAACCGCTTCTGTGCAGATGGCTTGAGCGACGGCTCTGCAGCTGAAGAAGTCGCCCCGCAGGGGCCGGAAGGAGGAGAAGCGGGTGCTGGGCCATGATCTGAAGACGCCGTGTCCGACGAACCGGTATGAGCAGAGACGGGGGGCTCGACGGGAACTGGGGCTGGCGCGGCTGCAGACGAGTCCTCCTTCCCGCTGACTGCGGCGGTGGGATCGGCGGTGGCAGAGGTAGACGCGTTACTGCACGCGAGTCTTGGCGTCGGCTTTCCCTCGTCCGACGGCGCTGTCAGGAGCTCCTTCGACTTTCCTGCAGATGACCAGATACCGAACATCATGCTGAACGGGACAGAGCGCGTGGATGGGCAGTGTTTAGGTCGCCGTAGACAAGAGAAGGGGAGCCTAGTCACGCCAGCCTCGAGGTGAGACCTATATATGCTGATCACGGGCAGTCGGACGCCTTAAGGAAGAGGAGAGGTCGCAGCGGGTGAGAAAAGAGCAGAGATATGGGACAGAGCAAGACGATATCGGTTCTCTCTGTCACAGAACTTCTCGGACCGCTTCAAGCAATTCGTTGCGTCACGATCACGTGGCTTTACCCGTTGTGGCGTCGGCGGCCCGGCTGCTGTGCTGGCATCGCGCGGACGAATTCCACCTCCGTCGTCTTCACGGCGACGTTCTCCGAGAGACGGGCCGCCCAGTGGTACCAACCCACACCAGGTTCTTGCGACTCTCACCACACCACCCTGGTTGTCCTCGAAACGAAGTTCTTTTCCGGCGTACTCGACTGTGGGCCCGAATGCTGCCCTATAGCGCTAATTATCGCTTGTTGAAAGATGTCCAGTTGACCTTACTCACAATGTTAACGAGACACAGATTTTATCGCTGTACACGTGTTTGTGACGGCTACTAGCATGTAAAGCCGGTGACGACTCAAGCTCATGCGTATGATGCTCAGATCCTTGGCCTGGACGATTCAGTTCAGCTGAGCATGATTAACTAGGTTTACTGGTAGCAAAACGGCCCAGTACCTTCGCAACAGCGCTCCCCATAGGGCCTAGAGTGCAATTGAGAGGTGACTGGGATGTCGGAGATGCCGCCGGCCCAGACCGCGTATGACGTAAGCGTCGTTGAGTAGCGGCGCGGCAAGCACAGCCAGCGTCTACATCGGGACGGAGCACGTGGAATGACGCGGGGCTGCGCCGGTGGGTGCCCTCAAGGAAGGAGACCCCCCAAACGCTCCATTACCTCTTGCTTCCGCTCCTCCACCGCTGTCTCTCGTGTCTATCTTACTGCCTCTATTTTCTACCCAAATGGCATCCTCAAACCCTGATGGTCACAGTACGTCCCTTGTCTCGTTTCGCTCGTTAGCGGATTCTCATGGAAACTTCCATACATTGCCCACTAGCCCGAACTGCCTCGCAGTCAGTATGCCCGTCGTCCCGTCCATTATGTCGCTGACGTTACCTTCAGCGTATCGGATGATGCATCCATTCCCCCTTCCCTCTCCTTCAAATGCGCAGTTACAGACTCCAAGGGGCCCAGGCGGACCATGGAAGATGCCCATTCAATTGTGGTTCCATTTGCTGGTATTCGAGGCCAAGGTTTCTTTGCGATCTTCGACGGGCACGCCGGAAAGCAGGCTGCAGAATGGTGTGGACAGAACTTTGCATCGGTACGAGAGTTCATATCGATCTATCCTATAAATGCCAAACGCCCGCAACCCCTAGCGTCTCATAAATGCATTGCGCAAAGACATGTCTGCAATGATCCCAGATGTCCTGAACCAGACCTTCCACGACGTGGATACCTGTCTCTCTAAACTCGCAGAAGAGTCAGAAGGCAAGATGCACGCCGGATGCACGGCGGTGACCGCATTCCTGCGCGTAGAAGATGCGAGCGGTGGTCAGGCTTTCCTCCCTCCCGGTTTCGAACTCGTCTCTCCACAAATACCCTTCGGGGAGAACCTCAACGAAGAAGCAAGTAGTGGAAGCAGTGGCGATGATGCCTCGAAACCGAAGGGCACCACGAGTAAGCTCTTGTACGCAATCAAGAGCATGGGTGGCGCGTCTTCACACACTCCACCGTCCGGTCATACAGACCCCTCCTCGATCAATTCGCTGTCCGAACAGAAGGTCATCGTTCCACCAGCCAACATACGTAGGGTGTTATACTGCGCAAACGCAGGTGACGCACGCGGCGTTCTCTGTCGTGCGGGAAAGGCCGTGCGTCTAACCTACGACCACAAGGGATCGGACAAGCAGGAAGCGAAGCGTATTATGGACGCCGGTGGGTTCGTTATGAGCGGGCGCGTGAACGGCGTCCTCGCGGTCACTCGCAGTTTAGGAGATTCGGCGATGAAGGAATTCGTTGTTGGGTCTCCCTATACTACCGAGACGGAGCTTAGCGAGCAAGACGAGTTCCTTATCCTGGCTTGTGATGGGGTATGTAATCGCTTTCGATTCTCGTTGGCGTCTAATAGCTTACCGTGCGTCAGCTATGGGACGTCGTCAATGATCAAGGCGCCGTAGACCTGGTTCGCAGTGTTTCGGATCCGCGAAAAGCCGCAGAAGAGTTGCTAGAGCATGCGTATCGCAACTACTCTACCGACAACGTCACTGTGCTGGTCGTACGCTTCCGGGAACCTCCAGAGAGCGTCCGTTCAAATTGACGGTTGTTCTCCCGGGGCTCCAAGTTTGGGTACGGGTACGTCCCATGATGTTCACCTCTGCTTGCTAATGGGCTCATGCAACGTGCACGCAGGCTTCGGAAGTATACACGGCGGTTTTTTCACGACTTACCGCCGAAGGTGTCCTCGTCCGTCATCGATGAGAGCGCCTTCTGCACATTACCCGTCCCCAACTCCTCGCTGATTCCTATATCGAGATTCACGCTTGCGTCTAGTCTCAGTTCCGCATCCTCGCGTTAGTCCTCTGTCCCCAGGTCGATCCGGTCCATTCGATTGATTCCCTTGGGTAATCGTCTCGTCGCACTTATTTACTCGTCGTTGTCGTATTGAACAGTCAGATGTATCATATCAACCAGCCAGTCTCTCTACTATCATCTCCGTCTCGACAAATCATGACGAGTTCGACCTACAGCGTACAGATGTAACATATATCTTCGATCTCGAAAGCTGCCTGACGCCGTCGTAATGTGACTATGAATAGCTTTACTCTAGCTTCTATTTTGAAGACTTAGTGCTGGAGGCTGCTGAAGGCCGTAAGAACCTACCGGAGTTCATATTGAAAGCCGGTGGGAGAACATTCTACAGAACATACGCGCGGAGGACACTACTGGATACAGTGGCTCTGGTTTACGGTACACATTCTCCTCTCATTAGCTGCAACAGGCTATAGAGCAGTGAGCAAATTTGCAACCAGCTGTTGTACCCTTTCAAAATGCATGGGATGTCCATCCGACTCAGAGTCAAATAGTCACTGACTGAGCCAAGAACGAACCGTGGATCACCGTGGGCGGGACTCTGCCGCAGGATGCCGTTGGGCGTCAATCATCATAATTCGACGTCATTCTGCAAGCTGTGGCGGGCGCACCGCCGACGCACTGCATTCGTCCTCCTTCCAACCCGCCTGTCGCCGCCTGGCTGCAAGTCAAAATCGCTGTCCGCACGCGCCTCTGTATTGCTAGCATCTCCCCTTCCTCTCGCACTCTTGTACAACTGCGGCCTTCATCCTTCGCTCCACGACCATTCACGACCTTTAGCCTACCGACTTCCTAACGACACTTGCAATGGCACAGTGGAACGGCGGGTCCAGCTCGCCACACCCCTATCAGCCTGTTTATGCTCCAGGTCCTTCCGCGCCCTACGCAGAACAGTATGCCCCACAACCTGGATACGATCAACAAGGATACGCCCCAGATCAAAAGTCGCCGTACGAAGGAGACCGTTTCAAGCCAAAAAAGAGGATTAACGATCCCATATTCCTCATTCTCTTCATTGCGCAGGTGAGCATCGACGCCACATCTCAAGACGTACTCGACATACTCATCTTGCGCTTCAGTTTGTCGGGTTCATTGTCGTCTCAATCATCACCATATCCAAGTTCGTGAGTTCTGATGGTCTAGGCGGTGGTATCGGGACGGGTCATACGGGCACCCAGGTCACTCTGAATTAGTACGTATTTCGATTATTCGATTTGTGTAGTGAATTAACGGCTGCCGTCTCAGCCACACTGTGATCCTGCTACTCTTCGTAACTGGGGCAGCGCTGCTTCTGTCTACGGTATACCTCATCCTCACCCGTATGTTCACTAAGGCAATCATGCACATCACCTTGATTCTGTCAATCCTTTTGAACATGTACGTTTCGCATTATATTTTGCTCCGCCACCGACTGAAGGACCCCTGTAGTGCAATTTGTGTCTACTACTGGATCACCAAGTATTACTGTGAGCGACACTTCCGAGCACGTAGTTCTTTGTCTTACTTGCGGCTATGTACATAGCCGGAGCCATTGTTTTCACCGTCATCGCGCTTGTCTCCGTGCTAGCATACTGGGGTTACCGCTTCCGCATCCCCCTGGCGTCTCTTCTGCTTCAAGTGGTCATGGACATCACAAAACACCACAAGAGTGTATATTTTGTGGCTTTCATGTCGCTCATTCTCCAGGCTGCCCTCAGCGTGTAAGTGTCTTCTCTCTCGCCTTACAACTTAGCCTAAATATTGTATGCTATATCAGGTGGTACACTTTCGCCGTCATCGCTTCGTGAGTACATCGTTTCAGTCTTGGACTGTGTTTGACGTCAACTTCGTCCAGCTATGTGAGATACACCCCTGGTAGTTCCGGTGAGCAGCATGTTCTTCTGTGTTGTCTTGTTTCGGGGACTCACACCTCGTAGTTTGCGAAGCAGATAGCTCGTGTTCTTCGGCCAAAGTCATTGGCTTCATCATCTACGAGACTTTCTCGTTCTTGTGGACGTCCCAGGTAATCGGCAATGTGGCACTCGCTACGCTCGCTGGCGGTCCATTTGGTTGTGAGATAGTAACTTCTTGATCTCGCGATGCGACTGCTTATTCGCCTCGTTCCAGGCTGGTACTACTTCGGCCCGCGTGCTCAAGGAATGATGGTACGTATATTGCTATTGACAGTCTTGTAATGGTTTGCATATTAACAGTCTTTTGTAGCCCAACCACCCCACTCTGACGTCTTTCGTTCGCGCCTCGACTCTTTCCCTAGGCTCAATAGCGTTCGGCTCATTGATCGTCACCATCCTCGAGCTCATCCGGATGTTGCTTAATGCTGCAAGGAACAGCGCGAATGCTGAAGGCCATCGTATGTTATTGCATTTCTGATGTCCTGGTCCCGGCTTACGTTATTATCCGTGAAGCTGTTGAGGCATGCCTTGCTCTGTGCGCAGAGTGTTTCATCGGCTGCATCGAGTCTCTTGTAGAGTACTTCAATCGGTATGTTGTGCGTTCAGTGCATTACGAGCATGAGACTCACCTCGTCTCGGTGCTAGCTACGCATATATTGAGATCGGTAAGTGTGAGCGGATAAACGTTACCTTCAGTCGCGCTGACACTGTATGCAGCGCTTTACGGCAAGTCGTACATCGAAGCTGCTAAAGACACTTGGCGCCTGTTCAAGGATCGCGGCATCGATGCCATCATCAATGACTCCCTCGTTAGCATGAGTGAGTCTATTACGAGCCATTATGCCTGTAACAGTTGCCTTAAACCATTACACAGCTCTCACTTGGGGCGCATATGCCACGGGTTTACTTTGCTCGCTTTTCGGCTACCTCTATCTCCGATGTACGTCTGAATGATGACCTCCGCTGCATTGAGTATATCTGACAGTTCGCAGACACGCATCCGTCATACAACGATGACGGCCAGTACACGGCACCGGTCGTGCTGTTTGCGTTCCTCATTGGTGTGCAGTGCTGTGAGTGACATCTTACACGGAATCACGACTCTTGTACATTGAACTGACTGCGGGCGCTGCACAGCCCTGACATTGTCTTCCGCGATCGAGGCGGGAGTTTCGACGATGTGAGTTACATCCGCTTTGCGCTCGCGCTACCTATTTTATTGCTGACCCTTGGGCCCCTCGTCTGTCAGTTTTGTTGGGCTGGGCGAGGACCCGCAGGTGCTCGCTGTTCGTGCACCTCAGCTGTTCGCGGTACGCGTCCACTTCATTTGGGAAATGTTTAGCATACTGAGACGTCTCTCAGTTGATTGCCTCGACCTACCCACAAGTCGTTCAGGGCGTACCTCGGGTATGAGATGCATAGACAAGGGATTACTAGGGATTACTGGGGTTACAGCTTGGATCTTGGATGGTTACAACCGGATGTATTTATTAGGATTCTGCGATTGGAACATGATGCCGAATAGTTCACAAGACATCACGTTCCGAGTTCTCGCTGACTCAGACGCTGCTCTTCCGAGGCGAAACGGGCAAGATATACATACGTCACTTCGCCACGTGGTTACTCAACATCGGCTGATGCGCCAATCTCGCCTCTTGCCACCAACCCATCACCCACCCTGTTCTTCCGCACTACCTACCAGGTCCCCACGTCATCCGGGAAACCTTCCTCTCTTCTTTCTTCAAGACGTCTTCATGCGGCTAGTCTGAGCGCATCATAGAGCCCCGATGTGTGAGAATATCAGCCGGACGAGCTCTCTGGGCACAGTGGATAGCCTATTCGTGAGTGTCACTCGAGCTCATCTGGTGTATTCACCAGAACTATAAATCTGATGCTGGGTCGACGGCCCAGAACTATGAACTTCATGAAGAACTCAAGTCCGGCGCCACCTCGACTGTCTATCGAGCGACCTGCCGGCGAGGGCGGTTGCGCAACCGCAATGTCGTGATTAAGAAGGTAAATCTAGCTTAAGGGGTAGACCACTTTACTGCAACCTGACTTCGGAACTAGACCTCCAAAGCGTACGCTGATCCCTCGTCTACGAGAGACGCCATCCGGGCTGCAAGCATCCTTTCTACATTGTGCCATCCATCCATCGTCACCGTCATCTCCTCGTTCCCCGCGCTCTCCGCATTTTATCAAGTCATGGAACTCTGCCACATTGGAAGCCTACAAGACTATCTGTTAAGTCGTGAACCAAGCATTCTCAGCGAAGAGGAATTACGAGGCGTCGCGAGGACTCTCGTAGATGCGTTGAGTTATATTCACAAGCAACGCATCCTCCATCGGGATATCAAGCCATCAAATGTCCTAATAACTCAAGACTTTCGACTGGTAAGCATTATATGATTTTGGTTTTGAGTTCTTCTGTTCACTTTCTCCTAGAAACTGTCCGGGTTCAGTTCCGCAGTGAAATTGCCGACCACTCATGCGACAGAGACGGTATTCTGTGGTTCTCCAAATTATATCTCGCCGTAAGACAGCTCAGTTGATCTATGTTCATACGCATATATTGATGAAGTTTAGAGAAATACTGTCTGGGAACCCCTACGGAATGAACACCGACATTTGGTCTTTCGGTTGTGTCCTGGTGACATGTCTATCTGGCCAACCTGCCTTCAATGTGAGCGTAATGCCCCGGTTATTTTTCTGCATATGCTGAATTGATATCTAGGCTCGCACTTCCGAAGATGTATTTGATAACATCTGCAAGGCAAAATACGAACTACCAAGTACCGCATCATATGAAGTGTGCGACTTCATTGGCGGTCTACTCCAGAAGGCAAGTTCGAAGCAATCAAGTGTTTTCGCAGCGCTGACCGCGAGGTACACAGCTCCCTCAAGATCGTACGCCCCTTCACCGTCAGCTTTCCCATCCCTTTTTCAAGCCGTCCTTGACCATCAAACCGCTCTCGCCGATATCGTCATCCTCCAGTCGTTCCGTCGTCCACAACTCTTCATCAATATCTCCCAGAAGCGTTCGGAAGGATGGGAAGGAATATCCGCCCCTACTCTCGAAGAATCCTCTACGCGTCCGCCCGGGCGTCATGAACAGTTTTAGCAAGTCGAAAAACACGCTCTACCCCAAGAGATTACCTTTAGCGGACATCACAAATCTGTATCACGATAATACTCCCAGCGACACCGGTCTCGCAAATGGACCTTCTTCCTATACGCCTCGCTCTGTGACTTCGGACGCTTGTACTCAGAAAATCTGGCCACTTCCAAATAACACAGGCTCGCCTACGCCTCCACTGACTCAGGATTCTGGGACTCCCTCGTCGTCGTCAAACTTCTCCCAACGCACTCGAGTTCTTTTGGAGCCACTTGCAGCCAAGAACAGGGACACACTGTCGATCTCTCCGCGCGCCAAATTGAGGCGCGTGCTCTCTAACCCCGGTGATTCTATTGCGGCACAAGTCCCTGGATCGACCCGTTCAACGCGGCCTCTTCTGTTCTCACGTGTCTCATCTGCGCCCCTTCCAAGAGTCTCTTCTAAGGCGACATCTGCTACTGTTGTTACCTTTGGCGACCAACAAGATAGGCCTCATACCAGAGGGTTTGACTCTCAGCAGTGTCACTCAACGGTTTCAGGGCGCGGGAAGAGTCTGGCTCTGGTCTTCTGCACTAGCCTTCTCAAGCCGCAAACATATAAGGTTGCGCGAGGACAGCTCGTTATTCTTCCCTCCGGATCGCTGCTCGTCGACTTTCGAGAAGGCGAGCGTCGCAAAGGGCGTATTGGCAAGGAGGTTCTGGTCATTGACCCATACGCTTCGAGGGTATGTTGAATATTCACTGTCATTTTGAACTTCTGGCTTATGCGACGATAGATTGGCGTTTATGACGCTCCCCATCTGAGCACTCCGTGCTGTCTCGCCGAACCGACCGTCACCTTCATGGTTGAAGATATCCCTGCTCAATATGCAAGCACCCTGATCGACGCCGCGGACTTGCTGGACCGGCTAAACTCTCGCATCCCGAAGGTGTGTGACACCTGGTGGGCTCATTATCATATCTTGACTAGGCATCGATCGTGCAGCTGGTCCACTTTCTTGGGAACGCAAAGTGTACATTAATGGCAAATGCGCCTCCAGGTGACGTGGAGATCCAATTGCCCGGGGATTCTGGCACAAATACCAAGGGCAAGGCGCAGGACTCCCGTGTCCGCATTCGCCTTAAACGCAAGACGCACACGCTTGAGGTTTGTCGATACTCGGCGATGACGTCTGCAGCCTCAAAAGGTGCAGGCGAGTGGATCAAGAAAGTCATACCCCTGGGCTCAGATTCGGCACTGGCTCACGACGACTGGCTCGCTCTGGACTCTCTGGAACGGCAGGCTATGGGCTATCTCGAGGATTTTATCTCTGTTTGTGACACTGCGGACAGAGTAGAGACCCAGCACAGTGCGTCTGACGTGGAGAGAGCGGGGATAGGCGGGTTTCAATCGAGTAAACAGGGTACGAGCGGATCGGGCGGGCGCAGAGGGGGCTTTCTCGTCCGCAAGGAGTCGATGAGTGTTGCGAGCGCGACGTCTGTGATGAATGTTCCGCCGCGCCCCGGAAAGTTTTAGAGTACCAATATATCTTGTTCAGTGTTGTTACCACATTGTCAGTCAATCAGACTGTATCATGTCAAGTAGAGCGCAGAGGGCGTGAGCTTGCGGGTGTCGAATGCAGATGGAGGCCTGATCTGGGCGGCGATGTGGATCAGGCTCGATCGGGGGAGGCTGAGAGAGGCTGAGGCGGTGGCGGAGAGTATTTGAGGGAGCGCGTAGAAGCGCCCAGCACCACTCGTCCTCTTCCACATCTTTCGATCCAAGAGCGTCGAAACCTGTGGATGTCTCAGCAAGCCGCTGCTGCAAAGCCTTCGCTCCAGGGGGTCCGCATCAAAGCTAGGAAACGTGCCGTCAAGGCCTCCGCCAAGCACGAACCCACAGGTATGCCCCGTCCGCCTCCCCGTACCGCTTGTCCTCATCCACCCCGTCTGCCAGTCTTCAGAGACCAGCTCCTCAAACACCTCGAGAACGTCCCCGCCGACGATTTCGAAGCTATCACCAACAAACTAGTCCAGGCAGGCTCCACGCTCGAGTACCTCAAGTATGCAGATGCCCTCTTCGAGATCCTCATCGTCGGCGGCCTCCTCCAGCCCGGCGGTCAGTACATCGACGATGGCACCCCGCTCTCTCCGTTCTCCATTCTCAACGCCAAGGAGCCCGTGGAGGCGTCAGACGTAAAGCAGTATGTTGAGGTGTTCAACAAGCTGATCCGCCGGTGAGCCTCTTTCCTACCTGATCCACCCCTGTTGCTGCGGCGGCTCGTACCAACGATCCGGTGTCTTGCGCAGGTACAAGTACCTCCAGCAACCCCTTGAACAGAACTCGCTGCCAAACCTGCTGCAGTACCTCAACCGGTGGCCCGATGTTCAGCGAGAGAAGCTCGCAGTTGCGACCGGGCTCATGCTCGCCCAAGGCCTCGCTAGCGCCAATTGCCTGCAGAGTCTGACGAAGGACCATCTCGTCAAGAATGGTGCGTCCTATCCGCTCCCTATATGCGCCTGATAGGTCCTTATACGTCCTCTCTTCCGTCGCGTCGGATAGACCTGTCGGCCAATGTCGTCACGCTCATCTTCCGCGCATACCTGTCCTCTCAGCCCATGGAGCACCTCGCCGGCGCGCTCAAGCGCGGCGGCATCAAGGACCTTCTCCTCTTCTTCCCGCCCAACAAGCGTGACGACAAGACGCTCGACGAGCACTTCCGCAAGGCCGGCCTCGCCCAGATTGCGGAGTGGTGGACCAAGCGCCAGTACGCGTCCCTCAAGGAGAACATCATCGCCCAGCTCCGCGAGATGCTCGAGCACGGCGACTCCCACGCAGACATCGTCGCTGCCATTCGTACCCGCCAGGAGGAGCAGCCGCTCCCCGAGTCCGAGCTCGTCTCGTGCATCTGGCAGGGCCTTATCTCATCCGTTGAGTGGAGCGCGCGCCAGGACCAAAACGAAGCGCTTGCGCTGCGCGAGATATCTGTACGCACTGTTGTATTTCGTGTCGTGTGATGTTTGCTGATAAAGCGCTCGGCGTCTGTAGGCTTTCGCTGACATCCTGGAACCTTTCTGCAACGGCCCCAAGACCGAGGTCGCTCTCATCAACACCGTCCAAGTGTATTCCTATGAAGATACGCGCATCATAAAGGCCTTCCCGCAGGTTTTGAAGGTGAGCAGCCTTATGTGCATGTCGCCAGCCTCATGACTGAAAGTGGTTACAACCGCGTAGGTTTTGTACAACAAGGATTGTATCTCTGATCAAGCTATCATTTATTGGCACTCGAAGGGCTCGAAGCCGCAAGGCAGGCAGCACTTCCTCCAGGCGACGCAGCCCCTCGTCAAGGTATGTTCATTTTGTGGAGTCATTGGTGCTCTGTGCTTACACCACTTCCTCTCCAGTTCTTGCAGGAGCAGGAGAGCGACGACGAAGACGAGGAGTGACGGACCCTGCCGTAGTATATACCTGACTCGAAGACTTTCTTGACCACCATGTATAGTGACACGCGCGAGTGAATGTCGAAACATTCGAGGGATGCATTCGTCATCGTCATCATCACCATCGTCGGACTGCGTACACAAAAGCTATGGACAGACAACAAAGCGAGCAACAGAAGGAATCAGCCGAGCGCGACAAAACGACGACAAGGGGCAACGAGGGCGGGCGAAGAGGAGGAGGGTAGTATACAATGCGGTGGTGCGCCTATCGGAAACGTACACCTACTTTTTCCCGGTCAGAGAAGGGCCGCGCCAAAGCTAGCTACAGGAAGGAGGAGTGTTCAACGTCCGGAAACAGTATGGGGTGAAAGACCGTCACGTCGAGTCGCAAATGGGTCTGGGGAGCCGCACCGTTCGCAGCTTTTTTTTGTCTACGTATACATTGCACCATCAGGCGCCACCGGTCCCAATGACGAGCAGGCACGAGAAGAGAGCGAGAGAAGAGCAGGCACAAGACGCCGTCCTCGCCACGTGGAAGGAAAGGGGGGGCGGGGGCGGGGGCGGGGGGTATCTCACCACGCCTCGGGCATCTGCGGGAAGTCGCCCATCCAGCCGTTGGCGTGGCCCATCTGGAGGAAGATCCCGTCGGAGCCGTTGACGGGCAGGCCGAGGTCCGTCAGGCTCTGCTCCTGCAGCCAGAGCGGGATCGTCTGCGGGTTCACCATCCGCGGGTTGTGTGCCCACGGCCCGAGCTCCTCGACCGTGAACGGCGGCGGGGGCGCGATGCTCGGGTCGATGAACGACGGTGGCGGGGGCGGGGGGCCGGCGTTCGCGCTCGCGGAGGCGGCGAGCAGCTCGCCCGCGGCGGAAGCTGCCGCTGCGGCGGCGGCGAGGCCGACCTTGCGCCGGAGGTTGGCGAGCATAATGCGGAGGGTGAGGGCGTAGCGCTCTGCGGCGACGTCGGAGAGGAGCTGGGCGAGCTGCTCGACCTGGACGGAGATCGCGCCGAGGTCGAGCTCGGCGGGGAAGAGGTTCGCCATCTTGAGCAGGAAGAGGCCCGAGAAGGCGGCCATGACGAGCGTGTCGTGCACGGCGTAGCGGAGCGCGGCGCGGTAGGTGGGCGAGTCGAGCAGGTTCGCGAGGCAGGCTGAGGCGGCGTCCTTGGCTTGGAACGCGAGCTCGCGCTGCTCGAAGGGCATCTTGTCCCAGGAAACGCCACGGAGGGCGACGCAAACGAGCCAGAGCTTGGCGTAGTGCAGCTCGCCGAGGAGGATCTTGCGCGGGAGGGCCTCCTCGTCCATTGATTGTTCTAAAGGGGTTTGTCAATATTGTATCGTATTGGTAGACAAGGGCAATTGCTTACTGTGAAGCTCGTCGCAATCACCCCACCACTTGTCCAAAGCAATGTTCGCACGGCGGATGAAGGAAAGGGTGTTGTGGTTCACCTGCCCGTTGAGCGGCGACAGCGTCTCGTAGATTTGCGCTATCGAGCCGAAAATAAGTAAAGCGAACCCGCCTAGACAACACCACACACTTACTCTTCTGCATGATCAGCTCGACCTGCGAGACGAGCCTCACATCCGTGGGCGATGCCATCGGGTGCGAGAGCAGCAACCGGCAATGCTTGATCGAAGCCTCGTCCCGAAGGACGATGGGGCGGCCCGTGCCGAGGCTCATCTGGTGGTCGAACCAGTACAGGCACAGCCAGATGCGGGCCGAGACCACTGTACATCCGGAGCGCGCGGGGCGGGCGAAAAAGAGGCACATGACGCGGCGTCAGCTCCAACATTGACGGTGGCGCGATGATAAAAAGGAAAGGCAGACGCACCGAGGTTGCGCTCCTCCTCCTCGCTGCGCTTCTTGCCGCCGTCGTCCGCGAGCTTCTCGAGGGCGCGGTGGAGGCCGAGGTCGAGCGCCATGCGCATCGCGTGGCCGCTGGGCAGCCAGCCGTTGGTGCTCCAGGCGGCGAGGAGGAGCATGCCCTGGACGGCCTCCTTGCGCACGACCGGGCCGAAGAGCGACGAGCGGGCGATGCCCTGCGCCTCCTCGAGACATTTGTAGAACGCGGGGATGAGCGGCCCGGTCCCGCTCCGGATCTTGGCCGCGATGGCGAGCAGGGCGTCGAACGTCCAGGGGGAGCGCTCCATGAGCCCGTCGTACGTGTCATATGTCGGGTCGAAGACGGGTATAAAGATGTTGCATCCCGAGAAGAAGCTGGAGAAGGGCGCGTATGGGAGGGCAGACCGCAGACGGTCGAATGAGCACGAGCACGGAGGGAGTAGAAGCAGAAAGAGAGAGTGATGACGTACATGTGGTAGAGCTCGCGGGCTTCGGCGTCGGACACAAGACCCTGGCGGAACACGAATGAGCACTGCGGGACTCCAAACGGACTACGACGAGAGCCACCTTCTCGACGACATGCGGGAACGCGTTGCGGGGCGTGGGTTCAGCCCGCTTCCGCTTCTTCACCCTATCTGGCGATCAGATGGGGAGACTTAGGCCGCGGGCCCGGAGACTACTTGCCTTGGGGGCGAGGCGGACGGGGCAGCCGCGGCCTCGGCCGCGGCGTTGGCGAGCCCCTGCAAGGCCTCAATGGGCGCGTTCAGAGTCGAGCGGGGCAGGGTGTCTTCAGATTCGTCATCAGACGAGGGTGCCGTACTTGGCACGATACCGTACGTCGCATATTTGTGGGGCTACTCGACAGTAAAAGAAAGAACACCATGAGAACACTACTTCGGCTCCGACGCGTCCTCGCTACGCACCGGAGGCGCGAAGCCGGGCAAAGGGGGGAAAGTACGAGCACGGTTGGGTCCATCTGGGTGGGTGGGATGCGAGTTGAACAATCAGCGATACCTGAGATATGTGGGAGAGGGCACAAACCTGGAAGACCAGGACTATCGCGTGACGGGCCCGCGGGGTATGGGGAGGGGATGTTGGGGATGTTGGGAGGCGGACCCTGGTTCTGGTTCTGGCTCTGGATGGCAGAGAGGATGCGGTCGAGGGACGACTGCATGCCGATCATCTGACTCTGCATGACCTGATGACGACGACGAAGACGGGGAGAGAAAGGCGGTCAGGGACGCAGATGAAAAGGAGGGGAGGCGGCGACGTACTAAATACTGGCCCTCAAGGCGAGAGAGGCGCCTGGGCGGGTCGGGGGCGGGAGGGTGGTTGAGCATGGGGGGTCGCCGAAAACGAACATGGCCCGCGGGGTAGGCGATGATGAGGGGGGAAAGAGACTCACTCGACGCTGGCGGTGGACAAGGCCTGGACGGCCTTCTTCTCTGGTTTCTCAAACACACACTGGGCGCCGCTCAGTTGGCATCGACGGCAGGGGGCCTGGTGGCCGGGCCGGGCGGGAGGGCGGGCAGACGGCGCGGGGGCGTGAACGGCTAAGTCGGGCGGCAGGAGGAAGGGGAGAGTATAAGGGACTTGCCTCGCCTTCGCACCTGTTCTTGCCCTTGCGACAGTTGGTGCACGCGCGTGCGCCGCGCTTGGGGATGTGGGCGGAGCCGGAGAGGGCGTTGGAGGCGGCGGAGGCGGGGTCCTGGGGAGAGGCCATGTCGGACCGGGCGCCGTTGAAGGAGGTGTTGAAGCTGGTTGTGCGGCGGCGCTTGCCGTTGGGCTGGTCGTCGTAGTTGGAGGTTGAGGTCGTGGGCGAGAGAGACATCACCGGCGGGAGACGATGTCGATGAGAAGAGAGACGACCGCACCGCGAGGCGGGACGCCGGGGCCTCCCTTTACGCCCGCGACCCCGCTCTTATCGCATGTATTGTCTCGGATAACCCCCTTGTCTGCCAGAAATCGCCCGCAAACGCCCCCAGACAACCCCCGCCCGGCCACAATCAGCCCCATCCCGGCCCTGCCCGGCCGCCCGGTCCACCTGACCCGCCCTTCCCGCGCGGGCCTGCTTCCCGAACGTCTCTCCGCCGCCGCCCACTCGCAGGTCCTCCTGCGCGTGCCAGCGCTAGTCTCGTCCCCATCCGTTTCGGCGCCTACCCCACACCACTTCCGCCGAAACGTCTGGTGTCTTTCGGGCCCGGCACGAGCCTCCGTGACCGGCAGGTCACGGCCGGTAGCGCCAACCTTAGTCAGCGCGGCGGCAAGGCACCGGCTCGCATGTGCACCAACTGGCTTCAACTTGCTCGCACTCCGCGCCGCGTCCAGCTTCCACAAGGACCAGTCAATATTGTAATGTACCCGCTAAGTAGGCGCGGCACGTACTGTGCGCCGTAAGAATGAATTTGCGCAATGCGCACGCTGAACACAATGCCAGTGCCCATTGAGGTTTTCGCAGACGCGTACTTCATGAATACCGAGCCATCATCAGGCCCGAGTGCGTTCTGGTAGTCAGTACATCCGCGCGTTCATGCTCAAGGAGGAACAACGCGGGTCGACGCACGCGTCGTCGCCACGCTAAGGAGAATCACGCGCGGTGCGCTGCCCCCATTGGGGCCTCGCGAGGGTGCGCGCGATATATGATCATGTCCTTTGTCATTAGAAGAGATTCACAATGCGCGTCGCGCGTCGACGGACTCAGCGTCCGTTGGCGCTGCGCCAGTCAAAATAAGTAGAATATCACGCGTGCCTTGAAGGGGTTCATTTGCGCTCGCAGCCTGAAACACAAAGCTACTCCTCAATTGTGCTACGCAGTCTCTCAGCGGCGGGGGGGCGGAGGCATCGGTCTCCCGGGGGCAGCACTAGTACTCGTCGACAGGGCGCTTGAGCAGGAGGAGGGGCAACGACAAAGCCCCGCGCGGACATGATGTAGCTAACATAGTATGATATGCACCAATGAAGGCCATGAATGATCACATACAATCAGATAGTGATCGAGCGAACATATTACTCAATAGCGACCGGTTGCGCGCCAGACCCCACCATGGGCTCAGACTCTTGTAGGCTTGCCCGCGACCAAGGACCCTTCCTTACTGAGATGATGCTTCGCGAAATGGCACAGCGTACGCTACGCTCCAGGATGTAAGAAACGCGCGTCGCACGTGCAAAGTGGCACTTGAACTCGGCGACGTTGTTATCGAACACCCACGCCCAAGATCTGCGCCGTGCACATCCTCGGAATGTAGCGCGTGCCACACACGAGACTTGGTCAGCTGTTTTAAGATAAACCGTTGCAACTGCTTTCAAGAAGTCTGTGTACATTGCGGGGCCCTGCGCGGACGCGCCAAATGCACCATGCACGCTGCCGCCGTGGTCGGATACTCGGCGCTCAGCCGCGATGATTGACGAAATATCAACCACTAACGCATGTACTGACAACAGTTGTGAGCTGATAATCGAGTACATACAGCCGGCCCAACACCCACCTGTACCCATTCCGTCCCAATTGTTTCGGGCCCACCGTAGCGCCTCCCGCGCTGCCAATGCGCCGCACGTACTCAGTGCTCTGCCCCCGCACCTCACGATCGTGGACTCAGCCATGACTTGCCTGAGCCGCTTTGCGTCACTGTGAGTCTGAGTGGCCTTGCTCGCTTTTCTATGGCAGCGACTTGCCTTCGCTGGATATCCTCGGTGTTCTCAACACATATGTGTGCAACTGGCTACTCTAAAGATGGGTGTGGCAGAGCTAGCTAGCTGCTCCGCCGACCTGTCGCCCTCGACGGCAGTCACACGTCCATCATTCGGCGGGAACGCGTGACCTGCCGGTCACGGAGGCTCATGCCGGGCCCGAAAGACACCAGACGTTCTACATGCCTCTCTGCACCGGCGCCTACACTCTGCGTGGGAATTAGCAACATCCTCCCATCAATCCCTTTCCGTATTCGGTATTCGCGCCATCGCAGAGACTCCCGCTGAGCGCAGCGAAGCGTGGGTAGGCGCAGGTGCAGAGAGGCAATGGAGAACGTCTGGGGACGAGACTAGTGCCAGCGCGTGCCCTCACGGTCCCCCTCGGCCTCGATGCCCTCTCGCCGCCGGCTCACTCTGTCTAACGTGTATCTGAACCATCCTCCCCCTTGTCCTCTCTATCGCCACCCGGATAACCCGCATACAGCCACACCCCGCTCCTCTATGAACTCAACTCTGCCCAACTCCGCCGTTCGCGACCAGGATTCCAGATGCTCGTGACGGCACCGCCGCTCCCACACTCGTCCTCACCTGATGCCGCCGTCACCATCCTCGACCCAGATTAGCTCGCCCAGGCCCCCCCCTCTACGCCCTCCGAGCCGCGAATACGGTATGCACTGCGTTTCGCGCTCGACGTCTCGAACCCAATCCCGCAGGCTCGCATAGGTCCACCTCCGCGCACGCCCCCTTCACAACTTCGCGTGCGAGTCCGCTAGCGCACGGCCATCTCATCCCGCGCAGACCCTGTGTACGCATCCTCGCAGTCGAGCACGAGCTCACGCAAAAGCACGAAAACGAGTGCACATCGCCCGCATATAGCAAGCACGCGGTACTCCTCGCTGCCGCGCCACGCGCGTGGAAGCCCCCCGCCTCTCTTTCCGTCACAAAGCCACCACAAGCCCCACCAGTCCGTGCCTTGCACCCATGTCGCGCGCCCACACCTGCGCTTCTTTTGCGAACGTCGCGCGACGCCGCGTGCGCGATGGCCCAGCGCGGGCGCGCACCGCACCGGTCCCGGGGAACGGCCCGCCTTCCGTCCCATCCACCCTCACCACCACCATCATATGTGCGTGGCCGCGGCGACCGAACGACTATCTCCAACATATCACAGGGTGAGTGTTCGCGTCTCTGAGACTCGCGCGCTGATCGCTGACCGCGGCCCGCGGTGACAGTTGCCAATGTCTTGGGGTCGCATGAGCGTACGCCTTGTGGTGAAGATGGAAAGACGCGACGATTTGCGCGGCGCGCCATGTGCAAAAGGCTATTGCGTGGGCTCGCGAAGACACCTCAGGGTGAGTCGGTCCGTTCATGTTGCGGGGTAAGAGAACTGACGGCTCCGTCTCTTCGGCAGCCCCCCACGACCGTCCTTCGAACTGTGATCCGCGCATAATGAAATCCGTCGCGCGGGCCCTGATTTCAGTCTTGCGTATCTCCGACCACCGTCCATGCCCCAGCAAGAACACGCTACGTCCCCTGGATTCAATTTACAGCATTCCGGATAGATCGGATCGTCATCGACGGAAGCCGGCGGTGACCACCTATTCAATACAACGCTCCATGCAACCTTATGCTACCTCCCTCCAAAAAACCACCGAAGGCCGCCTGGAAACCGCATCCTACACGCCCGGAGTGCGTTCCGCCACGGCCTGCACGACCGATAGCGCAAACGAGCACACGATGGCCGTAACAGGGGAGAAGAGATACTGCACGCGACGTACGTCAGCCCACGGTGTTCTTTTTTTTCGCCATGCGACACTCTGACACATCGTCGTCGTTCGCAGGGCGACAAAGGAGCGTACGTACGGAGACGATCAAGCAGCCCGCGACGGCGCCCTGGTCGACGTCCATGAGCTCGGCGATGCTCACGAGCACCATCGCGGGCGGGCCGGTGGGTATCATGACGAGGAGGAACCTGCCGGCCGTAAGTGTGTATGTATGTGCGCGTCAGCTCGGAACGATGCGGTTCTCCTTGGAGACGAAGCGGGACGTACCAGACGAGTTTGTCGTCGACGTACCACCCGCGCCCGGCCGTGCCCCAGACGAAGAGCAGACCGAGGGCGGGCATGAGTACGAATCGCATGAAGAGCACCCAGGCTACGGCACGTTTGGTCGGCCGTGAGGACCGGAGGAGCGCGAGCTCTGTTCCGACGGTGAATGTCTGCAGAACCACGCTGGGAATCCACACAATCGTTATCAGCGGGTTTGGACGGGGGAGGAGGAAGCGTACAAGAGGTCCCCGAGGTTGTGGATCGCGTTCGTGACGGTGCTGTAGAGCGCACCGTCTGGGTCGTAGAATGTATGGTGAAGAGGAGGTATCATCTAGGTTAGTTTTGTGAGCGGTCAGTGCAGGATACCAATAATCTGTCTTCGCGTACCCCAATGAGCAGAGCTATGATTGCACCCCTGAACGGAGGAGTGATGTATGATAATATCGTCTTGGTCCCTTTTCGTATTCTGCTCGAGGCTCGACGCCAGGCATGTTCGATATGTTCGAGAGGCGGTGAAGGTGCCCGTACTGATTCTTCTCCATATTGCACATACAAGTCCCCATGGTCTAACAGCCGAACCCTTTCCGGGTGTTTCTGAACGGACGACGCGCTGGACGCGCTCCTCCCCAGCCTTCTCCGAGGTCCTTCAACTTCACTGTCCTGGCTACTACCTTCTCCCCGGTCTTCCTCGTTCTCCAGGCTTTCTTCATCCGCCCCCGTAGAACCACTCCGCTTCTGCCTCCTCCTCTCCTCCTCCTTATCCAAGCGGATGATAACCGGCGCGAGCTGGAACGTACACACCTCCTGCACGATCGCGTTCAACAGCACGACCGACCGAGCCCTCTTCAGGATCTCCGCCGCTCCCTCCCCCTCCCTCTCCAACCCGCCCAGCACCCCCGCCCTCGAGAGCGCCCCCAACAACAACAGCGGGAGCGCATTCGCATTTGGGCGCCCACACGCAACCACCGTCCAATACGGCAGCCTGAACACCGCCCGCGCGGCCCACCCCAGCGCGTACGCCGCCGCCCCACTCGCGAGCCCCCACGCGGGGGCGACCCAGAGGCGCGCGAGGCGCGCGGGGGTGAGCGCGGGGCCCATCTGGTCGACGAGCAGGCAGGGGAGGAAGAGCGCGGTGCAGAGCCGCGAGAGGCGCCGCGCGGCGGCGTGGTCGAGCACGCGGGCGCGCGCGGCGAGGTAGCCGGCGAGGAGGACGAGCAGGACGGAGAGCATGCCTTGGAGGGCGCCGAGCATGGTTGGGAGGAGGGTTGACGGGGAGAGCGGGCCTGCGGCTGTGAGTGGGGATGGGGGGGGGATGGAGGTGTTCATGTCGTTGTGGGTCGCCATGCTTGTTGGGTATGAGGGGGGTATCGGGTATAGGTGGCTGGTTCACTGGGTCGTTGCCTCCGTTTTCCGAGGGTGGTCTTGAGGAGAGGGAGAGAGAGAAAGCATCACAACAGGACGTACAGGCGGGACTCCACCGTGACCGCGCTCGTAGTGCGTCCGGGATCGCAATGGCTCAGAAGGATGACGTCATGAAGTTCCTACGTCCCTGCTCGCCAATTGAGTTCTGTAGCGATGTGGTCCATTTATTGGCAGATAAAAACGGAGAGATAAATTTACGCACCTTGATCTACAACGTTCTTGACGTAGAATACGACGTTGAATCTGCGACAGAAGCCAGCAATGCCGACGGCTGGCACAGGCACGTCGTGGGCGTCAAATTTCTTCCCATGCGTTGTGTGTGATGCGGCGGCAGCTGCCAGGAAGCCGATAACCTCAAACGTCGTCTGTATGCCCAGCGTCCGAGTAAGAACGTTTGGTGGCTTCGAGTGCAGGCTGAGTTTGCTGACAAATGTTGGCACATCAGAAACAACTTGATCACCGTTGAAGGCTCAGGCCTGAGCGCTCAGGTCCCGGCCCCAAAGCTCGTGGTTTGAGCAGTAGGCGATTGTGAGGTGGCAGCTGAACAGCGTCCGTGGCCGCGCAACGAGGATGAGATATTCACGAATGATGATTTGGCGGAGGATTGCGGCTCGAAATGGCTATCAGGAAGACGTAGGCCATTGCTGAACCGACTCGTCAAATTTGGGACGCGGAGAGCCATCATCTTCCTTCAAGCCTAGGCGATCAACGGGGAGTCAGTCACTTCCGCCCTGAGCAGGTAACTTGCGACGTAAGAAGGTAAGACATCGGATTATGTGGTCGGTGATACATGCCTGTTATCTTGGTCTCGTACTCGTAAGAAACCCTTGTCCTCGACGCTAAGCCTCCTGGCGGATACTCACTAAGTATTTGGTCAAGTTCCACCCAGTGGAGCTCTGAAAATCTATTGCCGCGAGACTGCGCTCTCTTAATGCGCCCATATACTCATCTAGATCAAGCGTGATTGCGCGGAGGTAAGTAGCAAACATTAACTCTTAAGGCTTCACTTTGACAACTCACCATACTCTGTTAGGGTCAGCTTCCAGACTCCCCGCCTACGGAGAATGGGCCAAGAAAGGAATAGAGTGTAGTGGAATTTGGGGAAAGTCAAGGTCGAGATGCAGTGGGGCTGGACATCCTCAACGCGACCACGTGACGCCGGTACCATAAAACGCGACTCGCGTCGACGCTTTACGGGTCCTGGGGAGGCTGCTTTGATGCCGCGAGAAAGGGGGTATGTGGTTCTGCAAACCGTCTCGCCGCTGAAAGAGTCCTTTCATGTGCTACACACAGCGTGCGAGTCGCTTTGAGGGCCCCATGAGATTGGCAGAAGGCCGCCGGCGCAGGACCACAACAGCGGCCGTCCCCGGCCGCACGCCGGACCCCGGGCAAGCTCTCGCCATTGTCCGCCCTTTCTCCTCTTTGCATGCTCGTTTGTTGTGTACCGGACGGAAGCATGCCCCACCGTGCACGGCCTCCCCGCTCCGGGCCCCCTCCTGTGGCTCGTCGTTCTGGCGGTGGCTGTTTGGTCGAGCTTGAGAGTTCCTAAACACGGCAAGAAGCAATCCTCCACCACCGCAGTCCTTTGCAGTCCTTTGCAGCCCTCTTGACAAAGGATGTATACGTCTGTTGGGCAACACGGGGCACTGGGGGCGCGTATATATTCAGCTGGGACACGAACTTCCCTCACTATCCCACCCATTCTCCCTGCCTTACCGGCTCTTCCTCGCCCCCCCCCCTCTCTCTATTTTGCAACCACTGACTGTGCATCTCCCCTCGGTGACTTCTCCCCCTCATCATGCCTTACATCGATCCTCAAAATGTGAAGGCGACTCGAGGATTGACGAAGGTACGCCCACCCCACATTCATCGTTTCTCTCGGTCTCATCGCGATTTTGGGCAGTGTCCTATATCTGTGTGCATTTATTATGCTTTGACGAACCACGACGTTAAACGGCACGCAGACACACATTTACCAGCTGATGATAGGTGCGTAGTGGTTGCTATGCGCCTGACGAATGATTAATGATCGACACAACACCTCGAACAGAAGATTCAAGTGCCCATTTCCGCTTTGTAAGAAGACCTTCTCGCAGGAGGCAGGCCTTGATGGGCATGTAAACCGCTATCACATGTACGTCTACCTGTACTGCTTGCCGCTATTGGCTGGGAGTACCTGCCGTTCTGACGCGCTCCTTACAGGGAGGTGATGCGCCACAAGTGCACGCAGCCCGGGTGCACAGAAGCTTTCTTCTCAACCCAAGACCGTAGTCGTCATCTGAACAGCGCACACCCTGGGCGCAGAGCCACCGCTGTCACTGGCCCGGCCGGAGGGGATTTCGCTGGTGACCGTCTAGGCGACGTACACCTTGGGAAGACGTCCAGGAAAAGAAAAGCGAAGAGCCTTACCCCAGGTACGGGCGTGTTTGATAGTAGGCCGGATCAGTCCACAGGTCAAGCGTTCTCCCCGCCTTTCGACAAGGAGAACGCGTTCTTCCGCTCTGCCGACGCTGCGGCACATTCTGCCTCTACCCAGACACTCGCCCCACCTCCTGCATATTGCTACTGCTCCTCTGCAGTGCACGTGTTCGATCGGTCCGAATGCCCCTGCATCTACGTCACAATCTCGGAGGACCCGATCGAGCAAGAGCAGCTGTGGGCACGCGGGTTCGGCGTCCTCCCCGTCTATGCGCAACCTCAGGCTTCGGTTCTCAGGCCGGGGGTTCGGCCAGAACAGCCGGTGGCGGGGCCGTCGACATTCGCGGGTTGTGCAGCTTCCAATGTGTTCTCGGGGACGTTCTCCGACTATGTCAGTGTCACGCCTCACGCGCAGCAATACAACCCGATGGTTGGTGCAGACGGCGTGCAACCTTACTACGGCATGCCCGCGGCGGGGCCCAGCGGATACTACTCGTCGTGGTGAGTAGCCATCCGCCGTGTTGTGCTCAATGCTCTATCCGTCCACCACATTCCACCATCTCCCCTGTCACATTTACATTATATCTTTCCTTCATCCTGCAATATTTATTACCTCCACGTCTGTATCTGTCATTGTTGTCCCGTCGAGCACTTCTTAGATAGCCTACAACGGCACATAATATACATGGTTTGCGAAAGCATACGACGTATGAGCACACTACAAGATACACAAGGTAGACGATTGACCGCATTCAAGAAACACATTACACCCCCCACGGCCAGGGGCTGCGTTGAGAGCCTCCCTCCCGCGCAATATCTTCTAACTCCATGGCGCGCGTGTTCGAAGACAGCAAACTATGACCAGTACCGCCGATTGGCTCACCACATTCCCTGCAAAACGATTGCTCACTCGCGCCACCGCACTATAGGAGAGATCTCGGCGTTAGTCCACGGCTCTTCGAAGGGATTGCTCTATGACGCACCTCAGTGATGACGAACACATGACCGTTGGAACACTTGTAGAAATGGCCTGTGTGCGCTGCGAGAATGCTGTGAGACAGGTACGCGATCTGAACTAACATGAGACTCACAAAAGTTCAATCCCTTGACGATTTGCGTCAGCTCCTCGTGCGTAACTGGCTGGTAGAACGTGTCGAGCCGCAGCGATCTCTCGAGTGCCTTCCAATCGTCCACGATCGCCTGCGCAGGCTGCATGAACTCGGTGCTGAGCCAATTCGAGTCCGCACCCGGCGCGCGGCGATGCATAGACACGCGTTGGCGGACGGCGGCGATGTGCTCCCGCGCAGCAGCTTGCTTCTCGTTCGCGCTGTCAGCCAACTTCGAGCGCGTGTCCGTAGTCATCTTGCTCGCCGCCTGCTTCGTCATCTGGACGTTGAACCGGAATTGCTCGATCTCGACGCGCAGGAGGAGGAGGACCGTGCTCGCCTCTTGACGGTGGCTTTCGGACTCGCGTGTGATGCCCAGTGCGAGTTGCACGTCCGCTGCGCATGAACGGAGGAGGAAAGAGATGTACGTCGCCCAGATGCGTCGGTTGGGAGCAGGGTATTCCTGTGCGGGCCGCTGCGTTAGAGCACTGAGCCAGGCGTTGGCCAGCTCGACCAAGGTGAGGCGAGTGGTGATGGTGACCCAGATGGTCTCGACGAGGAAGCGCTTGTCCGCGCGGGGCTGTGGCTGGCCGACCTTCATTCGGGCAGGTCGCATAGCGTATTCATGCGGGTTGCGCGGAGCGTTTGCGGGATTCGCTACAACATCGTCCATCTCCCGTTGATACAGGTACGCAAATGAGGCCTCCCATGCATGAGCGTGGGCAGAACGTATCTGGGAAGAGGCTGAAGTGTCCTTGTATGCGTTAAAGAGGGAAAGGACGATTCTCTTCCACGCCCTGGCTTCGTCTGTTGGGATCCCGTGTAGCTTGCTATTCAATGGATCAATCTTGTCCAGCCTGAAGGGCACGGCGCGAGTAGCCTTGAGAAGTGCTGCCTGGCTCTGCTGCATCGCCTTCAGCTCCTTCGGGAGATTGAGGGGCGCGGGTGGGAGGTTCGACGCTAGTGTCTCTACCTCCGCCTTGAGTGCAGCCTTGACGACAGCGTCCAGCTTGGTATGAACAGCTTTCAGCGACTTCGACATGTGGAAGGCGACATTGTTCTCCAGGATGTCCAGATCAGCGCGCTTGAACACGCGCCCATACCGAGGCGCAGTGATCGCCGCACGACAAGTTGGGCATGCAGGCGGTTGCTTAAACCCAGGCGGTGGCGCTTCGAGCCCAATCCACTTGCCATCTGGGCCATCTGACCGACGATAGTATTGCTCGAGTTCGCAGAGTCCATCCAGAGTTTCTACCGTGAAGACGTGCCCGCAGTTAGGCAGGGTAATGAGGAGGTCGTCCAAACTTTCGCTCTGAGGGTCAATCTCGGCGAGAGGTCGTTGCATGACGACGTCGACGATATCTTCTCTTCGTTCATCCGATGCGCACAGCGGGCAAATCTGAATCGAGCAGTCTTCTCCGCAGACTGCACAGCACGTTAGTCTGTTGGTACATTTGTCGAGCCTATTGCATCAACCGTACGCACCGGAAGGGCAGCGGTGTCCGCAAGAGAGAATTTGCTCGCACCGTCGATCGCAGGGAAGGCGAGCGCAGATCTAAACGAGGTGTTATCAACGTTCAACGCATGACTTCGTGGAAATACTCACGGAGCCGCATGGCAGGGAGCATATCTGATGAGCACAGCGCCTAGATGGACTTGAATAACACAGAAAATGCGAGAAACGTCGCCTTAAGCTCACCATGTACAGGGCTCTTGACAGGGAGCACAAGGGATTGAACAAAAGTCTTTGCAGCGCGCATGGGGGCAGACTTGGCGACAGGCTTGCTTGCACACCGCCGTGCACTCGTGATCAGTGGAACACGCCTTTCCGCAGAGATGTCCGCAGAACAGAGACCGTTCGCAGGGGTGCTCGAAATGTTGATCCCGCTTGATAATACCTAGGACCTCCGCATCTCCTTCAGCGTTGTCTCCATCGTCATTGCCACGGGCCGGAATTCGAGTGACGTTGAGAAGCTGGCATTGGTGACAAGGCGCCTTGCACGAGCGACCGCAGCATTTCAGGATTCCCGAGCAGGTAGCACGACAAGCGTGACGGCGAGGATCGTCCGAACACGACATAGTGGCTTCATGTTCACATCCTGGAAGGGTCCTGGTGACAGGTACGCTGCAGAACACGTCTTCGAGACTGTCCAGCTGGTAGCTATAATGATTCGCCGTGCCTTAGAATAATCGAGAATGCTCATCATTCCTCGCGATACTTACCAGGATATCTTTGACGCGGTATGACCGCATGGAAGCTCGACATTAGAGACCACGGTACGACATTGGCCGCAGTCGTTCGCGCACTGCTTCGTACAAGGATGACCGCGCGGGCATAACCTCGTGCAGCGTTGCACGCAAGCTACAGAGACATGACCGGGATCATCGGAATGGCACTGTGAAGTGTGTGAATGCATATTTCCGTGCTACAGAGACAGGAAAATATGCAAACCTTATACGGACACAGATGGCCACATTTTAGTCGCGTGTCACACTGCAATAGGCATCCGCCTATGGTAGGATCAGTAACTTTCTAGACGAAGAGCCTTCGTATCATTACCGTCTGGAGCAATTCGAGGGAGCTGTCCCGGCTTTTTGACGAAGTCGACCGTTTGTGGATGGCGTTGGCAGGCAACAGGGAAGCCGTCGCCGAGACATTCCCGCTTGCGCAGCTCTTCGATCACTTCTCGCCACATCTTGCTTCTGGCGGAGAGGTTCTGCGCGTTTCCTAAAATGTACATGCCCTCGCGGGCTCGAGAGAGCGCAACTAGATCCCGAACACGTTTAGAACGGTTTGAATCAGCCTCAGTACGAATGAAGAATACCATTCGTCCGGTTCTCCGACTTAAAGGATAGCATTCAGGTGAACTCGACGTAATTTCCGCACGATGTGTCTATGACGTACCCTCAGAAAACCAATGTTGACTCTTCCACGCGGGTTGTGTCCATGGACCACTTCATCTTCCTCCGAACCACCCGAGTTACGTACGAGGGACAGGATTATAATCTAACGCAGGGTGAGAATCAGTGCGGGAGTCACAGTGTAGATGACCATACCTTCGCTTCTTCTCCTTGGAAGTTGTCAATTGTACGCAAGAGAACCTGGTCGAAGATGATCGATGAGTTCAAGCATTCTTCGCATGCTTCAACATTGACATACCCTCCGCGTGACCTTGATCCGCTCGAATGAAGAACCCGACTGTGTGACATCCTCCGCCTCGGCATTCTGGTCATCCAGCTCTGCTTGGTCTCGTTCGTCAAGAACCACAGCCACTTCGTTTGCGAGCGCCTCTCGCAGACGCGAGAGCTGCCCGAGGTAAGCACATAGGACGACAATGTCTCCTTCCGCGGAATAGGGCCCCTGTCTGTGGAAGTAAAGCGACACTGATAAGAGATACTGGAAAATTTTGGCCATAGCTCACAAAATTCATATCTTACCGGAGAAGGTATAGAACGAGGTCTTTGATCATATCGACCTGGATGATTTCACGATTTAAGCGGATTATCGCAGGATGTCAGACGTGCCATGCATACCTCATACTGATTGTATTTACTAGCGAAGTCGTCCTCGCCTCCATTCTCCTTGCGGTCGTGAGAGAGGAAGAACACGTCCTTGGCCATTCCCTGAACGTGAGGATAGTTCTTGACGAGGTCGTGGTCTTGTAGACGAGGGTAGAGAGTCATGCTGTGGTGTTCTTGAATATAGGGGATGGCTGGCTACACCGAACCTGAACGTACCGGACTAGATCCGAGATCTCGGGACGCATACGTCGCTGGACGTTGATTTGTGACATTGGGAGGCCAGACGAAGACAGACGTTCCATGAGCGACATGTCGAACTTGTAAACCAGCTTCCCATGCGAGTGGTCCATGGAAAGTGCTATTGATCATGAATCATCAGACAGTGTACCATACGAAACGGGGAAACCTACAATAATTGTTGAGGGTCGGTCTGAGTTGAAGCGGGTCACCAATGAGGACTAAGTGCTGAATGCTAGGAACCAAGCTCCCAAGGACGTGTGCTTCGAGGACCTGGCCGGCTTCTTCGACTAGGAGAACCTTCGGACCGATGCCCTATGCGGAACGCGTTAGTCTCGTTTCGCGGAAGCATGGCCTGGACCATACCTTAAGCAGTGTCGTAAGCCTAGCAGCGCCTGTAACAGCACAATGCCACGCGGCTCAGCATACGGACACACCTCTATCACGAAACAAACGAACCGGTCGTTGTGCAGCCAATGATGTCGACGTTCCTCAAGAGTTGCTTGCGGATCTACCGTTGCACTGTATCAGTTATCCAGAATTCAGACTATGATATATGCATACCTCAGCCTGCCCTTCGAGGTACTCTTGAGCTGCATGTTCGTGCTTCTCTCTCAATCGCCGGAACTCTGCTGTTTGCGTCTCCTGTGCCATAATCCTCACTTCATCGGCCCATGCGTCATGCAACCGCCGTCGCTCGTCAGCTGACATTGCCCACGCGTCGTCTTGAGCAAGCAGCTCATCAGTCGTGCGAGTAGTCGTGGGTACCGGCGGTATCTCGGGGCATCCAAAAGCAACAAAGAAGTGGCGCAAGTTGGCGAAGTCGCCAGGGCGAATGGAATTGGGACGAACACCAAACTCTGTATCAGGAAGCGCCTGAGGAGCAGGCGGGTTGGGCGGGTTGTGGGGGGCATGTAGCTGGGACGTAGTAGGCGCAGGAGGCGCGGGCGCCTGAGGCGGGGATGTAGTCACAGCGGCGTCGGCATGGGGAGCATCCGGAAACATGTCATTGAGCCACTCTTCCTCCGGTGCCGCATCCAGGAGAGGACCATCGTCAGAGCCATCATTGGTGCCACTCTCGTCGACACCCTGCGCCGGATCCAAGGGACCAGACGGTCCTTCATTCTCATCATCGCTCGCAAGATCGACCAAGTCTTCGGCCTCCAGAATATTGAAGCGATTGTTAGGTTGTTTACTGACACCGGAGGACGGCGCCGCCGCCGCCGGAGCCTGACGGTGGCGAGCGTTGTAGTGAGCATCGTTCAGGAAGGTGATGTCTGCGCCGGACAGCCAGAATCCATAGATCGACAAATCAGCCTGACCAGCATCCCTGCCATCTGCGCCGGCGACGTGCCAGTCGCCTTGCTCCTCCTTGAAAAGGGAATGCACAACTTCTGTCCAGGACGGCGGATTCTGGATGGAGTCGAGCAGTACCGGGGACTGGATGGAGAGATATCGCATGACGTCATCGGCGCTGACCTGGGTCTTGAAGAAGCCGTCCATGAACTTTTTGATCTCCGCCTCGACATCACGGAGGGCGCGGCGATAGCCCCCGACGGCGCCGGAAAGCCTCGACCGTCCCGCCACGTTTTCCACGTTCTCGATGGAGAATTCGGAGATACGCTCGTCAGAGGAACGTGAACCAAGACGGACGATGTTGCGTGTGATGTTCTCATCAAGGACGGAGCGAAGCATGTGATCCAGTGCATGGTTCGTGAAAGCGATCAAGAGGATCGGGCCAGCGCTGTTTGCAATGAGAACACGCAGCAACTTAACGCCAGTAAAACTCTAAACAAAGAGCCGTTGAAAGAAAGTATCAATTATTAGATCTGCAAATTTAGAAAGCTGATAGTATCGTACCTTTCCTGTACCGGGCGGCCTGTTTGCCCATTGGGTCAGCAGAAGACTTCACGACGTGGGATGCACTACTCACCCTTGCATCAGACTAATTTCCTTGGTTAAAGCATCAATCATGGCATCTGCTTGACTCGGGTCTAGGACGCTGCTCCGCTTCAAAGTGTCCCGCGCGGTCTCGACAGATTCCGGATTGTTCACAACTAGCTTGAGGTCGTCAACACCAGCATCTTCGGGGAAAAGCGATGACAACTGGAAGGAAAAGCCGGGAAGCGTCGCATAGGCGGGCGGGCTGACTGCAATGGTCTGATAGAACTCGGGCGCATGGTGTACGAGGTATCTGCTGAAAGGCACGTTCTCCGGCTCGACGCGCAGCGCCTCGAGGAACGGACGGACAGACTCGAACATCACGGTCGCTTCGACGAGCAGCTTCGTGGAACGGCGCTCCTTCTTCAGGCGCAGTTCCTGCAAAATCCGCAGCTCGACCTCCGGGGAGAAGAACGAGAGGCGAATGTCGATGCGGTCTTGCTTGTTCCGTGCAGAGTCGGTGAGGTCCTTGAGCGAGCTTGCGATCGTACCAAGGTGGACCTCTGTATTGCCGTTCGCACGCTGCCAGACGAGTGCAACGAGACCGCCCTGCATGAGTCGTTTGCTGCTCATGCTCTCCCAAAAGACGACACGGGAACGAGCTTGCTGAGCGCGCGCACGGCCGGGAGGGGCGTCGACGGAAATGCCAACGGTGAGTCCGCGATGGCTGGGCGAAATCGTGAGGAATTCGGCGTTGGTATAGACGTTGAACAGGACACTGTCTTGGCCGACGGCGTGTCCGCATTACTTGCCACCACCTTTCTTGAGGATGTCATCCAACTGGGTTCGTGCACCCGTCGAACGGAGCTGAAGGTCGGAGAGGACCGCTTGTGCCGAGACGCGTAAGGACGCGCTACACGTGTTTGACATTAGTTTTTGGATGGCAAATCAGGTACTGTTACTCACGTCAGCTCCTCCCGAAGTAGCCGAAACTGGATATCCAGAAGTTGTTCCATGGATTCGGGCGGGAGCGGATGAGGTGCACCAAAGAGGTTCGCGGGGAGGAACGGATGTAGGGGAGAAGTAAGCTCAGCATGAGTAGGGGCAATCTGAATGTCCGCGATATTGATGTAGTCGTTGTCATGCCGGGGGCCCTCAGGTCGCGCCGCTCCGGGCCCTTCATATGCATTGTGCAACGCCGCGAGAATCCCTTCGCTGGACGTTGAGCTAGGGAAAACGGACGGAATACCGGATTCGGGTCGTTTTGAGCGCTCATTGTCCCGGTGCTTCCTATCGACGATGGCTACCAGGCGGTCGACAAGTCCGCAAAGATGCTGTATGATGAAATGGCGAGCATGTTCGGGAGCATTGGTGATAGGATCTTGAAAAGAAGGTGGAATGGATGAAATTCCTTCAATCCAGGCTTCGGTCCACCGATTGACACTCGTGACGAGCTCGCGAAGATTGGGATGCGTGGCAACGGCATTCTTGAAGCGAGTGACGTATCTTATAAGGGGTGAGAATGCAACCGAACAAAGGTATACGGAGACATACTCAAACATAACCTGGGCAATGGTGGAAATGACGGAGCTTCCCATCTGATCTTGTTGGCCCGGCTCCTTGAACGAATGGTGTGTTGTGAGCGCCTCCTCCATGCACAACCGAATCGTGTCGGAAAAGTGGTCGAAATTCTCCAAGATGAGCGAGTAGAGAGAGCTACGGAGAGTTCACATCTGTCTTATGGGGGCAACAGGGGATAATCAAGCACAACGTACTTGACGATCTTGCTGGTGATACTCTTGACTACATATTCAGAGGACAGATACTTTGAGAACTGTTAGCTGATATACACTACTGCGCCAAGGAACACATACCCGAAGGAGGGGTATGTACCCTCTTCCAAATGACAGGGTTGTGCGCGATCTGGGACGAATCGCGACCTCGCTCCAATTCAAGATATCTCCAAGCCTCAACAAGCCATTTTCCTGAGTGAATCATTAGTTCTATATGCCAATCAGTACAACGAGATGAACACCAACTGTGCCTATTGTGGAAAGGAACAGCTTCATTGCATGGTATTAGTCAACCCGACTACACGCGTGCGACTGTTGACATACCTGTCCATCTTCTGACGACTGGAAAAATGTGTCAAGATCCATATACGTCGGAACACAGACGTCCTGAGACTCACCCAGGAGCTATTTCCCGCACTCGCATTATTTATCAACGCCATGAACCCGTAGACATCTGCTGCAAACCGAAACCGATAGCTATCGTCGAGGAATCTCCTGAGGTGATGATTGACTTCAGAGGGTTTCATCTCTGCGGCCGAAGTCACAAAGAAACCGTCGGTGCCCGCGCCTTGAATTCTTGCTAGGGCTGCGGGAGTTAAGAACGCCGAAACGCCATCGACGGAGGAGGAAGAGGACTGCTGAGTCGTTTGGGGCGGACTCTCGTGGCTGAATCGGCAATCCGAGCCGCGCGAGCAAAATCCTCTGTGATAATAGAAGTCGCAAACGCCGCGGGGGGCTCTAGGCACCTGCGGTCGAGGGACACCACGACTTGGAGCCCCACCACGGGGTGAGGGGCCACCACGCTGAAGGGCCGGCCCGGGTGAGCGCATTGGAGTAGCATCGTCTGAACCGTCGTCGTGACGGAAGTTACAACTCGTGCCCCGAGCACAACCGCCCGGTCTTCTGTGGAAGTGGCAGGCGCGCCGGGTGTCTGAAGACATTGGGAGTGAGATGGTGGGGGTATGGAGAGAGTGTCGTGGGCGACGTCGAAGGTTTTATGAGACCTGTGGGCGTCAGAAGGCGGCTTCAACGAGGCAGGGTCCGCGGCACATCGACGGGGACACAAACCTTGTACCAGGAGACGCGACGGGTGGTGCCCTTTAACAGAATCCAGGAAGTTTGTATCGATGATCCGATCCAGCACCGGGTAGCCGTAAAGGGGGTAGGGGAGATTTGGTGGGCGGTCAGGTTGGAACACCTTCGAAGAGAGCACACGGTAGGACATCTACCGCAGCACACAATACCGTGTTTGTCGAAGAAAAATGCCTCGTGGAGAGAAGTGAGCGTGGTTACCGGCCGCTCCGGCGAAAGCTTTCTAAATAAATGGTGTCAAAGGGATTAGCACAAAACCCCGAGGCGTTGGTATTTGCGACACACCATTAACTACTGGTGTTGACTCTGGAGGAGTCTACCAAGTAATATTCCTGCTGGCATTAGGCCGGGAGGCAGTTGCTACCCCGTTTTCACATATTGGGGTTCGGCGTCTTAGAGAGCATGAACTGCCCATAAGCTAGTGTGGTAGCAATAGACCAAGGTCATCCATGTTTCCAGAGCGCACAATACCTGACTTTGTGCATGTTGAGAACACGAAAGGGAACAACGACCGTTCGGACGCGGACGAGCCTTCGGCACGTGAATAGAGAATGCTAGGCGCCGGCGTGCAAGAGCGGACGCGGGGAAAGCAGATGCGGGGCCGCAGCCCTCCGCTCCCGCCGACGACCACCATGCTCCGTCTACGCCCAGTCCTCTGCCGCGCTGCGCTCTCGAGGAGATATGCCACCGCCTCAGGCCCTCATGCGCTCGTCTTTTTGGAGCACCGTGACGGCGCCATTGACTCGGGGTCACTCTCTGCCCTCGCAGCGGCTCAGCAGCTCGGAGGTCAGGTAACTGGGCTCGTCATTGGAGCACCGGGCCAAGTGGAGGGTGTCGTTGACAAGGCGAAGAAGTGAGTCCTGCTAAGTCTGCGTTGCTCCTGCGCACCGACCACAGCACTGTCGTACAGGCTGAAGGGGCTCTCGAGCGTCATTCACTCCGCGTCGGAGCAGTACGCACATTCCCTTCCCGAGTCCGTCTCTCCCCTCCTCGAGAAGCTCCTTGGCTCCGGTAGCCCCTACACCCATGTCGTTTCCGCTCACTCCTCCGCTGCCAAGTCCATCCTCCCCCGCGTTGCTGCGCGCCTCGACCTCCCGGCCGTTTCGGACATCACTTCGCTCGAGCATGACGCTGCCGCGAACGCGACGACCTTCACCCGCCCCATCTACGCTGGAAACGCCATCGCGACTGTCAAGGCGCCTTCTTCCCTCCGTGTCAAGTTTTTCACCGTCCGCTCGACCGCGTTCAAGGCCGCGCCCGCGGACGACGCCGACCAGGCTGACGCGCAGGCAGTTGAGGCAGTTGAGGTGTCCAGCACACCCACGCAACACGTTCGCACGGACCTCACCAAGTCAGACCGCCCCGACCTAGGCTCGGCCAGCCGCGTTGTCTCCGGTGGACGCGCGCTGAAGAACGCGGAGACGTTCAAGACGACGCTCGAGCCCCTCGCGGACGCGCTCGGTGCTGCGATTGGCGCGTCGCGTGCGGCGGTCGACGCTGGGTATGCGGACAACTCGCTCCAGGTCGGCCAGACGGGCAAGGTTGTTGCACCGGAGCTATACATGGCAATCGGTATCTCCGGTGCCATTCAGCACCTGGCCGGTATGAAGGACTCGAAGCTCATCGTGGCCATCAATAAGGTGAGTGCAATCTATGGCGCCCAGGTTTACCGTCTGACGCGTCGTGCAGGATCCCGAGGCTCCTATCTTCCAAGTCGCAGATGTAGGGCTTGTCGCAGATCTGTACGACGTGGTACCAGAGCTCGTCGAGAAGCTCAAGCAATAGGTATAGCAGTATCATCCTCGCATGTCATCACACAATCGCATATGAGCATTTTTCAAAGTCTACAACGACGCCTTCATCTGCCGGACCATCGAACTCGCCCTGTCCCGTTCACTTTGAGGCGTCGTCTGCCACAACCAATCCCACTGCCTCCCGATCTGAGGGCCCAGTGGCGCCAGGTCATCACCCAATATTCCATTGAACTCGTACATATCTCCAGATCGTCTTGATTCCTTGAGAACGTGGTTCGCCATCGGCAACCGAACGCGTTCGTACGCAGATATCGCTCTGTGCAGAGTGGTCTTGGTAGTGTCAGAATGTCCAAGGACCTCCGCCAAGATGTAGGCGTCCTGGACGCTGGTCAACCCAGTCGACAAAAATACGCATCACGAAATCACCTCGATCGCCTGGCCGGCACCAGCACCTTGGTGCGGACACATAGCGTGAGCCTAAACGCAAAACGGTTGAGTACCCGAGCGGTCAACCAGTCACGGCCTGCGAAGCGCGCACCGCGTCTCCTAGCAAAACCACACTTCCGCTCGCATAGAACGGTAAAGGCTTCATCTCGTGTATGGCCCACTTCGTCGGCTCTTTGATGCACTGCAGGCGGTGGAATCAGTCAGGCTAACGTGGCTCAAGGCACGAGGTCACCAGTCACCTTTAGCAACTCTACCACCTCCGGCTCCCAATGGGCGTAGCAGTCCTGTATCTCAGCAGGGGAGCAGTTTGTTACCCATGGACCATCCCATGGAGTTCCGTATAGGTGCGGTTGAGAGGTAAGGGCGACGACGTTCACGATCGACCCCGCGGAGATCGAGTAGCTTACGACGTGCTACAGTTCGAGTGGTCAGAGAAATATATCATGGGACCCCACTTAATAAGCTGTAGTACGTGCCTTGCTCTTCCCGCAGTACTAACAGCGTGGCCGGCTGAGCTTACACAATAATTTCGACCGGAGCCGTACTTAGTACGCACCATCATAGGGCTCTCCACCGTCCTATGCACCGTGCCGTCCGGCCTCTTGAGGCACTCGACAGGCACGAGTCCGCGATATGCGATCGTCCCCGTCCACACCGTTTCCACGAGCTCGAGGAGCGCGGGGTCTCCGCGCGTGCGGGCGAGGTCGTGCAGCATCTGCCCGCGCACCGTCGATCGGATGCCGTCGCACCCGACGAGCAAGTCGCACGTCGCGCGCGAGCCGTCCTCGAAGTGTAGCGTAACCACGCTTTCCGCGCCCAGGGGCTCGAAATGGTAGGAAACGAGGCGCTTTCCGAAGTGCGCGACGCCCGGTGGAAGGTGGGCGACGAGGACGTCGAGAAAATGTGCGCGGTGGAACCGGATGCATCCGTCTAAACGGATAATTCGATAGGAACGTAGTGTCGCTGAGCATGCCATACTAGACAAAGGACGTGGTACACTCACAAGGCACTTCGAATAGATAGAACCGGGAGCCTTCTTCTGGTTGATCGGATCTTCGATAGTCGAACCCGATTCCTATCGTCCAGACGGAATATTGACGTTAGGGGTGTAAAGTAGAGAGACATAGCTTACCAGGCGATCCATCGGGAGGGGCGTGCGCGATGCGTGAGAAGTCGTCCGCCATGCCCAACAGTGAAAGTATCTCCCATGTCCGCGCCCATATCATCACCCCTGCGCCAATCTCTTTGAACAGTCCTGCGGACTCGTAGACGTCGACTTTGATGTTTGGGTACCTAGAGAGGGCTACGGCTAGTGTTAGCCCACCAATACCGCCTCCGCTGAGATAATTGTTCGTTAGTATAGGTCGAGTCTATCTCGTCCAACCGCCAGACATACCAAATGGCGACAGAGAACTTATGAGGCATGAGATGAGATCTATCGACAGGGTACGGAGAAGGAGGGTACGGAGAAGGGATGCCAGTGCGAAACGAAACGACAGGCTGTTATCTAGCCTTCAAGGGTCCACGCGCCCTGAAACTTCGACAGAATAGGACTGGTGGACGGGCCGGCATTCTACCTTCCCATGAGAGAAACAGGTATTGAGTGTGGTACATGAGAATATACATGATGACGTATGAGAATAGCATGAGACCGGGCCTTCAGCTTCAGCGCTTGCCTGCGATACCGATGCGCCCGCCGCGATTCTGCTTCTTCGCGGCCTGCGCGAGGGACATGTACGCATACGGGTCCACGCCACCCTTTTTGACATCTCCTCCTGCTTTCTGTATGACGCGTGCGTAACGTGAGTATTATGCGGGTCAACTCATGTAAGAGGACGCCAACCTTCGCCTTGAACTCGTGCCCAAACTTGGGGTCCGTCTTTCGCTTGCTCTTCTTGCCCGCCTTCTGGGAAGCGTCCGCATCCGCCATCTCGACATCCACATCGGCTTCTTCGTTCTCGCGCCGTCGCTTCTTTGTGTCTTTGTTGAACTTCACCTTCCCGTTCGGTCCGCGACGGAATCCGTCTACGGATGTGAGTGTCTCGCGGTAGGCATCGCCCTCGACATCCTCCTCGCCCACGCCACCTTGTGCTTCATTGTCAGAGTCGTCGATGACCATCTTGCCCGTGTCGTCCTCGGTCTTGAATCGTGCAGCGTCTTGTCCGGGTTTCTTCCGCTTGCCGTCCTTCGCAGCTGAGAGTATTCCTCAGTACCGGCGGAGGGAGAGAATATTCGGAGACTTACTCGTGATGCGAGACGCAGCGCCGGAGAGAAGGTCCATAGGCTCATCGTCGTCAACCCGCAACCGCGCGCTGGCATCCTTTCCTTTCCGTTTGGGGGCACTCTGGGGCGGGCCATCGTCGTCGTCGCTGTCCTCAATCTCACTCTCGCTACCGTAGAGCACATCCTCGAATGCATCGCCGGTGGCGGGTTTCGCCCTTGGGGCCTAACGGAGCAGCAGCATGAGGGGATGGCACAATCAACGGCTCAAACTTACATACCTCATCGTCGTCGTCCACCGCATTTGCGCGCTTCCTCTTCGCCCTGTCCTTCCGCTTCTTGATGTTGAGCAGCACCTTGCGCGCCTCTTCCTCTTGTGCGCAAGAGTAGACGTCCTCCCAGCCGAAGCGCCGAAGCATGCGCTCGAAAATGTGCCGGACCTTCGCCTTAAAGTGGTTCTTGTGGTCGTGCGACCACCGGAGGAGCGCGGGGACGAGCTCCTTGAGATGCGGGCGCATGAGGTCCGCGGGCATGGTGTGGATAGCGAGCTTGACGAAGCCGAGGACAGACTTCACAATCTCACGGTTGGCGGAGGTGAGGAAGACGAGGAGCGTGGAGAAGATCTCGCTTTGCATCTGGCTAGAGATGATATCTACAAGCGATCGTCAGATACGCGATTTGATTGAACCATGAACAAGCATACCTTTGAATTCGAAGACGAGACGAGACAACGCCGTCACAGTTGCGCTGATCATGTGTGGAGAAGCACCTGCAAGGCCACCGGCGATCATCGTGAGATACTCTTCGATGCTTGCAGTGGCTTGAGAGAAGTTACACAATTAGCGGGACGTTTGCGTTAAAAAACCAGTACTCACCATCGCCGGCACCGTCCTCATCCATGCCCTCAACCATCTCGCGCTTGACGACACCTCCCGCCGCCATCTTCTTGCCCATCACTACGATGAGATCAAACGCAGCATTGCGCGCCTTCTCAGATGGCTCCTTCGTCCCCAAGACTGCCTCGGTAATCATGGACGGGATGAGGTGCAGCGCATCTGGAGGGATAATGGACACGAGGGCCGTAAGAAGCAGCATCCGGTCCTTCTTGGCCGCAGCGGCGAGCCCATCTACGACGCCATCGAGCTGCTTGAGCACTGCTGCCGCATCGACGTCGATTTTGCCGCTCTCAACGAGACGGGCAAGGATCTTGTAGCCGCGTTTCTGTACGCCGTTATCCCTGCTTTCCAGGACGTCGCTCGTGAGATACATGTTGAGTAATGCGGAGGCATCTTCAGAGGACAGGTAGGGGAGGACGAGGAGGAGCAAGTCTTGCGTGACGACCGTCATGCTATCAGAGCCTGGTCCCTTCCCTGACGCGGTGGCTTGTGCTTTGCTGAGGTTTTGCTTAAACAGAGCGACTAGCTTCTGATATGCCTGTGCGACCTCCTGCAACGCACAGTGAGAAATCGCGTACAATACCGGCATAGCCATCAACATACCTTCGCGTCCGCGATAGCAATCCACGCACTGATCACTTCTCCGACCATATGCTGGTTATCACGCCCTACACTGCTGAACACGTTGAAGAGGACCGCAAGCCAGCTCTCCGCTTGAGTTCGCAGAAAAGCGACATTTGCTTGCGCTTGGTCGGTCGAGATGGGGTCGGCCCGTACGGACTCGGGAAGCTTCGCGAGCTTGTCAGGATCCTCGCTCGCCAACGCGACGTTCGAGTCAACCATGATTTTGAGCGCGCGGAGGATGGCGGGGCGCAACTCCGGTTGGCCGTAGAGCAACTGAGATAGAAGCTGGGAAAATTCGGCTGTCATAGACTTGAAAAAATGTCAGTTAGATGTCGTGACTCCATGTGGATGGTGCGCACCTTGAGGTCAATTGTACCCCAGCAATACCCGGGCAGCCCGACCCAGATTTGCTCGACGAGCACACTCCAAACTTTCGCTTCAGACTGCCGCCCCTCGGCCTCGGCCGTGGTTTGAAGGTCGAACATCCGCTCCGTTAAGGGAATGAAGTACGAGAGGAAGTGACCCAGTGGCGACGGGTGTGGTTGCGCGAGCAAGGGTAACAGGAATGCGCGGGGCTCGCGACCCGCTTGCCTAGGAAATCATTAGTAACGTATTCTGTCGGAGGTGATAGAACACCTACCTATCTACCGTTTCCAAGTTCAAGGGCAAAGCGCGCAAGAGCACCTCTGGGCCCAAGACACGCATTGCGGTACCAAGCGTTGTGTCTGCTGCCTCCTTGTGTTCGAACGTTTTCTGCACTCGCAGATCTGCGATCTTGGTGATGAGAGGCAGAAGGAGCTGTTCTGCCGCAGTAGGGTTCTTCCTCGAGCCTCCACGGTAACGCAAGTTCTCCACGAGGGACGAAGCCACAGCGAGGATGTCGGGAATCGCGCGAGCGTACGGGAGCGAGTCGAGGGCCTTGCTCGCCTGCGAAATGATTTTCCCAATAGTGGACTTCGGCTCTTCTGCATCCTTCTCCTTGATCGCAGCGGTAATAAGCGATGGAGTGAAGCACCGGCCGAGGGTGGACAGCGCCTGAGCAGCAGCCTTGCGAGTTGCGGGGTCTTGGCTCTCCAGGAGGCCCCATATCGCCTTCCAGACCTTGCCGAGCTCGGAAGCACACTCTTCCGCATTGGTGTGGTGGTATGCGAGCATTGTACTGCCTAATACGCTAGCCCATGCAGCGGGTAAGGCAGGGTCGCTTCGCAAAGGAGGAGAAGAGAGGATAACTTTGAGCAGATCAGACATATGGGAGTGTAGATCGACTGTGGGGTCGTCCATGGATAGCGCAAGGAGGTCGGACAAGATCGAATACGCAGACTGTGAGAGGTAAGGGTTGCCTAAACGCGGTAGAAGGAGCAGGGAAGAGGTGATGGGGGATAGAGACTACGAACGTGAGCACGAGTTTCTGAGTTACAGATGAGAGCTTACCTCGGCCGGAAAAGTGGGGAGCACTGGGCGAAGGAATGCAAGCAAATGTATCGCGGCCTCCGACCCCTCAGTATCTGCCTTCTTTCCCTTAAACTTGGGAAGGCCTCCCGCGCTGATCTCGGCCAGGGCCGCTTTGACCCACTCCGCGACCTTCTCGGCATAAGGATGCTTCGCAAGAGGAAGAGGCGGCGCAGAGAGAACATCCTTCACAACCTCCGCGGCCTTTTTCCGGACTTTTGGACGTGGATCCAATGTAAGCTGAACGATAGTCATGAATGCTTGCCGGAGACCCTGAGTTTCGAGGTGAGGGCGATCGAGCGCAAGCAGCACCGCGCCATACAGAGTGAGCTGGGAGCGAAGCGGAGGTGCATGCTGCGATAATAACGGGAACAGCGGCGAGGTCAACAAGAGGAGGGTGGAGAGGTTAGAGCGGATAACGGGGTGCGGGACGTAGGGTGCAACAGCGGCTAGCAGATAGAGGACGGCGGGAAGGACGTCGCCTTCGCCAAGCGCAGGGCCAGATGCCCTCGAAGACTGGAGTGCACCATCGAGAGTGGTGATGAGCGCGGCAAAGTAGGCGGTCGCCGAGGGTTCCGTGCTTTGTTCGCGGAAGGTGGCCTCGATCGCGCGGAGGAGAGTAGCAGGGGCCTTTTGGTGAGCGAGGGAGGAGGTCGTGTGTGGCCGGATTTTGGAGAGGACAGCCTCGACGTTATCGGCCATGGTTCCGCGAACGTCTTTTTAGTGCTTGTCGCCGTCCGCGACGATGAGGAGGCCGGTGTCGATCAAGGCAACAGGTTGAGAGCCTGCGTGCAAGATCTGCTAAATTTGCGGAGGTGCTCGAGGCGGACCGGGTATGGGCGCTAGCGCTACTGTACCGGCCCGGTGGAGCCGTACCCCAACTCCAGGCCAAGCAGTGTCAAGCCGGGAGGCGTCGCCAGTGCGGGGACGACTTCTGCCGTACGTCGCAGCACCGTGCACCATGCCCACTGCGCTCTCCTAGCTACACCTGCTCTTCTTTCTCATCCCTCACACAACACATCTCACTCACTGCTTCCTTTGCCACGCTCGGGAATTCCGTCGAAGCCATGGCCGCGTTGGCCGGTTCTCCGACCCCATGGTCGTACATGTTTATTCGGTAAGACAAGCCTCCGCTGCAGAACTCGGCGGAGATTAACGAAAGAGCTAGCTGGTTGTTCAAGTTTGTCCTCAAGATATTCTATGGCACAATAGTGGTTGAGAACGTAGACAACATCCCACCGAGAGGGACCCCATGGTGAGCCTGTCCGCCTGACGTTGCCGTGCATTTACACAATGGTACCGTCGGTCAGCATTGTCTGTGCCAACCATAGCAACTCTTTAACAGATGCGCTGTGAGTTTACTCGTGGCATTCTCTTCATTGACGTGTGATGAACCCCGTCGCAGACTCCTGGTGACATCCATACCTTCGAGAGTACGAATCTTCCTTCCGTTGTCCAAGAGACCTACCTCACCAAACCCCACCAGAAACGCAACCTGCTACGCTTGACCGCCAAGTCCACACAATTTGGAAAGAAGACGTTCACGAGTTGGCTGATTGAGTCCGCTGGGACAGTCCCTTTAATGAGGCGTAGAGACTTCCCAGACGGACAGGTGGACAATTCGCAAGTCATGCAACATCTCATGACAGTAAGTAGAGGCGAGCTCCAGGTGTCCAGAGCGACTCCTGACGAGTGTTATTCCCGCAAGGCGTTGGAGTTGGGAGATGCTGTGTGCTTGTTTCCCGAAGGGATGAGCAGATTCCACCCAACCATTGCGCCCTTGAAAACTGGAGGTCCGTCATGTCATGCAACACTATGCCATCCACGATTATTGATACTGTGTCTAGTTGCGCGACTCGTCTCAGATGTCTTGACCCGGAACCAGCACAACCCTGACTTCGAGATTGACGTTCTGACGTGCTCCATCACATATATGTACGCGTTTTCATGACTTGGAGATTATTCACGCTAACGACAAGCTTCAGGCATCGGCAACACTTCCGGTCTGACGTATTGGTTACTTTCAACCAGCCCATGAAGTTCATTGTAAAGGTATTACATACGTAAATGTGTCTCGGTCGTGCATTCAAGGCATTCGTTGGCAGGAGCATCCAGAACTCATTGCACCAATCGACTTCAACGAAATCCGGTCACTAACCGCGAAGATGCACCAACAGATCAGCTCGGGTACTCTAGATGCCCCGTCGTGGAGGCTTATCCGTATAGCCAAACTTGCCGCAAGGATGTATGCACCTCTGGGTACCTCCATGGCTCTGGGCGAGTATGTCCGCGTAGTCAGGACGTTCCTTGAAGTATTCAAGGTCGCAGAAGCGCCACGTACGGAGGCGTCTAGCGAAGACGAGGTCCCTCCCACTGAGCAGGTGGCGAGCCTGAGGGAGGACATGAAGATCGTACAGTTAGGGCGTGACCTAAAGGTCCCCTCTTTATACTACCGTTAGTCATATTCCGTCCTGACATCTACTGCAGGAGTACCAAGACCAGCTTGCACGGTGGGGCATCAAAGACGACCGCGTCCGGCGCCCCCTCCCCCGCCCACTCATCCTCTACCGCCTCCTCCTCCGTCTCACCTGGGCCCTCACGCTCTTCCTCCTCTCCCTCCCCGGGTTACTCCTCTGGCTGCCCGTCTTCGCCACCACCTTCATCGCCGTGCACCAGTTCAAGCGTACCGGGCCCGTCTGGGACACGTACGACGAGATCGCGCAGTACAAGCTCACCTACGGCCTCCTCTCCGGGCTCGCCGTCTGGGCCGCCACGACGCTCCTCACGCTCCCTCTCGCGCTCGTCACCGCGCCTGCGGTACCTGCAGCGATGTGGATGAGCCTTAGGTGGATGGAGGACGCGGTGAGCGCCGTGCGCGCGTTTGTCTCCCTTGCGCGGCTACTGTGGATCGGGAAGGGCGCGCTGAAGGAAGTGAGGGAGAGGAGAGAGGGGCTGCATGACCGTGTGATGGAGCTCGCGGTGGGCACGCTCGGGCTGCCGCGGGAGCCGGAGACCTACTTTGCGGAGAGCGGCGGGAGGGAGAAGGGGAGGGTGCAGGGGCGGTGGGCGAGCAAGGCGAAGTACTTCTCGGTCCGGAGGAGGAGGAAGCGCGACTGGAACGAGACGCTTAGGTTGTATGACCAGGTGGATTACCCAGAAGACTACTAGGTTCCTGGTCGGCGGCTCGAATGATATATTAGCGATAATTTAAGTGGCGTCTCTGCACATTTCTATCGTATGTCCGTGGGCAGACTACAGGTAGACTACAAACGTGCGCACGAGACCCACAGAAGTGGGAGAACAGGTCCACAATAGACGGGATATAGCAACAATTACAGAAGACGTATGTCCAGCCTCTCTTCTGATCAAGGTGGAAGAACAGGCTGGCTCTAGTTCGAGCAGAGCCTGACGCATAATCTTTTTCTCGTACAATCGAGCTCGTAAAAAACGCGCTGCGACTCAGATCGGGCCTCGTACTCAGGCCAACGCGTAGCTGTCGGTGTCCCGCTACCGCCCCACCGATATGGTCCTCCGAGTCGAGCTCGTCAACCTGAGGTTTCCGCGACATCGATTTATCCTCGTCACCTTTCTGTATCCCAGTTCTTGTCATTCCCCTCTTCTGAAATAAAGTGAGACCGTGAGTTACACGTGGAGCTATTATTTACTCTTCAAGTTTTTGCCCTCATCCCCCAGGCCTCAGGCTTCGTACGTTGTGATCCGCACTTACTTAGTAGCTGCGCTCAACGGGCATTCAGCTACAACACTGCTTAAGCATATTCCTCATCACAGTTCGGGACTGTGTGACGTCTACGTGGACCTTTGACTCGTGTGCACGTAATGTTGCGAATCCGGAGCTCAAATCTAATGTAATAGTGGTACCACATGTGTGTTCACGGTCTCAAATCCATACACGACGTGTTCCTATATATAAGAAGCTGCCTCCTCCGAAACGAACAAGGGTATCGCCGCCGCTTTGCGCTTTTCGTATACAGAACGCGGTTTAGCCGGAGATGGGGCGGTAAGCCCGATTGCCAGCGGCCCAGCGGTGGCCCTTACTTGCAGATATGCCGGTGATGACAACGCCGACAGTGACGAGTATGCCGAACACCCAGGATACGGTATTCAGGGCGTAGGCGAGACCTGAAAATGCGAGGGGTAAGGGCTATGGGGTTTGCGTGATTGTACGAGGATCACATACCGGGACGAGCATACGTGAAATCAGGGAACATCTCCGTGCGGTAGAGATGAGTCACGACGGCGAACGCAATGATTTGGGAGAGCACTAAGTGGAGTCGAACGGTGAGCGGCTCCGACTCGCAACCGCAGCGCCCCTGACGCCAGACCGCGTACACACCATGGAACGAAACCAACACCGACGCCGACTTCCAGATCCTTCTCCGGCGCGAGTGCGTCGTGACGCCAAAGAGGATGGCGAGGCAGGACACGGCCCCAAAGCCGATGCCGAGCTCGCCAAAGTAGCCCGCAGTGCTCCAGATCATGCAGAACGCCTTGTTCTCCTTCTCGCAGCCGTCCTTGACGCGCATGGGGAAGGGGCGGCAGTCCTTGCGGGTGTAGGAGATCGTGCCGCCGTCGGGGCTGGGGAAGTTGATGGCGCGGTACTCGCAGAGGGTGTTGAGGCCATACTCGATGCGGGTGACGTTGTCGAAGATGCGCGGGTTCTTGACGACAAGCCTGGGCGGCGCGGCCGTGAGCAACGATGATCACCTGTAGGGGGCGCGAAGCTAGGACCGGGAGACAGACCAGGCGGGGCGCTGGACGGAGAGGATGTTCTGTGCGGGCCGGGGAGAGGTTCAAGTTAGCACTTGCGGGGTCATGGGAGTCGCAGGCGATGGAGCGACGATCCAGGGGACTGACCAAAACCAACGTCGCGACGACGGCAAAGAAGGCGACAAAGTACGAGGTCTTCCTCATGGTGGGCCTGCGGTGGCCTCTGGGTGAGTGGGGAGTTTAAGGAGGGATGGTGGTGAGACAGTGAGCGAGGGTTGCGATTGTGAGGCGCATTCGCTACTCGCAGTCGCGCTCTGGCTCGGCCAGTCGCCCGGCTAGAACAGGCGGCATCGAGCACGGCAGTACTCACGCGTTCTAGGCGAGATCATAATGACGTAGCCTTCGCACCCTTCCGGTCTCAAAAGGGCTCCATGCTGACCATAGTCCTTGCTAAGCCACCCGATCTCGGTCCTTGTCGATTAGTGGTTAGATCATCACGTTGTGGAAACACAAATCCGTGAAGACGGAGGCTCGAATCCTCCCTGGGACACTTTTTTGGGCGCTTCGCCCGATCTTCGCCTGGTCCCGACGCAGCCCCTCCTGTCTCCGCGCACATTACTTAACCATCACGTTTAGTCTGCAAGTTGATATCCACATGGATTTTTCAGCTCCCTTTGTCACGGAAGCTCCCGCCACTGACATTCGACGACGTATATGCAGCAGATAGTGATCAGATATAATGAAGCTATTTATCAAAGCAGGCGCGTACAGGTCGACGAGCGAATGCAAAGGTACTATATCATCCACAGCAGGCTACGTAGATATAGAAGACATCTAGAGAAACCATGGCACTAAGGCCGGCTTAGAATACGGCGTCGGGATACCGCCAAGACTACAACCCTTGTCGGAGTAGATTTGCGTGTATATGCTGTGAAGATAGCCAGATATCAAGATGGTTTCAACGTCGACGACGATCTTCTACGCTGTGCCAGGCGCGGCAGGGTGTCGAGTCGCGCGCCGGCAGAGCCTCGGCAAATCGTCATTCGGGAAGGCTTGTTCTTCCCAAGGATTGCGCGGCAGCGTCCGACTAGCAGAAGTAAACCTTGAGAGTCCCGAATACTGAGCTCGGAGTTGCCGGCTTGGGGGCGTAGAATGCATCGACTACAGCGTGCGCACGACGTGTGTAGAGGTGGCGCATGGGTGTGTTTGAAGTCCGCCGTCAAGGCCGGAGTGTTGACTGACATGTCGGAGTAGGGAGGGCTGGTGAGGGGGCTGCGGACACGCAGCCGGTATCGAGATCCAGTAGCGGGCGTGGGGGTGAGATGCTGGACATTTGCCTTGGAAACGTTGGTGGTCGCACGGGCAGTGTCGAGAAGAGGGCAAAGATGGCTCGTCCAAGGCAGACGACGGCGACGACGGCGACGGGGCGAGTGACGACGCGGGCGGGCCGCCACGAGCTGAGCCCGCCGCGTTACGTAAGGGGCATTTGGGCCATGGAAGGCAGGAAACCGCCACCGATCGCAGGGCGCCATTGCGGGCGAAGGAGCGCACGTCCCCGCCCAGACTCCGCCAGACGGCTCAGAGCCTCTCAGAGCCTCTCAGAGCTTGCTCACTCCCTCTCCCAACGTCCCCCTCGCCCGCCTCGCCGTCCCGCTCCTTCCGCCCTCCGCTCCCCCGCCTCGCGCCCGCTCGCTGCGCGGAAATCCCCGCCGCTCCCGGCACACACCCCCGCGCACTCCTGGGCCGCCGCTCGGCGTCGCCTGCACATGCCGAATCCCGTCTCGCCCTCTTCTTCCCCCACGGCCCTCCCCCTCCACGGCCCGCACGACATGGAGACAGACTCTTACAACTACCCCACCTCCATCCGCGTCTCCCGTGATTACTCCAGCAGCGCCATCTCCCACGAGCTCCTCGACCATGATTCCACCTCCACCCTCACCCTTGCCGAGGACTCGAATCTCGCAGAGATTGCGCCCTGGGCAACGCCGAACAATGGCTCGGAACCGGTGAGTGTTTTCTTTTGCATCTTGGCTTGCGGATGAGGCTCGCGGCGAGGCCGGGATGGTTTTACGACAGTCCTTGCGCGGAGCTTTGTTTTTTGCTCCGCGCGGGAGGCGCGACTTGGGCAAAATCGTTATAGCACACCTCTCGTCGCCGAGCGCTGTGCTAGAGTTTGTGGGAACGTGTGTTGCGTTCGCCTGGGCCCAGATCGCGGAGCTTTCATGGAAGCTCGCCCGTGTATGTGCAGTTCGTTCTGCAAGCGCACGCAGTCCGGGTTTGCATTCACCCCGATCTATGCTGTCATCCCGCGATGTTTAGCCAGCTGTTGGGTTGTCGGAAGGTTTCGCCTGAGAGTGCTGTGCCTCGTTTAGAGTCATACTCATGAAAGAATTCGTGGGGTATGACGCCGTGTTACGCGTTGATTGCATCCGGGCTTTGACTTCGGAGGGTCTTCTACTGTATCTCGGTGAAAGATGCCATCCGTTCTGCGCGAAATTCTTCGTTCTGCAGCCTTTCCATACTTCATCGTTACGCGGGACTAAGCTCGTATTGACTATTCCAATCTATAGCCCACTCCTCCGCCGAAATCATCGTCCCATCGATTCGGTTTTCCCCACAAACCCTCTTTCTCCAGTTTCGCGATGCCTCGGCACGCTAGTGTTTCTAGCATTAGCGTCGCGACTTCCGCCACGGCGCGTCCCTCCGAACGCTTCAGCATTCACTCCAATGACTCCAGCCGCACCCTCGACTCGCGCAAGAAGCCGTCTCTCAACCCACTAAACATGTTGAGAAAACGGTCGCGCAGTCGCTTGCGCTCGGAACCCGCGCCGCCAGAACCTGTTCCACCTATGCCCTCGCCTGAGGTCTCGTTTCACCCCACTCCGACGACTCCGCCCGGGTCGTTTTCTGGCAAGCGGCTACGAATGAAGGGTAAGAAGACCCCATACCTGAGCCCCCCGGAGCCGCCCCCAAAAGAGTCCCTATATGCGCTCGACACGGACCTCGACAAAATGGAGGGCATCGTGGACATGAAGGTCCTCCCCGCGGCGGAGAGCAGCTCCCCAGGGAGCGGCTTTGAGTCCTCGTACCACTCCGGCTCGGACGTGTCCTCGATGCAGTACGGCTCCATCGGTGCACCGTCGAGCCATAGCACCGTGTTCAGCAACCCGTTCCTACCCTCGACGAGCCAGCGGCGGCTCGCCCCAGGGGCGCTCCTATACGAGCGCAAGATATCGCCCAAGGCGCGCGTGCCGGTCGTGTACCAGAACGGCGGCGCGGTCTCGGTCAACACGGGCGCCACGACGGGGACGGGCACCGACTCGGACACGAACTCGTGGCGCCCGCCCGAGAGCTGGGCGGTCGACTTCGAGAACGAGACGCAGGACCCGGCCGCGCCGTACTCGTCCGACGACGAGGAGCAGCAGCGGGAGAAGACGAGAGTGAAGAAGAAGCGGGTGAGGGGCTCGCTCGGGAGCCGGCCGATGTACCAGATTCGGATATATCGCGCGAACAACTCGCACCACATCGTCACCTGCGAGCTGGGCGTCACGGTCCAGGAGCTCACGCCGCAGCTCAACAAGAAGCTGTTGCTCGACCCGACGGTGGAGCCGCATAGGCTGCATCTCAAGGAGCGTGGAAGAGGTTAGTGGTGGTTTCTGTGGGTTAAAGCCTTGTGCGCTTACTTTGTGATGTGATGTGTAGAACGCGTCCTAGCGCCCACAGAAAAACCGGCAGACATCGTTCGCAGACGGCTAGAACAGGCAGGCTATGACGCTGCGGATGGCTTGGACCTGCTTGGCGCCGAAGATATCCGGTTCTTACTCAAGTTTGTTTACAAGAGTAACGTTCTTGGTCCACCGGTACGTATCCCGCATACAGTCAGTAATCGGACCGTCTTCTTACTCACGCCTCGCGCATTAAATAGGAGGAGGAAATGCAATTCGACACGCCCGACCTCGTCGACCTTACGTCCCGTAGTCTTAAAGCGATCCCTATAACGCTTTATTCACACGCGGACGGCATCGTGTCCCTGAACCTCTCCCGCAACCCGATGCTCGAGATTCCGCTCGACTTCATCCAGGCATGCACCACGCTCCGCGAGTTGCGACTATCCCACATGGCCCTCAAGAAGGTCCCGCAGAGCGTCCGGCACTGCAAGACGCTCTGGAGGCTCGACCTCTCATGTAACCGGATAGCCGACCTCGGAGACGCCGGGTTGGATTCGATCCCGGAACTCCGGACCCTCAAGCTGCAGAACAACCGGATGGAAACCCTCCCCGCCTACTTCCCGCGCCTCCGCGAGCTCTCGGACCTGAACATATCGAACAACAAGTTCAAGCACGTTCCCGCCGGCGTCTGCGAGATCCATACTCTGCGGGACTTGGACGCCTCGTTCAACTCGATCAGGGAGCTTCCGGAGGAGATGGGCCAGTTGACTGAGCTCGACCAGCTCATTATCGTGGGAAACCAGGTGGACAGGTTCCCGGACCAGTTCGCGAACCTGCAGAATCTGAGGGTGCTCGATTGCCGGAGGAATCACATCACCGACGTTTCCATTGTGTGCACGCTGCCGAAGCTGGAGATCCTCCTTGCGGACAACAACGCCATGCACGCTTTGGACGTCTCGTTCGGTCCTGCCTTGAAGCAACTGGATGCGTCGTACAACGACATCACTCAGCTCAACCTCGTCCCGGGGCCTCTCGGATTGCCATATGCGCTTACGACGCTCAACCTGTCGCATGCGAAGCTCTCAGCGCTGGACGACCTCGCGCTCGCGCAGCTCACCGCACTGGAAGTCCTCCACATCGACCACAACTCCATCCGCTCACTCCCGGAGAGCCTCGGCGGGCTCAGCAGGCTCAAGACACTGTCATGCTCGAACAACCACCTGTTCAAGCTCCCGAACAGCATCGGCCGCCTGCAGTGGCTCGAGACGCTCGAGGCGCACAACAACGACATCACCGAGCTCCCGACGAGCCTCTGGAATTGCTCGTCCCTGCAGGTGATCAACGTCACCTCGAACGTGATCAGCGCGTGGGACCTACCGCCCGGCTCGATCGACCTCGACCTCGCGGTTTCGTCCGCGTGGGGCAGCTCCGTCACGCTCGTGCCCGACCGGAAGCCGTCGAATGGGTCGCTCACGGGCTCGACGCTCCCCGCGCTCGCGGCGTCGCTCGAGAAGCTGTACGTGGGTGAGAACAGCTTGACGGCGGACAGCCTGCACCCGCTTGCGCTGCTCAAGGAGTTGCGGGTGTTGAACCTGTCGTTCAACAACATTCAGCAGCTGCCCAGCAGCTTCTTCCTGCACCTCTCGAATTTGAGGGAGCTGTACTTGAGCGGGAACAACATCTCCGCGATCCCGACGGAGAACTTGCAGGCGATGACGAAGCTGGAGGTGCTGTTCTTGAACGGGAACAAGCTTCAGACGCTGCCGAGGGAGATCAGCAAGTTGACGAACTTGTCGGTCATGGACGTGGGGAGCAACGTGTTGAAGTACAACATCAACAACTGGGAGTTCGATTGGAATTGGTAAGCTTGTCCGGATAAAGTGATGCGTGGACGCAGGCTGACAGCTTCGGACGCGATCCACAGGAATTTCAACACCAACCTGCGATACCTTAACTTGTCCGGAAACAAACGCCTGGAAATCAAGCCCGATACCAACCGCGAGAAACGGAAGCTCAACTCGCAGCAGAAGGACCAGCTCGCCGAGCTCTCCGACTTCTCCAGCCTGAATCAGCTTCGTATCCTCGGTCTCATGGACGTCACGATCAGCGCGCAGGCGAACATCCCAGAAGAAGGCGACGACCGCCGGGTGCGAACGTCACTTGCCAACGTGAACGGCATGGCGTACGGCATTGCAGACACGCTTGGCCTGACGGAGCACCTCACCATGATTGACCTCGTCGCGCCGCAATTCCGTGGCAGGCATGATGAGGCCATCTTCGCGATGTTCGGGCGCGCGTCGCACATCGCGAGCAACAACAGGCTCACGAAGTTCCTGCGCGACCACTTCCTGATGGTCTTCGCCGACGAGCTGGAGAGGCTTGGGATGATCGAGTCGGTTGATGACGCGATGCGTAGGGCGTTCCTAAAGCTTAACAAGACCCTTCACGACCACCTCTACTCGACGTCGGGGCGCAAGATGTCGCACGTGAGTGCGTCTGCGCCCAGTCCCGCGATTCACGAGAAGATTGGTGCGTCTGGGATCGTGCTGTACATCAAGGAGCACAAACTTTGGGTCGGGAACGCAGGCAACGCGCTCGCGGTGGTCTCTCGGCAGGGCATGGCACGGCTGGTCTCTCGCAAGCACGATCCGTTCGACCGGCAGGAAACAGCACGTATCCGGGCAGCCGAGGGCTGGGTCTCCCCGAAGGGTTTCGTCAATGACGAGATCGATGTGTCGAGGTCGTTCGGCTTCTACTACCTCCTTCCGTTCGTCAACCCGCGACCGGACGTCTTCGCGTACGATCTCACGCCCATGGACGAGTTCATTATCGTCGGCAACCGCGGTCTCTGGGACTACGTCTCGTACCAGACGGCGGTCGACATAGCGCGCAAGGAGCGCGATCCCATGATTGCTGCGCAGAAGCTGCGCGACTTCGCTATCTGTTACGGGGCGGAAGGGACGACGATGATCATGGTCATAAAAGTCTCGGACCTGTTTAACCGCACTTTGCGCGACCCGCAACTTAGCCAAGACACCGTCATCCCTGCGGACGTGATCCACAGTTTGACGCGGCCGCGGATCAAGAACCGAGGCATCGCGCGCCTCGATGACGAAGTCCAGCCACCGACCGGCCACGTTGCCCTCGTTTTTACGGATATCCGGAACTCGACCCACCTCTGGGAAGTCAATCCGGGGATGCAGTCGGCTATGGTCCTGCACAACAACCTACTCCGTCGGTTGTTGCGCTTCTGCGGCGGGTACGAGGTTAAGACGGAAGGAGACGCATTCATGTGCTCCTTCCCGACGACGCTTGCTGCACTATGGTGGTGTCTCGTCGTCCAGAAGGAGCTCCTTGACCTGCCTTGGCCGCTCGAGCTACTCGAGTGCGAGGATGGGAAGGAGATCCGCGACCCGAAAGGACGTGTCATCGCCCGTGGGCTCTCGGTCCGCATGGGTATCCACTGTGGACAGCCCGTCTGCGAACCCGACCCGGTCACGGAGCGGATGGACTACTTCGGACCCATGGTCAACCGCGCGGCGCGCGTGAATGCCGCTGCTGCTGGCGGGCAGATCATGTGTAGCGCGGACGTCTTAAAGGAGATCCGAGCGACTATCCTCCACGACGGACCCCAGACGGAGTACTCTGAAGTGCAGCCGCCGCGAGCCATCGAGGGCATCATCCGCCTTGGCGTCGAGCTCTTCGCCATTGGTGAAGTCAAACTCAAGGGTCTAGAAATTCCCGAAATGCTTCACGCGCTGTATCCCGCCGACCTCTCTCACCGCCACTACCTCGAGGCCTTCGAGCCTGCTCCGACCGCGTCGGGTTCCCGCGTCCAGTTCAGTGTCGAGCAGATGCGTGAGCTCGGCGTGCTGTGCGTCCGGCTAGAGACGCTCGCGAACGAGCGCATCTTCCGACCCCTCCCCCTTCGCAAGGGCAGCGTCGCATCCGCGACGGGCCTTCCGTCGCTGGAACCGCACGCGGACCCTGCGTCTCTTGTCGTATACGACGACCCCAGCCTCTACCTACCCGTCATAGACGATACGTCAACTGACGCGCACCTGACCACCGTCCTCCACTCGCTCTCGCTTCGGATCGACAATGCGCTCATGAAGCTCGCGTTCCTCCAGATGAACAGCGTCGAGTCGCGAGGCGGTGGTCCTGACCACGCTTTCCGCGAACAGCTGATCGAGATCGTCAGTCGGACCACTAGCATGTAACCCCTTTCTTCCTTCCCCTCTGCTTGGGCTTCTTGGACCCCCTCCCCCTTCCTACCACCCCCTACGTCTTCTCCGAGCACGAACACCGCCGCCATTGAATTGCTTAACTTATTGTACCTGGCACGCTCCCCCTGCATCTGTACTCGCACCCATCTCGGCCGCATCACCGTTAGACTGTCCATTTCCAGTGTATACCCTTGTAGTATCTGCACGCACAACGCTGTACACTACTGTAAAACGATATCATTATTCGCTCCTTTCCATGTCATGGGCATCGACATACGCAGCAGGAACGAAGCATACTCCAGGACGTATTACAGGATGCAGCACCTAAGTAAAGTGTAACCAAACCACGTAGACTCGGAAACCGATCGAAGATCCTTAGCATAACCCCACACACCGACAGCTGTTACATAGATCCTTCCGAGCCGAACAAGCAAAAAACATCTGTCACTCCTGCCTCAACGGTGGCTCGGCGAGACCCAGACCTTGTCCTCCCGCTCCGACGCGGACGCGCCCACAGCCTCGCTCTCATCCCCCTCTCCGTCGCTGCTCAGCGCCGCGGCCCAGTCCGCCTCGACAGCAGTCTGGAGCGAGGCCAGGCGCGCCCCCCGTTTTTTGAGGAACGCCACCACCTCTCGCGCGGCGCGCCACCCCTGCGGCTCGGGCATCGCGGAGACGCCGTCCTCGGACTCGACGCTTAGCGCAGACGGGCTCGGCGCGTCGTCAACGAAACCGCCATACGCACGCGCGAGATGGACAGCGGCGCAGACGCGGGCGCCGTCGGGGGCACGCTCGAGCTGCGCGAAGAGCGAGGCGAGCGCCTTGGCGGCCTCGATGCGCGCGCGGAGGACGTGCCGGATGATGCGGCGCGAGGGCGGGCGACGGCGCTTGTCCTTCTTCTGTGGGCTTGAGTTCGCGCTCGGGCTTGACGCGTCGGGGGCTGGAGAGGACGAGGGAGAGGGGGAAGCGGACAGAGTGGAGTTGGCGGAAGGCGAGGGCGCCAGAGACGTCCCGGATACCGAAGGCGTCATGGGTCGGGAGCGCGCTTTCGCCTTTGAGCGGTCTATCCAGGGGTTCTCAGGAGGGATCCGCGGCTCGGTGTACTGCGCGAGAGCCTGGAAAGACATCTCCCACCGCTTTGGTGCCCAGACGCCAACGAGCACCCGCCATGCGGCGACGAGGCGTTTCGCACTGGGGATCGCGTCAGCTGTCATATTGGGTTTAGAGGCAAAGCCTCGTGTTCAAGGACCACCTACCGATCGTAGCTGTCTGCAGGTGAGTAGACGACAGATCAGTTGGAAGACATTCCAGAGTGGCACGTAGAATGGGGTTCGAGAAAAGTAGGACTTACTGTTAATGAGCCGGTTATGGTACATTGCGAACACAAAGACAAATGAGCCGGCGATGAGCGCACCAACCGGCGTGTACCACAAGAACGCCCAGACGAAGAAGAACTCGAGCGGATACATGATGAGCAGGAGGAGCAAGCCGAATACGACCTTCATCTGAGCCTGCGTCTCTTCTTCGTCTTCGACAAGCCGAGCGCCGTACCGGCCCATCATATACGCCGGTGCGTGCGCAACAAGGGGAAGGATCGAGAAGGGAAGGTGAACGATCAGCGAGATCGAGTCGCGGACGAGAATACTGAGCGTAAGCAGACGGCTTGGAAGCGGCACCGGCTGTCGCGGGTCGAGTGTGGCAGGAAGCGGCAGCGACGATAGTACGGCGTGAGTCAGGTGTGTGGACTCCAGCAGGGAGTAATACGTGAGCAAATGGCGCTTGATGGCAGTAATGTTCGGAACGAGGTCAGGTGTCGAGAAGAGGTCGACGAGCCTGCATGAGCCATGTCAGATATGCGCAGCCTAAGATATGCAACCGTGAAACGTAGAACGTACGTCTGAGAGATGGCGACGAAGTCGTCAAGATTGATGGATCGTTCTTCGGGCCACAGAAGGTCTCGTGCCATGCGCGCAGCGTACAACGTATCCCTGTACCAACATTAGGTTTGTGTCCATGCGCACGCAAGACACAAAGCACGATGACCGACCAGTCAGGCGCGTTGATCGTCAGTTGTGTGAGCTCGCGTTCGATTGTGGCCGTCAACCGCTTGACAGCCGCCCGAGGTGCACCCTCATCTGTAGACATGAACTGTTCCGAGAACTCATCCATGTAGATAGGCTGGCCAAACCTAAGGACTGATTTTAGGCCTCTTTGTCTCCATTGAGAGCGGAAGCATAACTCACTCCATAATGACCTAGGGTGCAGCAATGTGAATACGATGATCGCATTTCGAAGCCTCATAAAGACTGACCTGACTACGGTATTTCGACTTATTTGTATACACGATTGCGGACGGGACGATCATAACGCGCTCGGCCCCCTTGTCTAGTTTGTCTGGATTCTCCTTCGCCCACTTCGTGTATTCTAGAGCTGCCCACGCCGCGCCGTCCTTGACTTGCATGATGTGCGGTTCGGTGTAGCTAGTGCCCTCCGGGAACAGGGCGACTGCCTCGCCGTTCGCTAGGGTCTGGAAGGTGCCACGAAACAAAAGGCGCTTGTCCGCGGCCTTCCGGTCGACGGCGATATTGCCAGCAGACGTAAGAATCTTGTGCATTACAGGGTTCGCAAACAGGGATGCTAGAACACCGGTGAATTCCACAGACACCGTACGGCATCGAGGACCGAAGAGAAGTACCTTTCGCCCAATAATGGAGCACGCGCTTGTACGGAAAGGCGGACGCTACGGAATGGTCAGTGGGAGACACTAGAAGCGGGACTGTGACGTACACAAAACGGCGGGGTCGAGCATCATGTTGTGGTGCGTCGCGGTCCTGGGATGCAATGGTCAGAATGCGAGACGTTCGTCCTATGCAATGAGGCAGTAATCATATCGGCGCGTTGGCGCACTAACGACGATCATGACGCGACCGAATTTCGAGACAGCGTCTCAGGCCATGCACGTTGTGCCCGGACGTGTCAAGGATGGGGTACGACGAGGCGGTATATGAACTAGAAGTCAAGAAAACCACCAGCGAAGGAAAGATGAATTGCAAAGCAGACCTTCGATGCATGCGTGTAGCAGGTACAAAGCCTATTTTATGGAAAGCTTCCCGGCCTCGTGGTAGGAATTCCGGGCGGTGAAATGCGTCCGGGGACGTGCCTGGAGGCGAGGCACGCGATAGCAGCACGCCACGGGGCAGGCATTCAGAGGGGGGCACGCGCAATGCCGGTGCCCCGTAGAGTGCAACATCGGGGAGTGGCAGAACTCTAGCCTCTATACGCATTCTATGCTTGATCGCGCAGTGGGGCGCCGTGGATGCCTCGAGGCCCGGGGATGTGCGCAAATGAACGGAATACTCACACAATTATAGGCCCCTCCTTGGGCACATTTTCTCCCGCGATGACATGAATTTCGGTGAAGAAAGAGACCACAGCCCAGCCAGCGATGCCGCGGAGGAACTTGTGGAGGTAGTAGCCGTCAGTCATAGCGAGGAGAGCGCGGAGAGCGATGAGTGCAGGAAGCAGGAAGAGAGCAAGTGAACCAAGCAGAGAAGAACAGTTGCGGAGATGGCGGATGCTCCTGAAGAGGAGGCGAGAGTGCCCAGAGGCCCGACCTTGGCTGTCTTGGTCGCGGTCTATGTTCCCTTGGGGTTCCTGTTATGGACGTCCTCGTGCGCGCCATCCCTGCAGCATGCACGTGACTAACCACAGGCGCGTGTACGTGTCTCCGACTCGCAATGGTCGTGTCGCATTCTGCCCTCGTCCTCCTCGCCGTCCTCCACATTCTCTGTCACCATCGTGTTCTTCTCGCATTGCTCCCGGTCTCTTGTGTTACCAGTATCTGGCTAATATGCATACAATATACTCCCGGATCAACAATGTCTCCGCCATGCTTTCGACTTGCCTAATGGTCCTCCTTGGTGCCATCTCTCTCTCCTCCTTCCTCTTCACGGCCAACGCCAAGGGTGATCTGAGTGTCTCCTCTATTCAAGTGTGCGTGAGCAAGTGCATAGTCCGTCTTTCCTCGTCTAAGTCGTGTCTGCAGATTCCCAGGGAACGCTCGCCGTTACGCGAACAAGAACCAGGACTTTGCGTTCATCAACTTCAACGTAACTGCAGGTTAGACCATGCCATGCGCGATGCCTCTCGTTTCCTTAAACTATGACAGATCTTTCCCCGCTATTCAACTGGAACACTAAACAATTGTTCCTGTACGTGAGTGCGGAATACGAGAACAAACAAGGGGTGAGATACGGCACTCTTTCTATCGCGGGGTATCATCTCATAAGGGCTTCAGGTGAAAAATGAGGTCGTTATCTGGGATCGTATCGTTCGGAAAAAGGAGGACGCCCAATTGTCCGTCACGGGGAGGAACAAATACGCATTCCGGGAGTTGAGTGCCTCCTTCAAGTACGCACCCTTATCCTGCGCGTTCTCTGCGCGTTCCGCAGTCTGTATCTGATCGGTGTCTTGCTATGTACAGGGATGCCCCACCAGCACACTACAGTCTCAAGTACAACGTCATGCCGTACGTCGGTGTACTTACGTACGGCGAGGCAGCCCGGACGGTTGACCCCGTTCCTTTCCCTGAGCGTCAGGAGTTATCATGAGGGATATGAGTGTATGCCTCCGGCGGCGGCCGGTGTCTCGAGTCACACCTGTCCATCGGAATTCTGGAAGCTGGGTATTCGTGTGTATTGCCGTTGCTGTATCGCAAACATATCCTTATTTTGGCGGACTCACGGCGAGGACCCAGTACACACAGCGTCGACGGCTGTCCCAGCTGTTTGCTTTCGCTTCTGACGCGCACTGATTGGGATAAGTTCAGGTGCGCTTTCATATCCTCTCAAGACGTACGCTCTGCGCCACCCGCATCAGCTCAAATTGTATGATCACCAAGTCTTTGCGGACGTTGTGCGGTCCAGCGGCGTCGTTCCACGATTCATTTTCCACATGAGCGTATGGCCGCATTGGCACAACAATTAAACACACGATCCGGGGTACTTGGCTATCAGTCGCTCGCGCTAGAGAACTAAACGAGTTGCTAACCACATTCATACTTAGGACACGTTGCTCGCAGGCCGTACCGAGGTCTCCGGAACGCTCGCGCGCCTGTGCAGGCCAGTGCCAGGAATGCGTCCGACTATTGGCACCGCGCGCGCCCATCTCCACGTGGTGTTTTCATAGTCTTTAGACTCGACACGCGCCGTCGGCTCGACTTTGTCCTGCTTCCCGCCCAGGACCGACACCACGCCGTGGTCTTTGTACCTCCATCGCATGCTGTCCTACCTAATCCAATCTATGGCCACACACGCACACAAGATGAACTCCTTCGCCGCAAAGATCCGTAAAACTGTCCGCTCCGACTTATTCTTTCGACGTCCAGCGCGCCCCGACAGGGCATGCGGCAAGCTGAAATGTGCGTCATGAGCGCATGAGCGGTTGAGATCTTCGTGTTCGCGTTCTGCGTCGAACCCGGACCCTCATTCATGCATACGCGTGCGTGCCCTTTCATTTCGGATCTTGTCATCCGCCCTATTGGTCGCCGCGATAGACTCAGGTCCCGGAGCGCGCGCAAACGATCCCGCCTCGGTATGGAGGAGACAGGAAGTGTGGCCAGCAGAAGGCATCTCGCGCATCGATAACCCGACCACAGCGGCCCTCTCCACGATCGTCCCTCGATCGGTATACAGCGAACACACCTCCGATCGCGTGTGTCGGCGACAAAGCTGCGCCCCCACGTCCGACGTTCATGTGCAGCCGTCTGATTCTCCGGGACACTGCACACCCCGGCGAGCCCTGTCCTTCACGTCCGTCTGGAGCCTTCGCGCGCGCCCCAGCCCGAGCTCATTTCGCCAATGTCGGGCCTACTGCGCCTTCGCGCCTGGCGTGCATGACCGTGCGTCGGCCCGTACCGCTGTAGTGTTTCAGCGAACCTGTGTCAGCCACAAAGGCGGGCTCTTCGCGCCCTTAGTCTCCTTCGCCCTTACTCCTTCGCAATCGAGGACGACATCGACGCCAACGCTCGCGGACCCTTCGCGCCCCACCGAGTTTCTATCAGCTACGTCGGGGATAGCGCACGCCCGCCGAGTCTCACGACGCGCTACACGCGGTCTATCATCGCGTCTCGACCCTCGAAGACCGAAGTATTGCACTGCACGCGCACGTTCTCGACCGCCAGCGCCCCCTTCCGCCCTCTCTGTGTCCCCCCAGTGCCCCTTCTCCTTACGCCCTGCCCGTCCCTTGTCCCATTTTCCTCAATTCCGAACACCACCGCACGACTCCGCGGCGGAGTCCCCCACCCCCTCAGGCACGTCACCTACAACATCACCACCCACGGCCGTCGCGCCACATCATCGCGTCCCCCTTGGGTGTCGCTCTGTGCTCTGCTCCGCGGGCGTGCCTCCCCCAGCTCCTCGGCGGGTCGTCGGCGCGAGCCCGCTCTGCAAGGCCCAGGGGGCGCGCGCGCGCAGCAGCAGCACCGTCGGCGGAGAAGACCTGCCTCCTGCGGCGGGCGACCGCCGCGAGGCGCGCCGTGGGAGAAGCGGCGGGCCGGGCGCGTATACGCGAGCACTGGCAGGAGCGGGCCTCGGCGCGGCGCACCGCGGCATGTGCGTCAGAGAAGGAGGGCCTTGGGCGACGTGCGGGCGTCCGTGGTGCTCCGTAACGTCGATGGGAGATGGGCGATGGGACGATGGACGGATGGATGCGCGTCGAACATGGCAGAGACGCGCGTTCGCGTGCGCCCGTGGCTGCCCGATGTGCTCGACCGCTGTGCGCGATGGGGGATGACGGAAGGGCGGGGCTGCCGTGTCGATCGCGCTCGTGCGGCGCGGATCGTCCGCGCCGCCACACGGCGAAGGGGCGCAGTGCGCCGAGCCCGGGGAGCGCTGCCACGCTCGAGTGCTCGGGGGAGACATCGTAGGTCGGGTACAGATCGTTATGCAGCCGGGAGTTTGTTCAATGCGGATGCACTCACCTAGAGCAATCTTCAAGCTTCAGCTTCAGCAACCGCGCTCACGCGACGACCTGCAGCGGGACTCGACATTGATTGCCTCGAGGACGGCGGCGGTGGCCACAGTGATGGCTATGTGCGTGGCCCATCTGCGTTTAGAGAGCGCGCGGTGGGACCGGACAGGCCGAGGGGCACCTATTCTAGATGCCGGGCGATCGCATAGCCTGTCTGCGCGGCCCACGCCGATGCGGGGAAGGGGCACCGAGTTCGGGTGAGAAGTTTCCGGCGCACCGGCGCGCGCGAGCGTTTTGGTCGCCGGCCGCAGGACACGGACTCGCTCTGGCGCCCTAGACGCCCTAGACGCCCTGGACGCCCTTCGCGCGCCCTGTCCTCGCCCGCTTCCCAGCGTCGGCATTCAGCATCCCTGGCCCCGGGGAGCGTCCGCGATCTCAGCGCCCAGCCGCGGGACGTGCGCGCGATGTGGCGCCACCACCCGCCGCGGATGCGGTCATCATCTATCCATCTGCAGTTTCTTGTGAGCCGCCCGTCCCAGTGCTCACTTTGGCGTCCTCGCACCGTCCTCCTCGACGTCGTCCTGTTCCGCCGGCGGGCACGGACGACATCACCCCCTCGCACATGTGCGCACGCGCACACGCACGCTCACGCCCAGCGTCCGACGGCGGCGCGTGGCTCGCACGCATCTCGGGCGGCAAGGGCGGATTCGGGCTCTTATGAGCGTGAGCCTCTTTGACGTTCTCGCCCTCCTCTGCTCTCCTGCGACGGCTCGCGCCGCGGACTCGGATCGAGATGGCGGGGCGAGTGCGCGCCAACCGCGACCCACCCTGCTCCTTTTTTTCCATCGTCGCCCTCGGTCGGGCAGCGTGCTGTGCCGTGTGCCGATGCGACGCCCTCTCGTTCCCATGAGCGCATCCCACAGACCCGTCCGCGCAGGTCCTCGCCGCGGTCGGGGAGAGAGGCGTGCGCGGCCGAGCGTGACGGCCCACGGCCTGTCGCCAGCCTCGCACTCTCGGACGGGCCCTCCCGTGCTCTCCGCCGCCCCGGGTCACACCGTTGCCGCCGCGTGCGCTTCTCACCGAGTGGCCGAATAGAACGGGATGGCCTGCCGACGGGCCTTTGGCGCACGAGACGCACGAGAAGGAGGTGGGAGAGGCCAGGACAAGGGGCGCTTCGGGCGTCCGCGGTGCGTTCGCGTTCTGATCTCCCGGGCAGCGCGGTGCACGAACGCGGGGTGCGCGTGGATATCGCACTTCCTCGGCTCGACGGCTGCCCAGGCCCGTGCCCGTCCACGTCCCGTCTACGCTCGGCGTCTGCCGTGTGCAGCCACCGACCGAGGGTTTTGCGTTGCGCTGCTGCTGCACTTCGGTGCTGATGGGGCGCGGGGCGACGAGGCACGGGAGGAGTCCATCGGGCGTATGCCGCTATTTTCGGGGTCTCTGCCAAGGCGTCCGAAAGCCAGTTTGAAGCCTTCCAGAGCAGATGGAAGTGGCGCGCGGCGCATAAGGCCATCGAAATGGCGTTTGGGCACTTGGAACGACGCATTAGCCGCATTCGGGAAGACCAGAAGCGGGTCGGAGTGATCGCAGACGCGATATGAAAGGCACTTTGTGCTCTCGAAGACGCAACCCCCTCACGACGGATTTGTCCTGGCTCGCGCACAAGGCCGTCGATCCCCATGGGTATCTATGCCTATAGGCGATGCGCGCCCAAAGTTCCCAAGCACAGAGCTATATCTGCCTGCCCACGTCGCGCCTAGCCGCCTTCGTCCTACGCCATGGTGTACGGCACGGACCGCAAAGGCATCACCGACGACCGCGAAGCCTGGGTGCGCCCCCCAGGGGAAAAAATTGGCACCCCATTTTTTCAAGATGACCCTGGTCCGAGAAGGAAGACGTGAGCAAAGGTGGCGTAATGGAATCTGTTAATGTGCGCCGGCAGCGCGCCAGCCACCTTCGCCCTCCCCTCCTCCCTCCCTCCGCCGCCGCGTCCGCGCTGGCGCCAGGTCGTGCGTAGGGGACGAGGGTGGTGGCGGGGGCGGGGCCTACCCTGCCTCTCGTCCTCGCGTCGTCCGCACACCCGTCAGCGTTTGCCCACGTCGGTGTGCGTAGTGCGGCGGCGCCCGGAAAGCCATTGTCATCCACCACTCGAATTCCATGCGGGAGATACATTACTATTCGGCTTTCGACACCATCCGGATACACGATAGCGCATGGCCAATGCCACCTCGTGTTGCAGGGGCGACGAGCGAGCGAGCAAAGGCAGCAGCAGCGGAACCTGCGCGAGTGTATCGCCGTACACGCGTACGCCGGCAGCTACTGGCAAGGGCTGTTCCTGCTCGAGGCTGTGCAGCCCCCCAGTTAACATAGGTCCTAAGTGGAGCGAACACGTGTTTGCGGGCACGCCTCCACGCGACGGGGCTCGGGGGTGCGGTTCTGGGGGCGCGGCAGTCAATGTCGTTCATCGCAGGGCACGACGCAGGAGGGAGCGTCGTCCGCGCGCTGGCGAGCCGCGGGCGATGACGAGGCGGCGCTGGACGCTGGACGAAGAACCCTCTGGTATGGCGCAGCACCTGTCTGGGCCGCTCGGGATTGCGCGCTGAGGGACATCGAGCATGTGCACGTCCATCAGAAGGCTTTCATTAAAGCTAGTGAAGGGGTTGCCATACGCATGCGGCAAGCACACCGGACACGATATTCGGTTTAGCCTACGAGCCGTCTGCTGAAGGGACACAGTCGGGAATCCTGTGAGTATGGGCCCGCCGGGGTCCGGAAGCCGCTGTGCGTACCGATGTATTGGACGAGCCCTGGGGCAGGCGTGCGGGAGAAGAGGTGAGAATAGGCTCCAGCGTCGGCTACTTGGTGTGGCACGGCGTGTGCGGGCAGCCGGGTGGCAATAGCTTATGGCAAGCTGGGAGGATCCTTGGCTGATTGACGTCGGCGCATCGGCGCTGGAGGAGAAATGGAGGAGTTGGAAAGGCTGCGGGAGCGCGCGGCGGATGCTCCGGAGGCGTTCGATTAGCTCACAGCTCTCATCCGGAACCCCGGGCAGACAAGGGTCGAAAGGCTGCCGAGAGCGGGAATCGCCGGGCTGGCTGAGGGAGAGCGTAAAGGGAGGGCAAAGTTTTGCCGGCAGGTGGGCGTTGAGGAATGCGCATCGTAAGCGGATTGCCTCGGCTGGTCAGCAGCGGTCGCTGGGATAGGTCATATGGATGAGCAGGAGGCGTCTGGAGATAGGCTACTGCGTTTGTCGCGGCCGGGCAGGCCGCTGGCAACGCAAGGCTGTTGAGCAGAAGAGGAGGCATCAGTAACGAGAGATTCCCAGGGGAGTCGAGAGAGCTGTGCTGACGGTGGGATCGCCGGGAGCAAGTCCTCGGAGGAGGCGTATGCCGACGGGAGAGGAGAGCGCGAGCTGGGAGCGGGACGAGGCGGACGGAGGCGAGCGAGGCCCAGCGGACGGTCGGTCGCCAGGAATGGCAGGAGAGGCCATCCGACGGGCGCCCGATTTGTCGAGGATCTAGCCGCACTCAGCGGGCGCTTGTCATACTTCACAACCCTGACCAGCTCAGGCTTCGCGCCTCTCTTCACTTAATATAAGATGGGACCTACAAAGACTCCCCCCGCCGTCGCCCTCTCCCTCCCCCACCACGCCCGCCCCAGCCCGCCGCCCCCCGAGCCCGCCCACCGCGCCCGCCGCCCCGCCGCCTCCCCGCCGCGTTCTTGCAGACCTGCCTAATTAGCTCGCACCATGTCTGCGCATCCCCTCCCCCCTCTCTCCCAGACCTCCACCGACTTCGAGTCCGACTCGGACTACCTCGGCACCCCCGTCGATCCTCCTTCGTCTCGCCAGCCCTATGTCGCCGATTACGAGCCGCAGGGTGAATATTACGCCCTCTCGCACGACAGCCCCGGATATCTTTCCAGCCACCATGGCGCCCAGTACGCAAACTCTGTCCCCGATTCAGCGTTCAGTGGCGGGCCGATGCAGAACAGTCTTCTGCTCGATTCGACCTTCCCCGTAAGTCTCGTTCGCTCGTGACGCCCGCGAATCTCGTGTAATAACGTGCCCAGGCCTTCCAGGCTTCCTGCAACCAATCCGCCGACGGCACGATCAACGCCGCACGCTGGGGCCCCCTACCTAGCACCGGAGATGCACTGACCTCAGGCGCATATACCCAATGCAGCCGCGCAGCTTCTGCCGACGTGCGGATCTCCTCCATCGCCCAGTCCAGGCGGCGAGGGTCGTCTCTCGCGCAGTATTCCCCCCCGTCCTCGCAGTACCCGGAGTGGGAAGGAGACGAGGCAGACTGCGGCGAGAATGCTGTGTATCCCTCGGGCCAGCCTGGCGCAGAGCTCCGCCGCTCCGACCGTGCCCGCAGCACGGTACGTACAACTCGTGTTTGTCTCGTGAAGACGAGGTCCACTCATTTTCTTCCAGGAGGAACTATACCCCCCACAGTCATATCCGACGCTCGATCTCCCCACCGTTCCGACGCAGGCAAACTACAGCCCCAGCTCCTGGGACGGCTGCGTCGATTCGCCGATCGAAGATCCTCTGTACGGCGACAGGTACTCCGACCAAGGTACGAGTATTTATGAATTATCTTCCCAATTGTTCCGTCTGACATGATGAATTCCACATAGGTCCCGCATATGAACTGCAGCCGCAATATGGCCCTTACTCCTCTTATCCTCACTCTCACCGCGATTCTCACTTCCACTCGCATCACTCGGACTTCCGACTTCAACAATCGGATGGCTGTTCATACCCCTATCCGTTCCTCGAGGGCTCTGGGCCCGAGACGGGATACGCCACTCTGTGCCCCCCTCTGTCCTTACCCTACATTCACGCGCCTCGGCCTCAACCACTTCACGACATTCATACCCTGCACCATACTTCGAACGACAACGGACTGGCACGGCGGACCTCACACCAGATACTCTCCATCCCCAGCGTCCCCGCCCCACCGCCTATACCACGGCCCTCCTCGTTGATCGAAGATAGCCCAAAGAAGCCGCTTACGCTCGCTTGCTACTTTTGCCGGAAGCGTAAGATCGCGTGTCAAAGTCCCCCGGCTAACTCGGTGGACCGGACCTGCAAGTGAGTCGAAGCCCTCCGCGGCGCCTCCTTAATCAACATCCGAGACTGACGACCCTTTGTTCGTATAGTCAATGCGCGAAGCGGAAGCTCAAGTGCGTCTACCCTGCCACGTCGCGGCGGGGAATTCGCCCGCGGATGTACGACCTCACCGACGAGTCGTTCCGCCGCCCTTCCGACCCGCTTGCGCTGTAAACTGGGAACGCACCATCTGCGTCCGCCGTTTGCAGTAGTCGACTTGCAGTCGCGTCCTCGTTGGGTCCGAGCCTTACCGCTCCGCTGGCTCCCCTATTCCCACCATTGACACTGGTTCTAGTTATCGCCTCGCCATCTCCGGTAGATGAGCCATCTAAACGCCACCTCCTGCGTCCCCGACCATTCCCATCCCCACCTATTGTTCGAAGTTGGTAGTCTCTCGGGTATTCTGTCACGGTTATGGACTCTCGCATCATTGTTGTCGTCATCGCATTGCTTTGTTTTGGAACATCTTCAGATTACCGTGCGCATCAGGGAGCGTGCTCGAAGTTCTTCCGCCATCCGAACATAGTGTGAGAAGCGCTATGACCGCATAGTGCCCTCGTTCGACCTACTGATGCCATGGATGTCAACGTTTTATGAACTACCTCCGTTGCGTTGCGTTGATTACCCCCAGTGGATGGTGAAGCTTCCAGCTCCGCGGAGCTGGAAGACGCGTCGTACTGAGCGAGTATAAAGACGTTCACATACGCTCGGGCTTTTGTGCTGGAGATGGGGGCAGTGATATTCCAGATGGTGTTCCGACCTACCCGAGAGATAGTTTATTAAACGGCACCAAATCCCTGGGCCAGGCGCAGCGTGCGCTCGCGACGCTTCTCGTCCAGATCAGCATATCAATCCGCGTCTGAGTGGTATGTTTCCATTCATCCTCGTGAGCACGGTCGCGTGCATGAGCCCCCATCTCAGCTAATGCGGCCGTCGGCGCGACACTTGCCCCTGCCACCGTCGACGTGGTGGGCAGTCGCTCTACCGTATGCGGACGGCCAGCCCCAGTCCAGACGCCACAGACGCCCCGTCAGGCTCGGGATCGCAATTGCCCCAGAAGCGCCGGGGTGCGATGACAGGCCGAGGGCTGCTCTGACGTGGGCTCTCTACAGGGACCCTACTTGGCTGCTTTGCCTTAGCTCATCCACTCAGATGCTATCCCCACGTACGTACGCTCGCCGGCCGGCCTCTGCCAGGACAGATGATGTCGACGTCGATGATGCGCCCCGATCCCGTCGAACTCCTTGGCCCCGCGCCCGGCATCCCCCGCGCGCCACTCGCGCTAGCAGCACCCACTTTACTTTACTCATCGCCCGCGAGCTACCGCTAAGCCACCAAACAGATCTAAGAGCCTGAGCTCGAGCCTGGGGAGTCATTTGCCTCCGCCGCTAATGAACTCGACGCCCCCGAGCGCGCCGAGTGCCCCCGGGTCCCCGAGCCCGTCGACGTCCCAGCGCGTCCTCCGAGCCCCGAGTCCGAGGGCTCGCACACACGTAAGAGAAGGGAGGGTCCCCGGACGCACGCGCCCCCATATTTGCCTGGGATTCGCGCTCATCCGGGCAGCCAGCCAACCAGCCAGCGAATCGCGCAGAGTGAGAACGCACTCGGGCTTCTTCAGGCGTCGGCGGGACTCGCGAGAGTCCGAGAGCCTTCGTGGCGCGCCGTGCCGTCAGCGTGCAAGCGAGACGAGCTCGTGCGCAAGCCACCGCGGCGCACGCGCACGGGCTCTCGGCTAACCCGCCTCAAGGCTACCCGCAGTACGCCCTCAGACGCAGCGTGGCCGCGGGGGTGCAGAAAGATCGTTCGAGGAAGGGGGGACGCGGTGCGCGGGCGCCCCGTAAATGGCTCAAAGCTGATCGCCTGGGACGCGGCGGCGCCGAGGAGTCCTCGCTGCTGCTCGGTGCCATGGGGGCAACGCCGCGGCGGTACCGGGGTCGACTAGTCGATGTATACGGTGCAATGAGGAGGGTAACGCGCAGCGGCGCGTCCTGGTCGACTTTCTGGTCCTCGGAGGACTACGACGGAATCGCACCTCTGGGAGGAGCAGGCGGCAAACGAGGCTCGCTAACCTCAGTTCGCCAACTTCTTTGCCATCGTCGGCCCAGAGCGCGGCGGCGCCGCTCAGTGGGCGTAGTGCGTCGCGATTTACGCCCATAAATTTGCGCCCACAATTCACGTTCGCAGTAATTTACGACGACCAATGACGGTTCGGCGCGGATGATGATCTACCCCGGTCAGAGGGCGGATTCGGACTCGGTTGTCCGCCTGCCCCAGATCTGAGGAGAAGTGCCAGTGCGGATCGCCGCCTCGCGCCACTGGCGCCCATGGCACTTTGAAACGCTCCCGCCCGCTAGGAAAGCATTGGTAGCCAGCGACTCCAGCTCCCAGTGTTTCCCTGCATGCATTGAGTTCTTTCGCTCAATAATACCAAATCTAATGCAAGAGTCTTAAGCCAAGCTCTAAGCTCGTCGGGGAGAGTGCGCCCGAGACCGCTGCAGCCCGCAGGCTAGACCGCGCGCCTTCGCGAGGCCGTAAGAGTAGAGATGGCGAGCTTGATCCCACCCGACGTCCTCTCCGGCGGAGTGCGCCTCCCAGATCCGGAACGCGCCCGGGCACGATCCTTACACGCCGAGCACTGCACCCGCCCGCGGTCTCGACGTCGGCGTACGCCAGAAGTCGCGAACCCCCCGCATCCGGATAAGTAGGTAGTACCGGGGTAGCGCGCGCGCCACAACGCCTCCTCCGCCCAGTGTGGTAGGCACGTGGCGGGCCATCCTTTCTGCCGTCCGTCGGCGCACTGCACCTTCGCGGAACCAGCTGAGGGGGCCGATTATGTATGGCCAGCCGACTCGTGCGCTTCTGGCACGCGAAGGGAGCCTGCGACGAGAGCCTTAATGGGCTGCGTGTTCCGGGTGCGCCTTCTAACTTCGCGCTACCGTACTATGTATCAGACGATCTCGGCAAGGCGCAACGCACAAGGCGTAGCACCATGATCCCAAGGGCCAAGTTCGACGATCGTCCCAGCGCCCCCTCCCCCCCTTCTCCTGTCATGGCTATACTGCTCCACCGGGCTGCGGGCCTGCGCCCGGAAGGCGGGGGATGCGTTTTTACGTTCTGCGTTCAAACTTCAAGGTGCGACCCTGCACGCAACACAACGCCGGGCGCCGCCCTGTCGCCCACCGGTACCAGCGCGTACTTCCCCCCTTAGCCGAACAACAAAGGCCTCCATTCTCCAGATGCGCACGCTTGGGTGAGGCGTCACACCCTGTCGCACCCCCCAAGTGTTCAGCCGCACAGCCGCGCGCGCTGCGCGCCGGGCCGCCTTCTTCGACGCAAGAAAAGGACAATCAGATGCCTCGCGAGCCGAGGGCTTAGAATCAGGTGGTTCAGGGAGGCCCTCCTTCTATGCGCCTCTGCTGCCAAGCTCCGAGCCGTTGCGTTTGCAAAGTGGATGGCGGCTGGTGGCACGTCGCGGAGCGGGGCGGCGGGGGTTCGCGGGCCCATGACATGGCTCCGCTCATCCGCTCATCCGCTCCTCCGAACGGCGCATCGATGGAGGCACAAGGGGTCGCGGGTAGCCCGCTATCTAGAACGGATCGTCGACGACCCTGGGCTGGCTGAAGCTAGATGAGATGATAAATTTACACGTCCAACAAGCAGGGAAAGAGCAGGAACGCCTGACGCACGGGATCGATCGGCAGTAGCAGCAGTATGAGATTAGCACCGCCTGCGACAAGAGGGTGGAAGATGGCAGAGTCCGGCCAGCGAGTCCAAAAATGTGTCCATCTGGCTCTCTAACCCACAGGTAAAGATGATCATCTACACAGCTCTAGCGTATACGTGTACGGGTCCGACTACTGTAGCACAATTTCACAAGGACGAAGAGATACCGATGGGCCAGAGAAATGCGAAAGCGGAAAGCGGGAGGCGAAATGCGAAAGCCGAAGAAGGAACGCGTCCGAGACAGGGGGCGGGGAAGCGAAGCGAGATGCGGCGCGGCGGGACGATCGTCACTCAGAGCACGTCGGAGCGCTGTCGCGTGTTCGGGACGAGTCTGATCCCGCCCTGCGGCAGATCGCTCTCGGACCCGCTCTCGGGCACGAGCGCGTCCGACGACGTCCGGTCCCACAGGCTGATGCTCTCCTCGCGGTCGTCATCGCGGTCGCCCCGCGGGTAGTGCCGGCCGCCAGGAGAGCGGAGGCCGCTGCCGCCGAATAGGTGCAGCTGCCGTAGTCGCGAGCCTGGGGACAGCGGTGTCGCACTGTTCACCTCTGCCGCGCTGCTTGGGGAGGGATGTGACGGGGAGTAGATGCTGGCAGCGTTGGAAGGAAAGGTCGCTTGGGTTGTCGTTGACGGATGGCCGTCGTACGCGCTGCGTGTTTGCGAAGGGGGGAAGGTGGTCGTCGCGCCGCCACTGCCAAGGGCAGGCGGCGCGGTGAGCGGTTCTGTGGGGTCGAAGAGATCGTCCCGTGAATCCAGGACAGGCAGGTTCACGGTGACGACCTGGCCGTCGGCCGAGGGCGTCTGCTCGCCGTTAGCGCCGACTACGGCTTTCGCTGACCAGCCACCGCTACTGACCGAGTCGTATTTCACGCTCCCACTGCTGTACTGGACGTTCCTGCGCTCGTGCGTCGCCGTGTTGTCTCCCCGACCGGGCGTGTGATACGAGTGGACGAGGTCCTCGTTGTCGAACTTGATGGTTTGTTTCCGCTGCGCAAACGGCGAGCCCAGCATCGACGGGTGGCTAGCCATCGACAGCCGGTCGAATTGAGGATCGCCCTCGAACGCGCCCGGTGTGTTCGGCATGGGGTTGTCGAAAAGTTGATGCCGCTTGACGCCCGCCAGGGGGTCATTTCGCCCATTGGGAGGGGGCGTCCCGGGCTGCGCACTGTATCGCGAGCGTATGGAGGCGGAGGCGCGACTTGACATGCTCAGGCGCCGCGCACTGCGTGCACGGATGATGCTGCCCATCGTTCCGAAGCTTCCGCGAAGAGCGTCCATGCCAGGGTCCTCGACTGCGGCCAAACTCTTCTCGTCGACGCCTTCTGTGTTGCTCTTTGCCGCCTGTAGGAGGAGTGTGGAACGCCTGTCGAGGGTCTTGATCTGTGTCGGGTCGATCTTGGACAATTGGAGGACCGTGATCCCAACGCAGATGACCAGGAATCCCATGACAAGGGTGATGATGGAGGTAACTGATGCGCTGAGTCCTTGGAACAACACGATGGTTGTGACCATCGAAAAGAATGTGACTATCGGACACAACTCAGCTATTGCACCCGGAGCGACGTTCAAACAACCTACAGATCACGTAGTATGTAGGGGTGACTGCGAGAACGTCAGTTAAAGTGTAGGCGTATCACTGCATAGGTACACACCCATTGCTGTGGGATTGATTGGATCGTGAGTGACGGACACGCCGACAGCGACTGGACCCACTCACCGGTATTGAAGAGCGCCAGCGCCACATTGAGATAATACACCTCCGTGACTTTCGGAATTTGATGAATACGTCATGGTCCCATGTCGAACAGACTTCCACTCACTTAATGTTACAGCCACAAATACCATTAGGAAGTAAATAAACCAATGTTTGAACTGGGGCACAAAGTCCGATGAGGGATAGCCTCTTTGACGCCGCGCAACGGAAACACTCACCTGGTTGTCGCCCATGGCAGTGGTCACGATGGCGGACCCCAACCCAGTCGTCACACTGACGCTGATGCCGCCTATCATACTACATACCATGATGTACCACAACATGCTCTTCTTGCCATACCTGGGCATCATAATTAACACTTGCTGCGGATTGAACTCGCTCGGATGGACTCACTTCGGGGCAAAATAGAACACGATGACCAGAGCTGCGGCGATGAGGATACCGCCATAGACCAAGAAGCCAGGCGAGAGGAAAAGCTTCTGGAACTCGACGATTTGCCCTATTGATTCCTCTTGGGGTCCTACGCACGATGGACAAATTGAGCTGACTGCGCCCGGAACAAAAAGGGAAAAAGAGGCTGTACCGTTGAGCGCAATGATGACTGAACCAAGCTGACGCAAGATTCAGAGTGGGAGGATCAGGGGTAGTGGCAGAGGGACGTACCACGCAAAGTGCGCATCCCAACCAACCAAAGAAACTGAGCTTCTCGTTGAGGAAGAAAGAGGATAGGATGGCGCATATAACCACTGAGAGTGCACCCATTGGGGTCTGGGAACAGAAGGGGTTACGCATGAATTGAAACAATTGCCAAGAAACGTACCACGACAATGGCCTCCACGAATGCATATGCTGCAGCAACATTAAAGGGACTTTCAAAGGGCAAGCCGTATGATACTCACCAGCAAAGTTACAGATTTCTCCCAGAATCATCACTGGATGGCAATATGAGACTTAACTCCGCACGCTATGACGTCCTTCACGCACTGATCATGCCCGTCCACCATAGTGGCTACTTAACCGTTAGAGGGGGAACCGTAACAATATTGGTGCAATCACGTACCGATTTGAGGTATGCAACACCCTCTCCGGCAACCGCATTGGCTTGTGAGCGGAGGAGACCCCTCTTCTTGAAGACGAAACTAGTGCCAATGAGGAAGCCGCTCGCAATGGCGAGGATAATGCCGACGATCTACAGAGCAGACAGTGAGAGGAAGACCAGATGCGAGAGCAAAGATGAGCTGCCTTGAGATTCCCGGAGACGGAGATAGACCCAGATGAGGCGGTGGAGGTGGCAGACGCAGTTGAGGAGGTCGCGGTGGCCGTGATAGACGAAGACATGGTCGTGAAGCGAAAAGTCGTGAGTGTGCGGTCACCGGTCCAGCGTTGCAGCAGGTCAAAGAGGCCCCAGAGGGCAAGGAACGAGGAGGAAGACAAGGACGGATGGCGAGCTTGCCTCGGAGGTCTGTCCAGGTCTGTATCCGGTCTCAAGCCACGGTCTCGGTCGAGTGCCCCGGCCGCCCCTCGCATGACCTCCCCTTCCGCGTTCGGCAGCTGCGCACCGCCCTTCAGGTTCCTGTGGCTCCTCTCCGCAGCGCCGGCCGAATATGACTTCACTCTTCCTCCGTATGGACAACAGGATGCCATACATGGGGTGTCGCGGCCGGACTCGGCCCACCCCCGGGGAATCGAGATAGAGACGGCCGGGGGTTCTGATCGCGAGTGGCGACGTGTGCGAGGGGAGAACTGTTCGCATCGCTACCGCCCGATGATATCGTCCCTGTCTCTCTGTCGACCGCTGCTCTCGACGTAAACATCCTCCCTATCTGTCTCTCGACTCTCAAGCAGGCTTGGCCCCTCTCTCTTTCTCCGAAATCATATCCCTAGCCCCCGTTCGCAGCAACCCAATACCACTGCATTACGTTAACATCGACTCAGTAAACCTAAGTAACTGCTTCCTGCGGCCCGCTCCCATCGCCCTACGCCACATAACGTCTCGTCAGCTTCGCCGTCTGCTCCGGCTGATGCATATCACACTTGTTACCCATAACAAGTAGTGTTCGTCTTCCCTTTACAACTGTGACAGCGCGTATGTGGATAAGCACCCCGTCGCTAGGCGAACAATCCCGCCCTCGGGCCGCGACTAGTCGCTGTGTGTATGCCTGCGGTGGATCATATATATAGCGTGTTGTACTGGGTCATAGTATGGGGTAGGGCGGTGCCAGTGTTAATGAGGACCTCTGTGTCCGCAGTCATGCGCACTTTGGATTACAGGTGCGTATTGTCAGTCACCAGCACTTTCGGCCCGCTGACATGTTGTATAGAGAGAACCCATTCGACTTATTGGTGATGCTTCTTTTTCTGTAGTCGCAGACCGAAATAGGGCTTTTTCTCTTTCTTCGCACTTATCATCTCCAAAGGGCCCCCCTATGACTCCACCACATTCCACGAAACGACCGCTCGCGCGTGTACTGAACATGAGGGTGAGTTACTTACTTCTTGGTTCACATCGTCGATTCAATCCTCCAATGTCCTTATTCTTGTCTCTCAGTCGACGGTCGGCATGGGGGGATAGCGGAATCGACTCTCACCACTGTGGGACGAGAAGGGCTGTGTTTGACCCCGTCCATGTCCTGAGGAGGTATATATCGCCATGTCGTATCATATTCAAATGCCGTGATCCAGATCCTCCTATTGAATTCGGAATAAGCGTCTCGGACGCTGTATACAGGCAATTAACGACGCTTCTCCACACATTCCGCGAAGCCATAGGCTATTGCCTGTGCATACAACCGGCCTTCTTCAGCCTCGACTGGGAACGCTATGTACCCACTCCACAGCTCTTCCTCTACTACTCGTCCAGTCATGTCGCCCCGTTTTGGCACGCAGCCATCCGCACACAGCCTCGCAGTACCATAGTTTGCTGCGACGCCGATACAAGTGAGTGTCTGAGTTTCATGTTGCTACTCTGATACATCTCAGCAACCGAGTTGTCGCATCTGCCGCCGACGATCTACATCCGTAACTCCGAATGCGTTCGCGGTTTCCCACCAAAGCGGCCTGTGGTCATGATCTGTCGCAACTACCAGCATCTTAGTCGATACCGCTACTCGATCTTGTCTCACGCTTGTGGAATGACGCAGTCGATGTACTCGGGGTGGAGAAACCCTGACGGTACGCCTTGACGCGCGCTTTTGTCTGAACACTGAGACCAAGTCAGATGTCTTGTTCGACTTCATCCTGTGAGCTCTCCGTTCTTCCGAGGATGGATGCGCCCTTCTAAGCATCCGTCAGGTCCGCGTATGTCCGCCATTGACAGCTATCATCGAGGCTACTGCGCCCGACGCTTCGAACACGAAAGACAGCAACCAAGAGCAAAGATAGATAGGCAACAGATCAGCAGACGCGACTCGGGGCGATAGCGCCTCGTTCCCTTCCCGCGTACAGAGTCGATCACCTCGCGATGACGGCAGTGACAAATGCCGGAGTTGCGCGTCGGATGCAGGTCGCTGGTAGCGGGGCAAGTGGGGGCTTGGTAGGTCTTGCGGACTTACTCGACACAGCCCTGAGGGCTGAGCACTATCTTTTATGGATGGCGCAGCAAGAGGAATGGGCGGAGGTGAATACACAAGCTCGATGGAAGGCGTCGATAGAACACGCTCGAGGCCAGCAAGTGCTGCGGGGCGCCTACGCTCGTGCACGGAAGGAGGCCAAGCGCCTACGAGAGGCCAGCGGAGGCCAGCGAACCGGAGGGCCTCCGTTTGATGCGGCCAAGACGTACGCTGGGCGCGCGCGGGGGCGCTGCACCTGGGCGGGCACTCTCTCACAGAACGTCTCCCCTCAGACCGCCCTTACCAAATTAGGCCGACGAGAATCCAGCGTCTTGCGCGAAGGCCAGCCACGCTCCCACCGACGTCGCCGTGCGCGATGCATCCACGCCTGGCGCAGCACTCGCACGTTCCCACCTCACCTCCAGCGCGCCGGACTATATAGGCTCCTGGGTAAACATAGCCCTCTCTTCGCTCAATTACGTGCCCGTTCTTCCCGCTCGTACTCTGACACCATGCGTCCCGGTTTGGCACTCGTCGTTCTTGGACTTTTTACTGCCGCATTCGCGCGGCATGACCATGTAAGCCCCCTCCGTGCTCTTCGACCTCGCCCCCTATGCAGCTGCTCAGTGTTTGTCGTCTGCGCGCGCAGGGCCGTGATGATAGCGACGGCGACCATGGAGACGATGGGGACGACAACTCCAGTACCTCAAACTCCACTACTACCTCGACGACGTCTTCCAACTCGACTTCGTCCTCATCGGGAGCGACGGCGGGGAAGGTGTGTTCGGCGTACATGTGTATTTCGGGTATTGTCAACGGTTCAACGACAACCTGTAAGTCGTCATCCTCGCAGTATGTATACTGGTATGGGTGCGGATTCTGATGTGTCCTTTCAGACACATTGTCAGACCTGGGTAAAGCCAATCTCGGCTGGATGGCGATGTGAGTGGCTCGCATCCATCACACCTTCCCATTTCTGACCCACTTCGTGTCCCTAGGGGCTTCGGGGCCCAGATGTCCAACACCCCAATGGTCATCATGTGGGAGAACTCCGACAACACCGTCACGCTATCGCAGCGCATGGCCCCTACCGAGGAGGAGCCCACTGTTCAAAGCAACCCCCCGCGGATCGCGACGTTCGACGAGGCCGCGAGCAGCTTGTCCGGTGGCTCGGGCAATACCAACTTTTCCTTCACCATCCCCGTGCGTCCGGCGCGCGCCGCTCATCTTATCCGGCGCGTTTCACCTGTTGACGTTCGTTCTCTGCTGCCGAACAGAGCGCTAGCAGCACGTCGATGAACATCATCTGGGCGTTCGGAACGACCAACCCCGGAAGCAGCGCGAAAGACGCATTCTTGGCGCAGCACGACGTCGACAAGTCGGGCCCACTCTCCCTCGATCTCTCCGCGCCGTTCACAGGGGGCGATATCGCGAACTCGGGCGGGGTCGTGGTCCTGCCCCTGCAGTCGTTCCAGAAGATGATCATCGCGCATGCGGTCCTCTGCGTAATCGGTTTCCTGATCCTCCTCCCCGCTGGCGCGATCCTCGCCCGGTATGCCCGGACGTTCACGAACATGTGGTTCCACGGGCATTGGGTGTTCCAGTTCGCGTTTGGTACGTGCGCCGTTTCGTTTTGATCTTGTCCACTCGCAGCCACATCCCCATCTGGGTATTGGCTGGCGGGCATTTGACCAAGCGCTGATCGTGTTTCTCCCGTTTGTTTGTAGCCGGCCCCATCATCGTCTCGGGCATTGCGCTTGGTATCGCCGCCGTGAAGACTGCGGGCGTGCCTGGGCTTAATGACACGCACAAGAAGTGGGGCATTGCGCTCTTCGTGCTATACATCACCCAGATTTCTCTGGGCGCGGTCATCCACTGGATCAAGCCCGCGTCATTTACCGTACAGAAGAAGCGCCCGCTGCAGAACTACTTGCACGCTGTTTTCGGCTTGCTCATCATCGGCCTCTCGTTCTACCAGGTGAGAACTTCTGTCCACTCGCCTGCGGACGGGCTGCCAAGGCCGTCGACGTGAGCCTAACAGTATGCTGTTATTCCCAGGTTCACACCGGATACGACGTGGAATGGCCGAACACGTCGGGCCGCCCGCCGCTCAGCAACGCCGTCAACATCGTGTGGATCGTTTGGGTTGTGGTACGTGCCTGTGCGCGCTGCGACATTTTGCAAGATTCTGACATGTTCGGTGTGCGTTTGTGCAGCTCATCCCCGTTCTTTACTTCCTTGGCCTTGCCTTCCTCCCCAAGCAGTTCCGCCAGGAACGCCCTATTACGAAAGAAGCGAGTTACGCGGACGAGCCGCGCTACAGCGACCGTGGCTGAAACCATATCACTCCTTGCCTGTTTCTTGCCCCCATTCCTCGTCCAACCACTCTGCTCAAGGTTGCAGTGACGTGAAGACGCTCGGGTTGATCCTCTTTACTTCCTCTTCTCAGAGACCTCTTTCTTCGTGCTTCCTTGCCGCAACCCCTCCCCCGAAAGATCTACCCTACTTTGCCCGGTCTGGTAGATAGACGGACATACAGTCTGCACGACCCACCCCACGCGCCTTTTGGCAATTACGATATTGGAACGATGATTCCTTGTGTAGATAGCTACCTCCGGACCTTCATACAGATATTATCTCCCCCTTGTAGCGCATACTGTAGATTATCCTAAGGCTTGTGGACCTTTCAACTAGAATTCTAATATACCCTTACCCCGCACCGCCAGCAGTTCGAATTCCGAATACGCTGCCTCCGTGTCCAAGAAGGGGTCGGCCGTGGGTCCGGCGGAGGGCCGTTAACGAGTTACAAGCATTCCGTTATCGCATGACGCGCAGAGAAGACCAGGTGAGTGTTTCACCCGCTGCGGACTGACGCGTTGACCCACTGACCCTCCCTCGACGCTGTGTTACATACGACAGTTCGCCGGCTATCCGATCGCCACAAGACGCACGAATGTGCTTCTCTGCAGGGTCCAAGACCGGCAATGTGAACCCAAGCGCGGAGAGATTTACTTCGTGCCCTTCACGGAGGTTCGTGGATCTCAATACAAACCACGAAAGGCAGCCGCGAGCTTGTTCTGCCCCCGTCCCCCTTTCAATACGATCCCCAGTGGCAAGGGCCGCAGGGCTGCGCCGCGCCAGGCTGCAGCCCCGGAAGAGGCTGACGCTCTCGCACGCACTCCCGCCGCACCACCCTCGCCTTCTCACGCGAAGCCAGCTGCTCGCTGCGTGCCCAAACATATCCGATGCCCATGTCCGATAGCACGTTTGCCACGCCACGACGTCGCAGTACGCGCAGGTGGGACAAGCTCGACCGGTATGTGCATAGCCAGGGCTCCCTTGCGATGGGCCAAGCGCATCCCACCCATTGAGCGTCGGTAGGTTACTCTCTGGACCGGGTCATGCGCCGAACGAGGCACCTGCGTAGTTCTGAGCCTGTGCGCTGAACGCACAGGGCATCGCCCCTCGTACTGGGCGTGCGCATACTTCCAGGCTGGCCCTCATGGCCGTTCACCATTTTGGTGGAGTTCGCGCAGGCAGTGTGCGAGTGCGGCTGGAGTGCGCGCGCCGAGAACGTCATGGCGCTCTGGCGGTCACGTACGCTGGCTTGGGGGTGGCGTTCGCCGCGGATAGTCGTCGGTGGTGCTCCGGGCGCAGCGGGAATTTGCGTGCGCTCGGCTTCTTCGGGGACTCGTTCCTGTAAAAGGACATTCGAAGCTGCGTCTGCTGCGCAGAGTCGTCGGTCCGTCGACAGTTTCGGTCTTGTCAGTTTGACGACTTACGAAAGGGGGTGGCGGCAGACGGCGGCTCGCGCGCCCTAAGAACACCGAGGCCGGCAGCTGAGTTGCCGTTCTCAATCGTCTTGAAACGCCTATGTGACACTCGTGTATATTCCACGGAGCTGGTCCTGCGATCTCTGGAACGTTAACGCGGGATCTCAACCTTCTTCAGCAGTGAGCCGTTAGGCTCATATCGCTCCTGAGGTAAGCGTGTGGTTGAAGTTGAACATGTGAAAGAAAGCTGGATGACGGATTGACGTGAGATGCGTGAATCTATTTGGAGCGATCCCTTCACCTTCGTTTTCGTGTACTTCGGCGCGATGGGCGAGTGCCAGTGGCATATGCCGGGGTGGTGGAAACAATGGTGCCACCTGTCATCAGAAGCCATAGGATAACGGCATCCTGATCGTTAATTCCATACGTCCATGCTGCATACGAGCAAGAACTTCCTGAATATATCCTAGGGGATAAAACGGCGACACGATGTATAGCGTTATGCGCAGGAGTCCCATGCGGCCCAAAGCTTCCATGGTGGAGAGACTCAACGTACGTGTTCTGATGGACCTACTTATCAAACCGTCTTCTGCTTAAAAAGATGGCAAAAAATCTTTCGAAGTTCCTTCTTCGTGAGCTGCCTCGCCGTATGCCGAGAGGAATGCTGTGAGACGCCACGGATGGAATGGAAAGCCGTTGAATAGACGACCGGTATACTCTCTTACCGGCGCGTTCTTCTCGCTTTGTTTTTAGGAGTCTCGCTGGCTTCAATGCTGACGTATGCTTGATAAACGATTCACCGATGACGACGACACTGTAATAGAATTGAGCGTACCGTCACGTACTAGAACGACACAGAAACACCGCTTCATTACGGCCTACAGCCGCGGCGACGTCTACTTCACGTCTGCCTCGGAGATGAAGCCAGGTACAGACGCTCATCAAGGAGAAGCGATTGGGACAGTATGCCGTTAGATGGGTTCAAAAGCGTGTGTACGCGTAGTTTGCCCCCCTTTCCTGCAAAACGGTGGGGAACGCGATCACATGATGTATTGTCGCGACGGGCGCCTGAACGCGTGGGCGTTCTGGTTCGAATTGTGCATGGATCGGCAACAGGCGCCTGTTCTTCATCGAAGCTACTCTCATCCACCACACACCTCCCTCCTTTGGCCGCCATGGCTTCTCCGCTCGACCTTTACGAGCCGCAAGATGTTATTGGGAACGGGTCTTTTGGCATCATCCGCAAGGTCCGTCGGAGAGTAGATGGTGTCGTGAGTGATTACTTGTGGAGGGCTTCGACATTAGTGGTTGACGTGTGCAATATGCAGTCGTTCGCACGAAAGGAGCTCAACTTTGAGCGTATGTCAGAACGTGACCGCAAGCAGATCGTTGCTGAAGTGTGAGTGTCTTGTCACCTTGTCTCTGGCCACCGGACCAAACGGCCGCCCTATCCGCTACAGCAACATCCTCAAGGACCTCCATCACGAACACATTGTACGCTATCACGACCGACATGTTGACCGCGATGCGGGCATACTGTACATCCTTATGGAATACTGTGGGGGTGGCGACCTTTCGTCCGTCATCAAGCAGGCGCTACGACAGAACCGGCTCATCCCCGAAGACACGGTCTGGAACTACTTTATGCAACTTTTGCTCGCTCTCAACTACTGCCACCATCCTAACGGAGGTCATGGAAGGAGTAGTAGCATTGGCATAGAGGGAGACAGCAAGGACAGGAGAGCCCAGATTTTGCACCGAGACTTGAAACCTGATAATGGTATGTTTCCCTCGCTTCTTCTCGCACACATCCTCCCCCCTCAAAATCCGACTGGTTATTCCCCTTCCCCCCTTACCATATCACACGTGCTTGCCACTCCTCGAAGTGATCTTCTACTCACTTGCCACTTCTAGTCTTTCTCGACGAGTCCGGTAACGTAAAACTCGGTGACTTTGGCCTGTCAAAGGCGCTTGCACACGCGAGCTTCGCCAATACTTACGTTGGGGTGCGCTCTCTGTCGTACTGAACTTAGCCGGACACGCTGTTGACACGCTACCAGACCCCATACTACATGTCTCCCGAGTTGATGCAGGAGAAGGCGTACGATTCCAAGTCGGACATCTGGTCATTAGGATGTCTCATTTATGAGCTTTGCGCATTGAAGCCGCCATTTCACGAGGCCAAGACACATGCAGAGTTGAACATGCTTGTTCGGTATGTTAACTCACCGAAACAAACTCTATGTCTTTCTCATCGCTGTTACAGCAATGGGCGGATACCTCCATTACCTAAGGGATACAGCCCGGCCATCACGACGGTCATCAAGTCCATGTTGAACCTGAATGTAAGTAAGCTGTCAGTCCATATTGTCCACATACTCATTTCGCGCAGCCCGCAATGCGCCCGTCCGCAAGTCAACTTCTCCAGCACGAGCGGATCGACCTGGCACATAAAGTGTTTGAGACCCAAAAGATGTACGCGCCTCGTCCAAAGTTGTGTCTATCCTGCTGACAGGATTCTTTGCAGGCTCAACACGGTGAAGGCGCACAAGAGCAGTCTCCTGTCCAAAGAACGTGACCTCGCAACACGGGAAGCCGCACTGGCCGAGCGCGAAGCGCAATTCATGGCCATCGTCAACCAAAAAGACGAAGAGCTCGCGGGGCTCCGGAACGTGATCGCGAACGCGGAGACGACGCTGAACCAGCGCGTGCGGACCGCCATCACCCGGCGCGAGGAGGAGCTGCGCATGCTCGCGGTCAAGAAAGAGGAGGAGGTCGCCGCGCGCATGGCGCTTCGCGAGCAGGAGATCATGGACGCCGTCCGGCGGCGCGAGGAGGATATGTCGAGGATGTGGACCGAGTGGGAGCGCCAGACGCGAGAGGGTATGGCTCGCGCGGTCGAGGAGCGCATGCAGTGGGTCCAGGAGCGTGCTGACGAGCTCGAGCGGGAGCGGGAGCGGCTTGTCGCGGTCGAGAAGGAACTGGAGGCGCGTAAGGCAGCGTCCGTCGAGGCGGAACAGCAACAGCAGAGGCGGACCCGCTCGAAGAACCCGCTCGAGGAGGTCAAGAACATCATGGCGCCGCTTTCCCGTCTCGCGGACTCGCCCGAGCCGATCAAGAAAGCCCCTCCACAGTCTTGCAAACTGCCCGTGTTCGAGACGCCGATGCCAACCAAATGCGTTGACCTCGCGCTCGACCCGGCGCCGTGCTCTGCGATGAAGGGTGTCATACTCACCGCGACGGGCGAGCCGGTCGCGACGCCGACACCCGCGGAGCTCGCGAAGCTCTTCGTGGACACGCCCAAGGTCGGCCTCAACTTTGCGAAGATCTTCGACTTTGAGGAGGGCGAGACGAGCGGGAGCGACGGCGAACTTGATGAAGACGGGTACGAAACGGACTGTCGCCCCCCGAGCGCGAGTCAGCGCCGGAGCTCGAGCTCCCGCGCGCAGAGCAGGACCTCGTCCTCATCAGACGGGGAGCATACTCCAACACAATCGACCGCGTCAGCGTCCAGTTCGACGGGGACTACGCAGCCCGCAGTGCGCCCTACAAGGCTGCGCCGACCATCCATCCGCGCCTCGTCTGCTTCCGCCGCCCTCCGTTCTGTGACTGTGGCAGAGTCAGCACCATCGTCCTCGTCTGGGTCAGCACGCACCAAGATGCAAAGGGCAGCGTCAACATCGGCGGTGACGTCCTCCGCTACCGCCCCCTCCTCAGTCGCGCCATCCTCTTCTGCAGTAGCTGCAGCAACCGCGCTCGGGAAAGCCCCCACACCACAATACGACATGAATGACGTAGAGAACCTACCCAGCCCATTCCTCAAGAAGGTCGATGACCGCGCAGGGGCTGCGGCAAGCAAGCCGGCCTCAAGTAGAGCTGCCCCAAGGAAGAGCGGGACAACGCTCCGCGCGGTCGCAGCGATGAACTCGGCCAAGGCGGGTGCGCGTTCCGTCTCCACAACGGCAGCCGCAGGGACGGCAGGGGAGGCGCCGGTGTCGATAGCGGCTGCGCGGTCGTCGATCGTGAAGGCGCAAACGGCGCGAGAGCAGGCGCGGAAGGCGCTCGGGGTTGGCGCGGCAGCGCGTTCATGACCCCGACGGCCGGAGGGCGCGACGATAGGACGCGATAGGACGGTGGCTTACCCGGCGCTCGCCCCTGGCGCGGTATTTGGTCGTTGGTCGACGGCGAGCGGGACAATCTTCGCATGGATACGATATTTACTTCTTTACTCCCGTCTAGGAGGCGCGTGTATATGACATCGCAACATGTATTCTACTTCAGCAATCTGACAAGTGGCACAAGCATATGCTCGCAGCAGGCGTGATGTGCTGGACAAGGTTGGCGGGCTCCGGACCGGACGCCCGGGGAAGGCTGGGAGGGCGCACGTGTTGGAGCGAGCACGCTGGATGGCGGAGAGGACGGGCGGCGGGGCATCGATATGATGGGCCGACGCATCGAGAAGCAGCAGAGGCACATGGGCCCGATGGCTCCAGAGTCCAGGTCCGCCGTCCGGCATCGAGCTGCAGCGTATGCTTAAGGACCCGCCGCTGCCTCTGCGCCCGCGCACTCCTTCCTCGTCCCGACCTCCACTTACGACTCCTCACGAAACACCGCGCACCGACGCGCCCTTAGATTGTAAAAAGCCATGCGTACGAGCGGCCGCAATTTCTCCGGAACCTCCTCTCGCGGCTGACGCGCTACCCCCGTGCTCGCCGCGAACGTACAGGTCTCATCATCCGCGACAACGCGACTGCCGTCGGGGACTACATCGCCAACTATATCTGCAAACGGTGAGCCTTCGCGCGCGCGAACACCCACTCGCAGAAACAACAGGCGATCGGCTGACTCGCGCGCGGGCAGGATCAACGATTTCAAGCCGACCGCAGAGAAGCCGTTCGTGCTCGGGCTGCCCACAGGGTCTTCCCCGATCCCGACCTACAAGGCCCTCATCAAGCTCGTCAAGGAGGAAAAGCTCTCGTGAGTGTCTCATTGCGGGAACAGCGAATGCGAGGGTGACGCGACGCGCAGCTTCAAGCATGTCGTGACCTTCAACATGGACGAGTACGTCTCTCTGCCCGAAGACCACCCCGAGTCCTACCACACCTTCATGTTCCGCGAGTTCTTCTCGCACGGTGCGTCTGCCCCCCTCAGATCTTATGCGCGAACGCGGTTGACGAGGCGGTGGCGCGCGCAGTGGATATCCCGCCCGCGCAGGTGAACATCCTTAACGGAAACGCCAAGGACCTCATCAAGGAGTGCAAGGCATACGAGGAGAAGATCAAGTCCTACGGCGGAATCGAGCTCTTCCTCGGCGGCATTGGCGAGGACGGCCACATCGCCTTCAACGAGCCCGGTCAGTCTCTCGCCCTCGCGCACCCTTCCTCCTACGCCCCACTCATCCGCCCCTCTCCACCCGCGCTCACTAACGCGACCACCACCACCGCCAGGCTCCTCGCTCGCCTCGCGCACGCGCATCAAGACGCTCGCATACGACACCATCCTCGCCAACGCCCGCTTCTTCAACAACGACATCGCCGCCGTGCCCCGCATGGCGCTCACCGTCGGCGTCGCGACCGTGCTCGAGGCCCGCGAGGTCGTCGTCGTCGTCACCGGCCAGCGCAAGGCCCTCGCGCTCTCCAAGGCCATCGAGGAGGGCGTCAACCACCTCTGGACCCTCTCCGCCCTCCAGATGCACCCCTGGGCGCTCATCGTCGTCGACGAGGACGCTACCGCCGAGCTCCACGTCAAGACCGTCAAGTACTTCAAGTCCATCGAGCGCGTCCAGGACGAGGTCGAGGCCATGCACGAAGCGCTCAAGAGCGAGCCTGTCGGGAGCATGGAGTAGAGCTGGAGTTTCCTGAGAAGACGTCCATTGCCTGTAATTGTACCAGTAGCCCATTGCCAAAGGAATCCATCTTGATCTCTTGCGGAGGGATCATAGGACAAACATATGTCACGCCTGAAGTCAGACAACAATTCGGGAGCGAAAGCAAGCATGTTGTGTTGGTCATACGCTGTACATGATTTTGCGTCAATAAAAAGCCGTGAAAGTGGGCATGTCGTGGCAGGCATAGACTCCCGAATACAACACAACGCTGCCAGACAGCGATAGGTGATGGTAACAGCACACAAGCAGAACCTCGCATCTCTTTAATCCCAGCCAGTAGTCGCGGCAGGCTCCGCACCCCAGCCAGCCGCGGCGGGTTCTGCTGCCCAGTCGCTGGTTCCGCCAGGAGCGGGCTCCGCAGACCAGTCGAGGCCGCCTAAAAGGAGCAGACAATCAGCGTGGAACGAAAGGATAGCCAACCTATGTGCGTACCCTCGCCCGCGACCAAACCAGGGTTGATACCACCCGCACCACCCGCAGCCGTGTCCCACTCGGTAACAGGCGCCTCCGCCGTCTCGCCGGCAGCAGCAGCAGCCTTCGCGGCAGCCTCCTCCTGTTGCTGCTTCTCGACTTCCTCGGGGTCACGGTAGAAGAACATGTCGGGCATGACACTCCAGCCGTCCGAAGTGCGGGGGATCGTGCCGCGCAGACGGAGGACCTCACGGGCAAGGAGCCACCAGGCGAGACCGACAGAGTTGCGGGCCTTGTTGTTGACGGGGATCGCGACGTCGACGAACTTGAGGGGCGCATCGGTGTCGCAGAACGCAATGACGGGAATGTTGACGTAGGACGCCTCGCGGATCGCCTGGTGGTCGACACGGGGGTCGGTCACGATGATCAAACGGGGCTCCTTGAACGAGCGGGTGATGTAGTTGGTGAAGCTACCGGGGGTGAAGCGGCCAGCAATGGCCTGCGCGCCGGTGTTCGCGGCGAACTTCAGGACCGCACGGTGGCCGTATGGGCGAGCGGAGATGACACAGACGTCGTTCGGGTTCTCAATGGCGGCGATGATGCGGGCGGCGAAAACGAGCTTCTCCCAGGTCTTGCCAATGTTGATGATGTGGATACCTAGCATATGCAAGGGAGTCGTCTGAGAGCGTGTCTCTGGGGGATGGGCGCGCGCACGATAGACTGACCGTCAGCCCTCCGCTTCCAGACGTAAGGAAGCATCTGCTTGTCGCAGTTCTTGCTGCCAATGTGTGACTGCGCCGCAAGGAGGAGCTGGACCTCCTCGTCGGTAGCAGCAAGGACGGAGGGGAGTTTTGACGACATGGTGAACCTGGGGACGGGTATCAACATCCAAACCTCCCGTTTGCCATCCAACCCAATGACGCCGCCCATTCCTCTCGTTCTTCAACCCAGCCAACATAGAGTGCACACGTACCGCTGTGGGCTTGTTTTGAGGACGTCGGGCTTGGCGACGTGCAGGCTGTTGAGCGACGCTTGTGCGATGCGGTATACGGCGTCCACCACCGGCGAGCAGATTCTGGCGAGGCCCCCGGCAATCTCCGGAGCGGACCCCGGGGTCCTGCCACGTCTGTTCCCATATACAGCAACACTTCGCACGCCTTCTGAGCTAATACTACGTTCATGTCTTTAACAACTCTCCACACTCTGAAATGGCAAAAATGCCGGTTTCTTCACCTACTCTAGCTAGCGAGGCCGTAATAATATGACGGACAACATATCAAGTGTCAGATGCGCTTCTTGAGAGCTGCTATCTCGTCCGGACCCGTCTTGCAGCAACCTCCGACCACAATGCCCTCCCATGCCTCTGAACGACGTGTCTCCGACACAATCGCCGCGAGATCCTTCGCCCACAATTCTCCCTCCCTGCCCATTTTTCTCCATGACTGCGTCTCCGGGATGTATACATCCCCGCGGTTTGGGTACATCACTATCCATGGCCTCTGTCTATCTCGCTCGCCGACCCGCCTTGCGACCTCTTCTGTCTCCTTGAGTACGCTGGGCAGAGCCTCCAGGCTGGTGCAATTGATGCCGAATGCCCAAGGAATATCTTTCGCATCAATTTCCCCGTTCTCCCCAAGGAGAACAGCCTCGGCGACCTCTTGCGCAGTGACACGATCACCCCCAGGCTTCATCTCAGGGTAGCGTCCATCGGGGTGGACGGTGCTTATCCACCACGGCTTCATCCGCTCATCTCCAATCTTCCTCCGCAGTGCTGAAACTGCACGCCGAATAGCAAGGATCTCCCGCCTGAGGGGTACGGTCTCGAACGCGACGTAGTCGAGCCCGTCCCATACCTCCTCGTCTTCCGCGAACACCAACAACCGCTCCAGATGGAACGCGGTCAGCGCATCGGCCGCTGAACGCTCCATCTGGGGGTCGTCAAATGCGTTAGATCTCGCTTCTCCCTCTCCAGGGCCTGGCGGGCCAAAGGGGGGAGGGTAGAACCCGTCGAACTCCTGCGCCGGATAGAGCGTCGCGCCGAACGGACCTAACGAGAGTGCAATCCGCGGTGTGCGCGGAGGATCATCCTCGAGTGTGCCATCGTGCGACTGTTGCTGCTGTTCGGTGACGAAGAGGCGCTTCGCCTCCATCGCGAGGCGGACGGACTTGAGCATAATGCGTTCCGCGTCCTCGCGTGTGTACCCGGAGCGTTCGAAGGTGCTGAACGCGCATTGGTACCTGCAATAGGGTGCGACGACGTCGATGCGGAACGTTTGAGTTCTATGAATGGCTGCCAGGAAAGAGGTAAAAGACTGAACATACGTAGAGGTCAAGATGATGTCCGCGCCTGCGCGGAGGAATGCGAGATGAGCCCCAATAATAACTTCCGGCTCGCCTTCTATCGGCTTCGCAGACCACAATGGGGTCGAGATGTCCTTGTGAAACACATCTTCGAGTGTGGTACCCTGCAAAGTCCGCAGGTGATTAATATAACAAAATCAACCTTCTGGTTGGTAGGCGCCCCTGAGCCTGAGCGCGAACAATGAAAAAATTTAACTTACCAGGCCACCATCGAGGATAAGTACACTGGGCATGGATGTAGAAGAAGCCATCGATGTCCTGCCGGATGTTTCGTTGTTATCGCCGAGGTGGCAGGGAAGATGGATAGGCGAGTTGTTTGGTCTCCTCAGGCCCGCTACGAGTGATAAGAGTAATCGATGGCGCGGATGCTGTGGCGCAAGCTCAGGTTGCGATAACGGGCATCCTCGGTAGTACTTTTGAGCTAAGTTCGTGCGCATAGCACGTCACTTCGGCATCAATGGAAGGTGTAAAGAAAACGCCGAGCGTTTGACGAGCCTGAGCATCATGAGTACTCTACTGGTTACGTCTATGCGGGCATACATGGTACGCTCAGAATTCTGCCGGCCCAAGAACTCTCGCACTTAAGTGTCATCGCGGCACCAGGTCTCACGCCCCTCTACATCTAAGAAAGCCTTGCTCTTAGCCGAAAGTTTGCAATAATTGTGAGAGAAACAGGTACATACCAGCCAGCCCCAGACACGCTCTACCCAGTTTCGAGGGGGCGGTTCGTCGTAGCTGTTGACGAGTTAGAATCGGCCGCAGGAAGCGACTCCTGATCGGAAGACGTACGACGCATCCAATACTTCCTGTAGCCCCGCGCTGAAGTCCATCTTCTCGTACGGCACCAACGGCACGCGTGACCAAACCTTGTAGACGATATACAGCACTGGGAAGAGTCCCACCGCGAGATAGTTGGTGACGAATATATCTGCTCGCCAGTGATCCTTCAGGAACACGGACCATCCACTGAACTGTCGATGTGGGAGTCACCGCGGACGGCCATAGTAGATTCAGTTAATGAGCTGAGATTTTGTAAAGGAGAAGAGCCAACGCACGAGTACAGCAACGAAGCAGCCGATTGCCGCGTACCACGATGCAAACGGCTGTAATGGCGAACGATACGGGAGCGTCTTGCGGTCAATGCCCTGAGTCTTGAGGCCCCGATAAAATCGGAGGTAGGTCACAGCGATCCCGAACCAGCTCGACAAGCCCGCAACGGCTGTTCTATCGTACTCGACGTGATTGAGGTATGCATGTCAGCCAATGACAGCGGAAAAGAAAGAAGCAGGGACACGCACATGTTAGCCAGCCAGCCAAAGACCCTGCCGCTCCCGCTTGCGACGCCCATATAGGCCAGGAATGCAAAAGAAGCAGACGTCCCGACGGAGACCCAAGGTAGGCCGTGCTTGGTGGTTTTCATGAATATCTTTGGCGCGCTGCCATTGAGAGCGAGGCCATCTTGGCAGCGCATATGCGTTCCCTCAGAGTCAATACCAAGCATACATGTTGGTAACAGGCAAACTGCTCACAGAGTGCGCGCGAGCTTGAATATAGGTCGCTGTTTGCGGTAGACCAGGCTGAGGTAAGGATCGCGGCATTGATAATCTAAGTGATTGACACAACAAGGACATCTCAGAGGCGGTTCTGCTGACAGGCGAGACGTGTAGGAACGCACGGATGGGAGAACCTTGATGCCCGCGTTTTCGATTGCAATGACGAATGGGGATGCGGCTGCCGTGCCATCCGCAATGTTGAGACCTGGGTCGGTTGACTTGACCAGCAGGCCAATGATGGCCACGCCACCGATGTAGAAGAGCAACAGGCGGACATAGACGCGTCGAATAGCCTTGGGGATATTGCGTCGCGGATTCTTCACTTCCGCGCCGGCAATCTGTGAACGCCCATAAGAATTAAGAAGGTGCAGCGGAATATGCGGCTTTATAAGCACAGAACATACGGCGACGACTTCTGTTCCGATGAACGAAAACGCAGCTTGGGACATGACAGCGGCCCACCCAAGGAAACGACCCTTCGCACCCGGGATATTATCATATTGAACAAAAGGCCCTGGGTCCTTCCAGTAGCGGAAGCCGATTCGGTCGTGGTTTGGTCCTCCACCCAAATCCAGAACGACGCCCAGAATGAGGAGACCAACGATAGTAATGACCTTGATGGAAGCAAAAATGAACTCGGCTTCACCATAAACGCCTAAATAGCAGGGTCAGTGTCGCATTGAGCCGAATAGAAGTAATTGGGTTACCAGCGCCGAAAACATTGATTGTTATCACAACCACAAGGCACATGGTGATCCAGACAGCGCTACTGACATCTTTATTCCTGTATGGGCCGAACGCGCCCGCGTTCAGTCGCCTGAAGGGTGGACATTAGGATAAAGGCCCATCTCACCAATAGCTAATCACGACCGATGCGGCGCTGAGTTCCGCAGGCAGGATAATCGTCCAATTGTACCCTATTCATGATCGGGGATCAGAAAAATCATCACACAGGCAGAAAACGACCGTACAATAAAGCCAGCCGAGAGCGAAGGACCACGCAGGGTCCACGAAACGCTCAGCGAAGGTAAGATGACCGCCAGGTATCGGCAAGAAAGCGGCCATCTCTCCGAGTGATATCTGCCCGAGCAATTTAGACAAATCGGTTGAGCGCTGCGGAAGAAGACTGACCATGACAGCATAGCACAGGGAGCCGACCGCAATATACGCCAGTAGCATGCCCACGGGTCCACCGTTCTGCAAAGCGGTCGCGGAGCCGATGAAGAGACCAGTACCGATGACGCCTGAAGACGAGGAATACGCATTTTTCCACGCAACGAGCCACAGTATATGCGTACCTCCGATACTGTAATCCGAGTCAATGAGGATACTTTCAGGGCCCGGGCATGTGGCACAACGGACTGACCTGATCATTGCTATGTGTCTGTTCTTCATCTGCCTCTTTAACTCGACGTGTGGCTTATTGGCTACGACAACCTTCGCCTCAACGTCTGCTAGGGCGGATCCTTTGTGGACAGAGGCAGTGTCGGACTTTTCGTCCTGCGGGGCCATCGTAAGTGCAGTGGCGGAAGGGGGAATGTTGAACCGGGGGGTGTTGAGCCTGAAGGGCGTCCACACAGCGTGCCGACCCGTAGCCCACAGTGCCTATATAAGGTGCGACATGAAGAACGCCAACCGAACGCAAGTTGACTGCGAGACGACGGGTGTCCCACTTTTTACCGTGATGCGCCAGCGTATCGGGCCTAAGATCTCGGGTTAGACGACCACGGCATGCATCGGGTTCTAGGGACTACGGCACGCTAGGATATCCAGCGATGATAGGTACTTGGGGCATCGCCGGTAGCACGCCTTTCCATCAGTCGGCCATATTAAACAGATGTCGAACTGTGGGCGCATTTGGTAGTGGAAGAACCATCGGGTGCATGTGGGATCAGAAACTTACAATGAAATTTGAGCAGAGATGCATAGCTAGGGGTGCCCACGGTGGCCCACAAACAACGGAATATTTGGGTTTCGGTCATTGTCAAGACACCTTGATCGTACGGCTTGAAGGTCTCGAGTACTTGATAATGGCGGGTGCAAAGGCGCTATACAGTATGTTTAACAGCCGACAGGTTCTGAGTATCTCAGACGACAGGTTAGTCAAAGCGATCTCGACCGGCGCGGAGCTTCAGAGCGAGACAGCCGTGTTATGGCCGGCGTCCTCGACTTCGGCCGAGGAGCTCATAAGTGTTAGGAGAAGATGACGTTGCAAAGAGATAGATTCCGAGCGGGCTCAGCGCTCAGCTTACTAAGCCGGGCCGCCCGAAACACACTTGGGTTTCCTTTTTCTGACGCGAGCTGCTGAACAGGTCCACCTACAACCTCAACAACTCAGCGTTCAGCTTGTGTCTTCCGAGACTCTTATTCCTTCTAGCTTCCACTGCAGGCTGTGACTCCTTGTGCACGGCTTGTATTCCCGGTATAAACGAAGCTATAGCCCAACGTTCAAGGTGTGGCGCTCCGAGTGCATGGCTCTGTCGGCACGCGCAAAGCCCGGAGGACTTTCAGCCAGACTGGGAACGTGCTGCAGCTCTCCACAACGCCAGTTGTCCTGTATGGGACAACGTGGCGAGAGGGTTGTGGTCGCCGCCCCCTGCCAGCTGTCAAAGTTGCAAGCGGCCTTCTCTACCACCGACGCCTGCGGTAGCTCGTGTCAACTGAGGCGGTGTCCCGCCCTGTCGGCTTGCCTTCCTAGACAAGGTCGTCCCTACGATGTCCTATTCCGACCTCGGTGCACACGTCCACACATTCACAGAATGTGGTCAGACGCAGCCTCTTGGGCGGCGCAGCGCCTATAGGAACCACAGCCACACCCCGTAGAAGTTGTTTGTACGAAGGCGGCACGTCCGTATTTTGCCTTTCTCGACCTGCTGCGGTACCGCCGTGAGGGTATATGCGGGCGGAGTCAATGGGGCATATATAAGTGCCACGTTACGGACTCAGGTGCGTACCCTCGCCCATTCTTCACCCTCTTTCATATCGCTCACAAGTTATCGCTCACAAGTCATCGCTCAAGATGCATCCTCCTTCCGCCGAGACTGTCCGCGCAATCATGGCTCTCAGGGACTCCGTGGATGCAGCCCAACAGAACACCGGCTGTATTCTAACGCGTTGCACCCGCGAACGGCATCTTATCAGACGCTACGAAGCAGCTGCCTTGGACATTATGGACCTACTCAACGACGAAGGCTTGGTGTCTCCCTGCGAGCTCGACGAATTCAGCAAACGTCTTGATCGGTACGTCCAAGCTATTGTGCAGTGGCGAGCCCAGGCTTATCTGATCCTCGCGTAGCCTCGACAACTGCCGTCTTTTCAGGCCCAAAGATGAAATATATGTCGCAAAGGGCTTGTGGGAATACATCGATGTATGTACTACTCTGCTTTACATACCATCGCCCATCCTGAGTCTGACACCTCCAGAATCTAATCACGAGACTTGCCCTGAGCCCTTGTTCTCGCCACGAGAAACCCACCATGTCCGATTGGTACAAGGCCGATGAGAAGGACTACGCAAGTCATGCGCAGTTGAACGAACCCGAGAGTTCAACTCCTCGTTGGTCGCCACCTTCTTGGTCGCCAGTTCCCTCGGTTGTCCCTACATGGGTTGCTGGCTGGACTATGACCTATCAACCCGTCACTCGTTCGTAATGATCTTTTCAACGGCTTTATTTCTTGTTAACCGTTCTTCTTTTCCAGAGCCAGCGATGTGGCCTGTTTACTACTGGACCGGTTAAGCCACTGTCACCGTGTTGGTTATGACCTAACGACCAGTCCTTGATACCCTACGACTCTTACGCCACCGGACTTAGGAAACCACGGACCTGCTTGTTTCGTTGAATACGTTGTTGCACTAGTAACGGCTTACACTATCCCGCTTCAGATACCCCTCGATGTCTCAGTGTACGACATAGTCTTCTTTTATTCTTGTATATACCTCTGTATAGCGTCAGTGAGATGTCGTCATAGTCCTAGACTGTTCTCTCGGTGTAAGTATATTGTAGCAATAGTCATCGGTTTTGATGGATACCTCCAGAGCAGAGCGGGCAAAGGCCCTGTATGACGGCCACAATTTAAGGGGTGCTCTGTGAGACATTGCGTCGGAGGAGAGAGTATTTCAGCAACGTCTAAGGAGCTCTATCACGTGCGTACAGATTCCTAAAATAGAAATTGCCGACGGCGTCGTAGACTCCAGAGGTTGCCGCCGCGTCACGCTTCATGATCTGAGTCCAGCAAGACTCTTCTTCAGCTCTCGCAAAGAGCGACCCTTTCCATGTGTCGTGTGTTTAATTGTCTCTGGATCGTCAAATCGAGTGGAGGCATCCACTTTACTTCCTGCATACACTCAGCGAAGGTTAACCTCCACGCCGGTGGTGAGTACTACTTATGTCGAACAACTGCACAGCCTGAGCTACCCACCTTCCCCCTCCCTCCCCCGAAAGAACTATTATAGTAGAGGTTAAGCTTATGCTGACTAGTATGGGAAACAGTAATGACCTAGAGAGTGCGTTCAAATGCGCTATGCGTAGCCCCCGGCTCCCGCCAACTGGTATCTCTGAAAAGAGTCCAGACACGGATCTTACACACTTATGACTTACCCATGACCGGTTAACTGGTATCAGAGTCGTCCCACCAGCTCTGCCTTCACAAAAGACTTCTCCTTCTAAAGGCTTCACATGCCATCACAGGGGTCGAACGCTCGAGAAGCACCATCTCAGCGTGCAGCACCTGCTCAGAACTCAATGCTCGTCTGTTTGTCTTCGTCTGTGCATACTAGCACAGCCCTCCGTGCCATGGCCCGGTGCACGTCTCGATCTTTCTGGGTCAGCGCGCTTCATGATCAAGAATTGGGGTTCTCTGTGAGTAGCAGTGCCTTCGCCACAACGGTCCGTCGCAGAACGCAGCGCGGAACGGTCGCTGCGTTGTGCGTATCTGTACCCCCGAAATGGGCGCCGCGGCAGTGCTGGAGATGGTGAAGAACAAGTTCGTCCAGGCGCGGAGCCCTGTGCGCCCAGCTACACTGCCCCGAAGCATCGGAGGTATGTACGCGTTCTCGAAGTGTGGTCCTGATCCTGGTGTTCAGCGCTGCAGTTCAGAGGCGAGCTGGTCTCGCGGGTCCGGGCCGACGTCGCCGACCTTACTGGCATCCATCCTGATCTGAATGTACGACGTTCGTCCCGTTCACATCGGTAATCGCTGATCAGGACACACAGGCTTTTGTAGGCGTCTGTGGGCTTGCTCATGTCCGAGTCGGACGCCAGAAGGAGTGGAGGTCTCATAACACGTTGCGTCTCGCCTGTGGTACGCGAAGCCGTCGCTTCTCCCCGACCCTCAGCTCCACTGCCGAAGTTCATCTCTCATTGAGAGCCCCGCACAATGTGGAGACGCACGCGGGAGAACTCCCCTGTGAGCTGGCCTTGCGCTGCATTCAAACGTGGCAGAGGGGAACGTACGCCAGTATTCAGCACTGGTACTAGTGCCGCCAGGGCCCCATGGATCGTCGAACACCACCTCCAGAAGTTACAGTTCCTCGCGCCTTCCTATGGTCCGCCACAGCCGTTGTAGGTCATAGCGACCGTGAGGTCGAGGCCGAGGAGAAGACGAAGGACATCATCTTTTATCTGATCTTTCTCGCCGGTTTGCACCCTCCACGAGGCATGCTAGTCTCGCGCCTCTTCGTCATAGCGCAGGTGATCATTGTGGCTTCAACGCGCCTACTACACTGCGCGGTAGCAGTCCTGTTCGTGCGTCCTCAACCTTGCGAGAAATTCATCCAGTTTTCTTCCATCGATATCCCAGCCCCGGTCCAAGCACGACAGAGGGCCGACTCCCCAGCTCAGCTGGCCAACTGATCACGCGCCGCCCTCCCAGAATACCAGAATCCCATCCATCCCTTTTCCCAGGGGGATCTTAGGTCGCGCCTAGTCGCGCCCGCACTTCTGCCGCGCGCGCATCGATGCCGTCAGCGTTCGAGCCATCGCGATTGCCCTATTGTATGTCCGAGAGTCCGAAAGAGTCCGACGAGTCCAGTGCGTGCGACTGCACCCGGGGAGCTCGTCAGCGCGGGGAGAGGCTCGTCCCGGTGACGGCAGCGCAGCGCGAGTTCTCAGCCTGGCCGTCCGGGGAGGCGCGGCGAGGCATGGGGAGGCTTCGCGCTGCCAGCCCTGAGCCAGGTTGCCAGTGTGGGGCCCCCGCGTCGATCCGCGTGCCGTACTACGTACGCGGGAGGCTGACTTCTCTGGCGCGGGGAGCTCCAAAGTACGGAGGATAGAAGAGGATAGACCAGTGACTACCAGGCACGTCCCTACCGTGTTGGGGAGCAGTGGCGAGGGAACGTTGGGGAAGATTGGGGAAGACCAACTTTTGAGACAGGGTCTTGACTCTAAGCTTGACGCACAGACCATGTATGGTGTACCTCAGCGGCACGGTGCCAGCGCGGTAGCCCTGGGTCCTGGGAGCCTCTCCGCGTCGAAGCCCGGGCCCCGTGCGCGTCCGAGGCGGGGCCATTCAGCGAACGCGCGCCGCCATCGACGAACCTTGCCTAGGGAATTTCTCGGGGAACGATCGCGCGTGGAGCGGACTCAATGTACAACGTACGACAAAGCGGCTTTATATTGGCTGAGAGTCTTGCGCCGCAGCGAGACTAGAATAGCTGCAGAGTGGACAGGCTTAGCATCGAGGGACCCCGAAAATACAAAGAGTCGTTGCCACTGTTAACTGTTTGCCTTCTCTTCACCTTCTTGTGGGACATCAACTCAACGACGGGGGACTTCGATGTTGTAAATCCGTTATGACATTGAGACAATGCGGAACAGCAGACATATAGAACGACTACTAGCTAGTCGAGCTCCAGAAACGTGTACGTCAAATCCCATCCCGAAGAAGCATATATATAGGTACATCCAGTAGTAGATCGTGAAGCGTGATCAGACGAAGACGGTCGCCAGGTCTATATCCAAGGAGTCGTACGTCGCGAGCGTGATGAGATGATAATGTTACGTATCGTCAACATCGGGCGAGGCATGTCGTGCGTGAGGCGTGAATAAGTGAGACGAGTGCGGGGAGGTGGGTGGGGACATCTCCTTTTCGTCCCCCGGGCGAGGCCATGGGGATGTCATGAGAGGGGAATGAGGATCGTGAAATACAGGCATAAACCGCACACGGCGCGAGGCGCGCACGCGTGCGGATCGTACGGGATGGGACGGGGCGCACGCGATCTCGAAGAGAGTCTGGGGTCCCGGCCGGAGTGTGGGGGTCGAGCCAGAGATGCAGATAGGGATGTAGGGTACAGATGAGATGGATGGTGATGCACGAGGATAGATGGATGCGATGATGGAAACAACAGCACAGCAGGACATACAACGAGGCGGGCATGCGTGGAAGTCTATGCGACGATGGATGGATGAGGGTCAGCGAGGATGCAGGAGGGGGAAAGGCATGGGATGAGGCGAAAGGGACCGGGTCCAGCCGCCAGCGGAGTCCGCGACAAGCAGCATCTAGCGCAACAACAGCCCCGACGGTCCATATAATAAACCGAAGGGAGCATATCATCTCGAAGCGCTGGAGTTCTCGCTGCGATTGCGGCCGTAGTCTGCGCTGGCCTTGCCGGATAGCCGCAGCCACTGGAGCCAGCGGCCACGACCGTTGTCCTGGTCGGCCTCTTCGTCGCTGCCCTCGGGAATACCGAGGCCCTCAATGGCCGCGAACGAGACGTAGCCATCCACGGCCTTGCACTGCGCAGCTGCCTGGCGGGCATTGAACGGCGGCGAGGGCGGAGGAGTGAGCGGCCCGGTACTGCTTGCCGAACTGCCTTTGCGCGACGATAGCGGCTTGTGGTTCGACCGCGGCGAAGCTGGGGGCATTGCCCTCTGGCTTGTGCGAGGCGACGCTGGGGCATGTCGGTGCTTGGTGTCGATGGATGACAGTGACGTCAGGCTCGACTGCATAGCGCGAGGGGGATCAGCGACGCCCAACCAGGCATGTTGACACTCGAGTACTCACATCGCCACCAGCCCCAAAGAAGAAGTCGCCTTCCCCGCTCATATTCCTGCTACTCGCCATCGAGTTCCACCCGCCACTGCTGAACCCACTGTCAGGGTCCCGACGTTCCACGCTGTGCGGCCTCCGGTCCTGAACCTTCGCGTTCTTCAGCACACCCTCCAGCTTGCTTCGCAGCACAGCCTCGTGTGGCGTCACCGACGAGGCATTATGCTCGGACGGAGCCCGCGGCGCGGGGTGCGATACCGACTGCGAGTGCGAGTGCCGGCGGGGGACGGAGGGCGAGGACTTCGCGGCGCGCTGTAATTGCGCGCGGGCGGGAGACGGGGAGGCAGGCGTACCGTACGGCACGTCGTCTGCCCTGGGGCGAGCAGGGTAGTATGCATGACTGTATCCGTCGCTGGACGACTCCGACGAAGAAGAGTCGGCGCGCTTGGCTCGCCACGCCCACTCATCCTCCTCCGGGCTCTCCTCATCGCAGGGCTCGCCCTCGAAGTGGTCGTACGACGAGTCGGACCGGACTGAGGCGGACGTGTGGCGGCGGTGACGACGGCCGCCGTTAGCGGCGGCAGGGAGCCGGTAGGTAGCGTACATCTGAGGAGGAATGTTGCCCGGGGTCGGGTTGAGACCGAAGAGGGTGGGAGTAGGATTCATCATCCTCTCCTGCTCTTCGGCGCGACGGAGGGTGTCGCGGAGGAGGCGTTCAGAGCGACTGGGTGGGCGAGGCATGGGTGGACGCTGTTGGGGGAGAGGGACGGTGGAGGTGAGAGGCGAAGAGGGACGAGAGGTCGAGCCGTGTCTTGATCTAGAGCGGGGACGCGAGGCAGTGGAGGACATGGTGCCGCTAGACAGGACAGGGGTCGGGGCGTGGACCTGCATTGAGATGGCGAGGGTTGGGCGTGCGGGGAGTGGTAAGAGGCCACGCCTGACGGAGACGGTGCGGGGTGTGGACGAGCACGAGTGCCTGCGGGGGACAGAGCCACGGTGAGCGTGTGATGGGGACACAGAGAGGAGAAGGTCTGAGCGGGAGGGAGGACGAAATGGGCTGCGGTGACGGGGGTAAATAAGAGCAAGGCCGAGCCGCAAACACACGACGCAGGTGAGCAGCAGCCCTCGCCTCCCCTGGGCAGCGCAGACGCCCGAAGCGAGCGAACCGGTCCAGATCCCGGACAACGTCCTTTCCCAGGACGGACGAAATAGAGTTCGCGTCATATACAAATCGGACAAGGTTCGCAGAAGGGGACAGACATCCGAACCGGTCTGGATGGCTCAATTCAGGGACCAAGGGAGCGGCACGTACCGATGGGAAGTCGCCCGCAATCCGCGCGTCCCGTGCGACACCGCTGACGGCGTCGGTGTGTGCGGCTCCCACTGCGACTGCGTTCCTTCGCGGCCCCGGATGACGATCCCCAGCGACGAGTTCGACGCCTTCGGGGTGACAAGCGTGCTCCGGTGGCGGCGAGCACGGGCGGGCGAGTGCTTGCTCTGTGGCGTCGGCGGACAGAGGAAGGAGGGCACCGTGGACGTCAGCGAGGACGAGAGCGAGGGGGGCTCATTTAATGACGCGGCCACCAGCAGGCCAGTCGAGTACCCGTGGGGGGCGTGGCCAGGCTGATGACGGGCCTGAGCGCACGACACTGGTCGCTCCGATGGGCGCACGCGGGTTGTCGGAGAGACCTCGTTGCAGGACATGCGTGCGCCTGAGTATCTTCGGGCTTTGGCATTCGGTGGCGGAGAGACGTGACTCAAGCTCTCGCCGATGGAATTCCTGGGCGAGAAACCGCTCGCTTTGGACGAGGAAGGCAAGCCGTCTTGCGCGCGGCCGTCTTGCTGCCGGGCCCGGCTTCCGGCGGGGGAGGCCTGCTGGTGACGAAAGGCATAACTCGTGGGGGTGCGTGGCCGAGACCCAGAGCCGGCGGCGGTCCGAGGCTGATTCCTGCGAAGAGAGACGGGGGAGGCCGGGGGGGAGATGGGGGATAAGGACGAGAAGCTGCTCATGACCTCGGCAGACAACGTGGTTCGCGGGGTTGGCGATGATGCGCGCGGGGGGCACGAGGGCAGTCGGTAGGCCGAATAGGTTAGCGGACGCGTCGGACGCGCTCTCCGCCGTCTTGAGGCGTTGCGAGAGTTGGCGGCGAGGTCGTAGAGGTCGGGGTGGGCGGTGGGGGAGACCAAACGGTGACCAGCTCTGTCGCGCGCACCCCAAATATGCAAGGATCAGGCTGTTGTCGAGCAAACAAAACGCAATAAACAACCACGTATCCTCAGGGCACCCGTTTCACCGGCGGTCTGGGCCTTCCCAGCGTCTATTCCATTTATGGCCAATCAGAGCCTCCGAGTCTCAATTTCGGGTCGATAAGTGCCTTTACCCCACAGTTTTAATCGTCGGCTGTAACCCCACACTGACGTTGCAGTGACTTCATGCGCGATGTGACCGCTCTTTCTTCCGGGCTTTCTCTGTCTCAATCACTCCCCTTGGGCCTTGCCACCGCCCGAACCCGCCGGGAGCGACCATATGAGGCGTAGTTTTCCTTGTTTTCCACACCACAAGAGACCCACAACGCATTCCGTGCACCCCAAGGAGGCAGTACCCGAAGACACCGCAACGCGGTATTTGCCGTCGCAACCGGCCGACGCCCGACGTTCACGACAGCCCCGGTCTCGACCGCCGCCGGCCTCCGAACGGCGTTGTTTCCAGCTCCGGAGTCAGGTGATGGTGCGAGTAATCAACAAGATCTCCCGGTCCGAGACCGTTGCACACCGACCGTTGTCCTCCGGCCGTCCGTCGTTGTCCTCCCCTCGTTCAACCGTTTTCAAGATCGATACCGGCGGCCCCGTTGTATGGAAACCTTTGGAAAATTGTCGGTAATCGTGTCTTGGAACCTGTGGCACACGACTAGTGGCTTGCGACCGCATATGTCGTTCAAGCATGCACGTGTTTGCGTCGTACGACGCTACGACCGCCACCGCCGATATCGGAGGGCCTTTTCCCACCTTTGCGGCCGGTCCAGCCTCCGTGAGAGTACTCACTGGAAAGGGGAGGAGGCGCGCTCGTACGCGTGATGTCACCCGCAAAACCCTGTACAGCTGTGTATCTCGAAGCGCAGCCTGCTCGTGCGGTATATTCGCCGATGGACGAGTGCTGGACAGCAGCGAGAACGTCGAAGTACGTCGAAGTCTACTACATACAGCCCCGATATCCGAAGTGGCGAGAGTTCGGGGTGCGCTCTTTGCGCTATCTATCTCTACTTCGCTCGTGGAAGAGCTATTAAGTGGGGACAGTGGCTCTGCCACTCGCCCGTGGCGATATAAGCTCACCCTCGCTATCCGTCCCGCCCCCCCCCCTAGCTCATGCAGGTGGCTCTCGATGCTCCGCAAGATAAGTTGGGGGTGAGCAACTGACTCTTCCAAGCCTCTTCCGCAGCGGCGCCTTCCTCTGGTTCCTGCGATAGGATTCGTCTATCAGCCCCAGGGCGGTGTCCCAGTAAGTTCACCGCCGCATCTCCGTAGACGTTTGCTGACCGCGAGGCCTGCGGTGCACTTCCCATTCCCGTTCCATCCATCTCAGCCGTACAACCACAATTAGCCCTCGAAGCGGAAGTAAACCGGTCCTCGCCCGCTGAATCCATGTCGACTTCCGTCTACATACCACCAAGCCGCCTCGGATCACTAGCGGGACGCAGCGACGTCATCCAGCTCAGAACGCCCAGTCCTGCACTCCTGATTCAGCAGCCCGTGTCGTCAGCAGCTGCAAATCTGCCTCCGGGACCCTCGTCAGCGCCGCTGCGGTGATGCAACGACGCAACGGCGACCATCAGTAGGCCCTCGGGTCCAGAGTCCAGACGCGTCGGCCCCGCACCTGTCGCCCAGCGGGCCCCGCGCGCGTCCTGCGAGTTGCCTCGTGCACGCTGGTTTTTACTAGCTTTTACTCCGAACGCGCATCGGCGACCGAATCCGAAAGCGCGCGACAGCTGCAATATTCGCCAGCTATACCTACGACTTGCACGTCCGACCGGTTGCAATCGCGCGAATGCCGGCGCGGGTCTGCACAAGTGCGGAACGGAACGGACGTACGCTGTCCGACGGGACTGACTCGCGCATCCCGATGCGCTTCGCGTGCGCTCCGAATGCGCTTCTTCCGGTGGCCTATTCGCTCGTGCCTTCTACGGGGACCTCTACACTTCAGCGGTAGGTCTTCATTGGCCTTCAGTGGGAACCATCGATGACTTATCGACTCGATCTGTGCAGCGTGGTTGGGCACAGTCGTGTGCCACTGGTCTGAGAGACGTTCTAGAGTCTGGCTTAATGCATTAAGCCCTGAAGCTTCAGAGAAGGCCCCATGGCTTGGCGGTGGGTGCACGTATGCTCTACAGCCTTCTACAGCCCCCTAACGCTGTCAGTCTAGCTTCGTATTACGTCTACAAGTCCCCCTCGAGAGCGGTGCCCGAGCTTCGAGCCGCGGAACGGGGCAGGATGCTACGGAACGCACAGGGTTCCGGTGCGTCCTTCTAGGTGTCCTGAACGTTCGCTCGTCCACCACGCTGACGCCTTCTCCTGGTCCTCAGCTACCGATGAAGTATATCTGCGGTTCCGGAGTCCCATACATACATCGCGCACGCCCGCCGCGCTCTACACGCAAAGCCGTATACTCTGAATCTCGATGCTTCCCTGCCCCTTCGATCCAGGACCTTCTGATCGGCGAATCAGCTCGTACGCACGCGTCGGAGTTGCACGCCCTCATCAGCTCCGTCTCCGTCTCCGCCTCCGAGGCATGCGTACACGCCTTCGCGCGTTTATGAATGAAGGCCTAGTCCGGCGACTCAAGCAGCGCGTTCTCATGCTCCTATGTTTCAGACCCGCGCGCGGGCCTGACATACCATTGACAGTCTCGCGCGAGACCGGGCGGTGAGCGAGGGGCGCTCCCCTTGGATCGTTTGTCCCTGTTCCCCGCGGCGATCGCGGTGGGTGGCACTGCGTCTATGGTCTTTATGAACGGACGTCAGACGGGAACGAACCCCTGCGGCAGAAGCTGAACGATCTCGCCCTACACGAGTGCGCACACGCGGTGGTTCGTAGGCTCTCGATGCGCTCTTTTCGTTCACCCCGTATCGTACCAGTCCGTGTGCGGGCGCAGAGCGGGCAGCTACTGGGTCGAAAGGGGGCGGCTCGATGGCATCGCTGATTCGCTCACGGATCTGGGGTGCCCGCCGCTGAGTTTCCGCTAGTTCCCAGCTGCGCGGGGAACTTCCTAGGCCTGCCATTGCGCGCGTACTATAGTGCTCTGGCTTACCCCGCAGGGTCCTGCAGCAAGACAGGATGGCCGAGACCGTGCGAAGAGAACTCTGTCGCGCGGGGAAGTCTGTATTTGGCGAAAGAGAAAGAAAAGAGCGGACAGGAGATGTGAAGAGCTGTTTAGGCATGCATACTAGCCTGTGGCTGGGGAGGGGTTCCTTCTTGTGCGCGACGCGCGGCGAGGGAACGTCTGATCAGCGGACAGGCTGGGTCAGTTCGACACGTTCGAATTCCTTTCGCGAGCTTGTGCGCGATGGTGTCGTGGCCCGCTCCACGTCCTTATGGAAACGACGACGTCGGCCGAGTGGCGAGCGCGGGGGAGAGTTGGTCGTGGGCGAGCACCGACCGCAAGTCCTTACGTCCCGCTGTGCTACGTGATGGACGCGGTGGCCTGGGCCTCTTCGCGCGTCGTGTGACATGGGTCAGACGGCGGTTCCTGGGAGTCGCGGGCGAGAGCGTGTTCGTGGAGCGCCTTCCTTCTGGAGCTCGCGCACGTGCGGTAAGCGAAAGAGGAAGAACGAGTGACGCATCGATCCCTGTCAACGAACTCGTTCTCTGTCCATTTAGACGTCCGTTTTCGTGCATATCCACGCGAGAAGCTCCCCGCACGCCACTCTTCGACGCATCGATGCCGTCCGGGGAGTTCTCTGGAGTTCTCAGTGCGCAGCGGCAGAAGGCGGACGTGAGCGATCGTGCGAGGTATGGCCTGCAACTCTTACGTCTTTGTCTGCGCATGATCTGACCTCTAGACTCTTGCTAGGGACAAGATCGCCCACAGGCGTTCAGTACCAGACGTATGCTATGACACGCCGTCATCAAGTGACCCCTCCAACTGGTGTGAACCGTCATACGCAGCACCCAGCCAAGCACCGCTGCGTGTCAGCGGCCCACAGGCGTCGGAACGCTCGACGGCCATATGCACGAGCTGGCCACAGCGTGCGACCGCCATCCCCAGGCATCGCGAGCGTTCTGTCGCCTCGTGTGCCTCCTGCACTCTCCCGCTCAGATCGTCTGACACTCTGGGTCGCGGCGTGACCATGTCGATGCGAGCCAGGTCTGTGGCTCGACGCTGCTCGCATCGTCAAGTGACGCAGCACGCGCGCGTTCTCAGCACGTCTAGGCCCCCTCGACGCCGCCCGCGACCTGTACGCTGGACAATCCTCACAGCCGCACCGCGAATCGATTTGGGCCGGGCGGGTCGTCATACGCGGAACGCTCCGAGTCGCTCCTGGCGGACGTGTCAAAAAAGGTGCGCGTCCTGATCTCGGGTCCTGTCGCGACTGAACTGAACTGCAGCGCAGCGCGCGCGCAGGGATCTGCAGCCGTGTGGCCTGCATTGAGGCCCTGGATGGAGGGCCCTCCATCCAGGGCCTCAATGCAGGCCACATCATGAGGTGCTTTCCCTTTCTCGGTGGCGGATCGCACGCGTCGCTGCTAGAGCGCCGCCTGTGGCTTCCGCGATTATCCAGCTGCCTCAGGCTTCTATCGCCTCCATATCCTCTCTTCACGGGAGAGGCACCCGCGCAGTGAGAGAGCGTGCCTGTCTGTCTGTCTTATCGCCTACGCGCGATAGCGCGCCGGGCGGCGAGTATATATACTCCTCGCCTTCGGATTCAGGAAGGTGTGGAGCACCTTAAGCCCATGACCTTCCTGCGCATCGCCGAGCACGTTCGTCCCTTGCTTGTGCTCGCCATATGTAGTGTGTTGGCCGCCGTTCGCAACGAGCACAGAGGAGATATTTCTCTGCCGGGATGGGGTTTAGTGGTACGTAGTAACCTTTACACTCGGTGAATGATCTATAACGCATATCTTGTCTTCTTTGCAGATCATGACGAGCTTGTGCAGATCGGCACCGCGCTTCCTCTTGTCTTTCCTAATCCGAGCAACGAGAATCCATTCAGTTCGCTTTCCTAGACTCTCGCTTGTGTGAAGCGCGAGCTGGACGGTCCGACTCATGAAAAAGCCAAGGAACTACGGTCCGCTCGCGACATACGGGTATGCTATGCCTCCCGGATAGGCTTTACACGTTTCGCAATTACCTGGAGTCATCACCCTGAGCACACGGTTGTATGACGTAGGGAATTACTACGACAGGGCTTCTAGGGTGGAGCAGTGTTTCGAAGACGAACACGCTTGATAGGAGACGAAAACGGTAGGTTATGACGAAGGTGAGGCTGCGATTTGCAATAGACTGTTTATGCCCATTCATGCTAGGGCCCAGAAGCCTACTCATACCTACAGGAAGTCTCGGGACGCCTCACCCGCCCTTGTCGGAACGAAAGAACTCGCCAACGCTCGTCGCAATTTTCTCCCTTTCCTCCGCACGATTCTCCGAACATCTCGCACTCCCACCGTCGCCCGGACATTCCTACGCCCATGCCGAGTCTGCCACCGCGGTTTTCGCTCCAGGGGGAATCCGTACGGTGCGCGGCGCGCACGCCGACAAGGCGACAGTACGGCTATTCCGGTCTCATCTCCGAACTTTTTACCTCTTCAGAACGTCGTCCGAGGCACATCCCGGGAACTTCGTCGGCTGCGCCAAGCCATAGCCATAGCCACGAACGGCATACATCCTCCTTGCGGCCTGCGGGAGACCGCATTGGAGCGGCTCCAACGTCAACGATGTCGTGACCACGGACCACTCGATGAAGCTTGCCCGGGCCTTTGGCGGAAGCTAGAGCAACGAGAGCAAGCCTGGCATTAATTGGCGAGGCCGCGCCCGAAGGCATCGCAAGCCCGCAGCCGCCCCCGGCCCATGACCGCGAGCTTGTACGTCGACAACGACACATCCCAGCCTGGCACGCGGGAAATTTTTCGCGCAGAAGGAACACGGCGAGCGAACGAACGCGTCATCGCGTCGCGGCGTAGAGCCTTTCTCGGGGGATCGTCGGTGGCGCGCGCGAGCGCCCACGGCCTTGCCGCGGCGTCTCCCCATCCATAGCCACTGGCCAGGCGGTCAGGCTCCCCGTCCCGCCCTCGCGCCCGCGTTGACGAAATGGATCGACACGGTCCGTTCCTCCATCGGGCGATCGTCCACGGCGACCTGTGCGGCTTCCTCGAGCGCGACGGTTAACGACTAATGCCTGCGCGAGGCTAGCGCTGTCGACGTGGCAGCTTGGTCTCCTCGACTTGCCTGCTGGGGCGATCGGTACGCTACAGACTATCACCAGGCAGGCACGCACATCGCGCGAGGCGCGCTAGGAGACAACGCAACGCAACGCAGCAGGCGGGAGGGCGCGCATGGCTATATGAACGCCGCATCGCGCGAGGTATGGGCAGTACTAGTGGTGGAAACGCGCGGAACCGCGCCCCACGCGCGCAAGGGCTCCCGCCATCCGTCGTACGTACGAGGGAGGGCGTGCATCCCGGAAGGCCCGCCGCACTCGCCGGGTCGCTCTGAGCGCACAGCTCGTCCGATGCCCGCCAACAGGGCCCTGGGGCAGCTTCGCGAAAACTGCCTCGTCGCCAATTGCAACGAGTCGTCGTGCGGGGCGCACCGGTGCGTGGCCCAGGTCGCATACGGGTGTGGCTAGGGCCGTTGACCGACGTCCGTTTTGCAGGCTCCTTGCCATGGGTGCGCTCATGCACGCTCACGCCTCAGGCGATTAGGCTATAGAGTTCGCGGCCACCCTCAGGCTCACGCTTCCCCGCGCGGGGGAAGCCCACGCACTCATGTTGGGCCGACAGCGACACACGCTGCCCGCTGACCGCCAGCCACAGATAGCTAGGGGTTCGCAGCGCACCTGCGCTACGGATGCATGGGCCGGAACGCGCGATCTGCGCTCGGCCGCGGATGGGCATCCAACCCAGCCCCGCCCGCCGGGGAGGCGTACGCCCAGCGGCCCAGGCACGGCCACACGGACGCGGGCGCGCGTACGGTTCGAGGGTGGGCGCCGTGCTCGCGGGCGTATGTAAAGATGCCGTCGGAACTCCTTCGACCCGAACCGCCACCATCCGCTTGGTGCGTTCGTGCCCCCGCCTCCTCTCCCCCCGGGGAGAGAGGTATTTGGGCTCAACTCTGTATCTCTCATAGAACGGGGAAGGTCAGGAGGAGTCTCCACAAGAACAAGCACCCAGTCTGCCATCGAGGTGAGTGCCGAGAGTCCCCGCCGCGAGAAGAGGGCGCGAAGTGGGGCGCAGTGACCTACCACGCAAGAAGCCTGCTCTGCTACCTATGTCCCGTAGACCGCCACTTGTAATGCGCTCGAGCACCCTAGAACCCCATGACACCATTGAAACCCCCTACCATGCCTGCCCACTGGATACGACGACACCTATGCGCTGGCAGCCACGCCAGTGGGAGGCCCGCTTAAAGCGCCCTGCAAACCCTAACCCGCACGAGACAAACAGCGCCAGGACCCCAAGCGCCAGACCAAGCACGTGTCCCGAGCGCTAGTCCGTGCCTGCGAAGCACAGGCAATGCCCTTTTTAGGGCCACGCGTGAGCAAACGCCAGCACGAGATAAACCGCGCATTTAAGCACTCCAACACCCGCTGAACAAAGGGCTCAGCTGTCGAAACTGAGCTACAACGAGCCCGAGCAATGTGCCCACGTACTGAATTACCCGGTACATGGCCCTAACAGCCGGATTTGGCTGAAGTATATAGAAGCTATGGCAGGTGAATGCCCTGCTGCTGCGGGAATGCGTAGAATGGGGCTCTCCCCTGCCCACGCTGCGTGCGAATAGAGCCCACCAGCTGCTAGTCTGAGCTGAGACCCAGCCGAACCCCATGATATGAAGGTGCTGAGGCATGCAGCTGACGTGTCTGCTATTCTACCGGCCGCCGCCGATGACTGCCGACGACCCCCTCGCTTGCAGCTCTCTGATACGCGACCACCACCCTTTGTCATTCGTTACCACCTGCAAGACACAATGAGGACGATAAAAGCCTAGCAACCCCTGCCCCCCAAGACAGAACAGCTGGCCGGATCGCCACATCATGTCCACCGACAGCCTGAGCACCACCGCTCCACCCACTACCCCTGCCCTCCCACTCTTTGCTAGCCTCAGAGGCTTCATCGCTCTCTCCAATGAAGGCCACCCCCACCCTCGCCGTATCGACGTCTACGACATCCTCTACCCCCCTGCCAGTCCCCTGCAGATTGGACTGCGGGTCAACATCCACGTCATGCTTATGAGAGCCCGGCACATGGACCCACCAAACACTCGTACCCCCCCCACGTGCACCATGCACCACAAACTCTTCCAGCCCCGTGTCGAGGGGCCGATCATAGCAGTCCACGCGCATGAGGAGGGAGCGATCGAGCTGGTTGTGAAGGATGAATGGGTGCTCAACGGGATCACCCATGCCTACATCACCCTCAAGTACATACCAAATGTGACCGTCAAGCTCAGCCTCCGTGACAGGCTGACACGGTGGATCCTCCGAGGCCACATGACCACCCCACGCCGGGCCGATTTCGAGCCGGACGCGTTCACGCTCTGCGAGCGGACCGACACCTCGATCGAAGAACGACGCCCATTTTGGATCACGTGCAGTACGGTTGTGGACCACTCGGACGATGACGAAGGGAGCAAGGTGGAGGAAAAGACGGCCGGGATTAAGGTCTGAAGGGCCGGTTGACGTCTCCGCAGGACCTCCTACTTCATTAGCGGACACTCTGTAACTCCCACCACGCCACCGTACTCGCATGCCCGTCTCGAAATGTATGCCGCAGATTGATGACCGAGACGACTGACACGAACGGCGTCGACCGGGTCCCGCTAGCCCGAGCCCCCCGCCGGTAGGACGGAAGTTGCGCCTGTAGCCCAGGCAAAACCGACCTCGCTAAACTGACCCAGACTGCAGAAGACTCAGCTTTGATCAACACGGAGCTTTTCTCAAAGACTCACGTACAAAGAAATGATGCAAAAGGGTCCGACAGAGGCAACAATGAATAAGCAAACCTCTAAGAGGAGGAAATAGTTAGCCACCATGGGAAGACGCTAGGATTCCCTGACAAACCCAGGGCCTGCAGACGGGGCAGATGACCGGAAACAAGTGCCACGCGGCTGATGAACGTCCTGAACGACGAACGTCCTACCAACTGCGAGATGCCTGCCCATCCCTCATCGCCGAAAAACGCCGCCCCGCCTCCTAAACGGAGATGACGCAGAGAACGCCACAGCTACGCACTAACCTGGAAGCATACTCGCGGGACTCATGCATACCTGCGGAGAACGAATTGCGACCGCAAGCTGCCCAAGAGAAACCCGTTAGGGTGAGGACTGTCCGGCCAAGATGTGGGTCGAGCTGGATCGCACAAGCTCGGAAGACGCCGGCGAGGCCGCTCGGCCGGACACGCCGCGGACAAACCGGCCAAACAGAAACAAATAACCCACTGCCGACGAGGGGACCCCGCCACGCGCCCAACGTCCTCACACTGCCCATGCTCGCCCAAGCCATGTCTCCCTCCATCGCTGCCGGGCCCCTTGCTGCCCGTAGACCTGACACGATAGCCCCCCAGAGACGACGGATGCTAAGCGCCTGACGGAGACCCATAAAAACTGGTGAGCCCGTCCACGATACCCCAGGTGGCACAGCGCCGATGTCCCCCCCGTCCCAGTCCAGCTCCTCCCCAGACTCGCCGACCCCGCCGCCCCAGGCGGGAGGCCACAGCGACAGGCCGCACGCCGACCGCACGCCCTCCCCCTCGACCGGGCCCCCTGCGGGCGCCGCGTTAAGCGACGACTTGGACGACCCGCCGCCAGTGTCCCTCAACCCACCGGAGGACCAGCAGCGCGCTCGTGAGGAGCTGCGCCAAGCCATCCAGCCCCCTGCGACCCACGCCGACGACGCCAGCGTCGCGGACGAAGCCGCGACCCAAGACCGGGCTCAGGCGAGGCCGAGCTGCAACTCCGCTCCCCCTACGTTCTCGAACTCCCCGCCGCGCCGGCCGTTTTTGGATGATAGACCGCCCCCCGAAGGTACCGCCTACCCGCCGCACGGCTTCATGATCAACCACACAGAGCCGGAGGATGAGGAGCTCTACGATGTAAGAGCATACCCCGACCTCCGCTGACCGAGCTGCTAACAACGACACTAGGAATGGCTCACAAACTCCTGCGACGACGGAGTCACAATCTGGGACGACTACATCACGGATGGCCTGGACAGAGACGGCAACCCCATCCCTGCCCGCCCTCCCAAGCGCGCCAGAACCGAGGAGTACGACGACCGCTCGGGTATGGCCTCGATGGGGGGCTCCCTGTACGGGACCCCTGTCCCGCCAACGATCTTTCGCTACCGCCGCCCTCCCGGCACTCGCGCGCACGCTCGTGAACAGGCCCGCCGGCTCCCCCCACGCTACGTCCAGCCGCCAATGGCGCCGATCCAGGAGGACTCGTCTAGAAACCCTCCCGTAAGCCATGGCCTATGCGATAGAAACATAGATCGCCTGCTAACCGAGGAACACCAGCGTTTTGCCCCCCGGACCTATGCTGCGGGCTCGCCCTACGACGTCGCTGGTTCCAGAGACGCGGAGTTGGATGCGTACGCGAGGCTCACCGCGGGGCGCTCGTCGCACGTCGCCCCCTATGCGCCCTCGTCGTTCGCCCCCTTCCAGCCGGCCCCTTTAGTCTCCTATCCCTCGCGCCCTCGGTCCCCCCCGGACGGCTCTGAAGACGAAGGGCCCCGCAAGGCTTCCCAAGCCCCCGCGGACGAGTCTCGGCTCCCTACCATCGTCCCCCGTCGCCCAGAGGACCTGCCGAACCCGCCGCTCACGGCGCTGGAGACAGGCTATACAGCGGGCCCACTCGGCCAATGGAAGCCTAACTTCGTGCCGCCGAAAGCGAGGGGCACGAAGCTCCCGGAGGGTCCCCCAAAGAACAACGAGAAGCAGGCCAAGCCGGTCCTACCCTCCGTTCTGGCACGATCGCCGCCGCCCCCGGCCTCCAGCAGCCTCGGCCCGCCGTCGTCCTTCCCCGTCCATCCCCTGCAGCCAGACTACAGCCGGCCCCCTCCTCCACCCCCCCAGAACACGCAATGGTATAGTCCACACAGCCGGAGTGGAAGAGCTTGGACGCTCCCTCCGGCAGACGGTTTCCCCCTGCCCAAGTTCGAGGACCCGGACGCCCCCGTCTGGAAGCAGGATCCAAGCCACCTCGCCGAGATCTGGAACAGAGACCCGTCAACGCAAGTCCTCACCTGGATCTACGGAGCAGGCACTCCAAGGATGGCAGACGCTGGGAGGCAGGCCTACGCCATCACCGGTGCGATCGCTGACATCACCGGGCTCGATGAAGAGTCCCTGGAAGTGGCCCCTCCGCTTGTTGAGAAGGAACCATGCCCCCTCCCGGCCTTCGCAGATGCCGCCCTTGGATCCAGAGTCCCGACGACCTGGTGTGTCTCGAACATCCCGCCCCACTGGACCGCAGTCCTGGTCAAACAGGGCGTCTGGTCGTCATCGGACATCACTCTTATCGTTCACTCGCGCGAACTGCACATCCCGACCGCCTTATTCACTGTCGACGGCATAACGAACAAGGCGAAGGTCGAGTCCGGCGTCCAAGAGTTCTTCAAGAGCGACACCTTCCGGAACTTCACAGCGCCCTTCGTGGTTCGCAGCGAGCTCTGGCGAGGAGTGCCTCCCGAGGTCGCGCTAGACGAAATTGCGCGCTTCATGAAAGTAACCCTAGTGCACATATCTCCGGCCCACGTCGTAGCTGATGTTTCATCTGCCTCGCCGACTGACGACCCCCAACAGTGGCGGGAGTGGCGCGACGTCCTCCGGCACATGAACCTAGCCACCCGGGAGAACCCGTACCTACAATCGAAGGCCACCGTCCTGTGTGGTGGCTGCCGAGGCGCTTTTCACACCACGAGACAGTGCCTACTGCCCCGAATCCCCGGCTGGAATGGACCACCGCCGCCCTTAGGGCCGGATGACGCGGATGACAGACGTCCCCCCCGTGGCCCCCCGCCTATCAAGAGAGGCCGCACACAAAAGGGCGCTGGAGGACAGGGAAGGCGCAGTAGGGCGTCCACGCCCCTCCGGGAGTAGACTTGTTGCGAACTGCCATAGCTAGAGTAGCCCGCTCCTGTACCCACACCATATAGGCCCGCTAATATTAACCCCCCCTGCTCGCAAAAACGTTGCTCGAGGACCTGCTAGTGTCCGTTGCTCATTTACCGAGCACGTTCTTGCGCTACCCTGGTAGGCCCTCTCACACTGCCGGCCAGTCTTCCGGTCCTTGCGATGGCGTTACCAGGATGCTCCGAGTCCGCGTGGCCCACATCTACTGGTTGCTTGCAACGCAGGAAAGCCTCGCGTCTCCTAACCAAAACAGAAGAGTGCGCACCCCGCACAAAACCGGCGGCCTATTTAGGCCTCGACCAGCCGGACCGAGAGGTTCAAGCAACCACGGTGCCAACTGGGGCCCGTGCGCGCAGGTCGCCCCAGCGGAGGGGATATTCCGCTATGCTCTCGCGAATGGTTGTACGCGAGGGCGAGAAACTGCGACCGCTAACACCTTACACATTGCCAGGCGGGCAGAAAACGCATACGGAAACGTCAATACCAGTCATGGACAGCAGCGCTCCGACTTCGCCAGAGGACGTCGCCCCCTGGCTGCCGGGGCGGCGCCCAATGACGGTGTAGACGGTCCCGGAGGCAGCTATCCTGTTCCCGGGATAGATAATGCTGGACCCGCCCCACAGCGCGGTCCCAGGGGAGACGGGCAAGAGCCACAAACCCCCTCGGGCGAAAGTAGCCCACGAACGAAAACCCGAAAGAAAACCAGAGCGAGGCTGAAACTTGCCACCCTGAACATGCGAGGCTACGGTAGCGGGACGCAAGGCACTGGCGCGATGCAAGCTCCAGACAAATGGATGAGGATTAACCAGCTGATGCGCACTACGCGTACGGCGGTTATAGGCCTGCAAGAGACCCACCTGACGGAAGGGCGGGTAAACGACCTAAATCAGCTTTTCTCAGGTGCTACTAAAGTATTCTACTCCGCAGACCCGCAGAACGAAACGGGCGCGAGAGGGGTGGCCTTTGCTCTAAACGAACGCCTCATTAAGGCTGATAGCGCGACTTTTGACTCGCTGATCCCAGGGAGAGCCGCAATGCTCTCGCTCCCGTGGGGAGCTGAGGGGTCCACGCTGACTGTCCTAAATGTGTATGCGCCAAATTCCACCTCTGAGAACTCGACCTTCTGGCAATCGCTAGAAACGATTTTATTAGCCATGCCCGCGGCCCGGCGCCCGGACGTAATGCTTGGCGACATGAACCTGGTAGAAGATGCCCTCGACAGGCTGCCGATGCACAACGATGACGCCGCGGCAGTCCGAGAGCTACAGCACCTGTGCACCAAGTTACACCTTATTGACAGTTGGCGGATGGATAACCCGCAGACAAAGACATACACATATCTTCAGCAGGCCACAGGGAGCCAGTCGAGAATAGACAGGATATATTTGAGATGCTCTATTGCGAACAGAGCAACTGACTGGAGCATGGCAGATGGCCCGGGCTTCCCGACGGACCACAGACTTGTCTCTGTGGCCCTAGCGAAATATAACACTCCCCATGTAGGGAAAGGCCGATGGTCAATGCCTAGAATGCTGCTGACTGACCCCATTTTCCTCGCCCGGGTGAGAGAGCTGGGACTTAAAGCGCAGACGTCGCTTGCGAACCGTGACGGCGGTGCGGGACCGGCACCGGATAGAGTGCAATCAGTCTACTCACACCTCAAAGACGCAGTGCGGACCGCCGCCAGAGAACGTGCAAAAGAAAACATACCGAAAATGGAAAAACGGCTGGCGCGCCTTAAGGCTGCCCTGCATGAAACTATCAACAAGCCTGTCACACCGGAATGGCCGGAGGAGAGAAAGATCGTTGAGGCAGGAATCCTACAGAACCGGATTGTGGCCTTAGAGCTGCGTCGCTTCGGTGAGATCTGCACGGCGGTCGCTGCAAAGCACTGGGCCGAGAGCGAGACAATGAGTAAATACTGGACGAGGTCAGCAGCACCTCCAAAGCCGGATGAAGTGATCTATGAACTCAGGACCAGCCGCGAGGGGGATGCGGGGCAACGAACCTACACAAGAAGTTCCAAACAGATGGCAGAGCGAGCCAGAGAGTTCTACGAGGCCCTACAGGGGGACGGGCTCCACGAACTGGGCGACACGGAATGGGAAACGGCGGCGTCCCAGTCTATATCTCACTTGAATGCCCAGGCGTCACAACAGGCAAAGGCTAAGCTGGCCACCTACGTCACTAGGGAGGAAGTGGTAACAGCAATAAAGGAGGCACCAACCGGAAAGGCCCCGGGGCTGGATGGCCTACCAGCTGAGCTGTGGAAGGAATGTGTCAAGAGATACGAAAAAGACCAGGCCCGAGACATCCCCGGCTTCGATGCCGCCCGAATGTTGACCCAGCTTTTCAATGAAATCGAGAAATACGGCGTGGCGGAAGAGTCCGCCTTCGCAGAAGGATGGGTCTGCCCGATATATAAGAAAAAGGACCGCCGGGAGATAGGAAACTATAGGCCCATCACACTCCTTAACTCAGATTACAAGATCTTCACAAGGGTGCTCACGTCTCGGCTCACGGAGGCGGCGAACGAGGTCGTCCACCCAGATCAGGCGGGGTTCATCCCTGGGAGACAAATCTTTGACAACATTGAGCTCTCGAAGCTTATGATCGACCTAGCGGAGGCAGAAGAAATGGACGGTCTCATAGTAGCCCTTGACCAGGAAAAGGCCTACGACATCAGTAAACCCGGAAATGTCTTAGCGCCATAACTTGCCTTAACAGCCTACGAAATTCCGCTAAGACGATAAGACGACTATGGTGGTAAGAAGAGTGCTTTTCTTAAGACGGCGCGCTGCACATTTTGGTTTGTGTACGGGGAATTTTAGAGGCCCTAGAAACATTGACAAATATCACTTGTGAGGAGAGCGAGTGAGCGAGACTGCGTGCAGGGGCTGAGCGGCCGGAGGCGACTGCAGAAGCGCCGAACTTTGACGCGTCATCTGAGGCGTGTGTTTGGGCGCTTCGTACTTGGACAATTTTCTTTTCGACCACCTCCTTTCCCTGCGCCTCAGCTGGTACCACCCCCGAGTCCTCCTCCGATCTTTTAGGTGCAACTATAAGTGAGTACTGGTGTCACTCGCCGTGACGGCCGAGTAAACAATTGTCTGACACTACATGTTTCCATTGGTGCTCCTTCAAGTGGACGTCGTTGTGCGATAGCGTGGCGCTCGAGGCCGTATTGTTCAACACGAGCTTCGGAGAAGGCAGGCGTAAGGAAATGTAATGGTGGACGTGCTATCATACAGGTACGTAAGCAGCATATCACACACTTTGCTTGCACTAAGCACGATCTTCCTCCCGTCCCCTCCGAGGTCGCTCAGCGACAACGCAGAAGATGTTGAGGAAGATGCCGAAAGTAACAATAATCAACGATGTCGGTGCCGTTGTCCAAATGCCAACCTTGGTGTGAGTCTCCTCATCTCCCTCCGTCGCGCTGCGAGCGCGCACCGTCACTTCTTAGGCTTTTCGCCCTTCCTGTGCTAGCATTCACGGAGAACAGCAGCGCCTCATGCATGTGCATGCAAGCATTTGTCTCGGCTGCCTCCTCATGGGCTGCGCGCGCAAAGACGATTTCGTCGAGGCCTCGAGGAGCCGAACTCCCGCGCCTTGAGTTCAGCAACAGGTACGTCACTCGTACGAATATCGTTTCTGGTGTAGTCGTCGCTCCCGAAGTCTAGTGCGCATCTGATGGTACAGTATTTGAGAGCGCACCCCACCATTTCGACCGTGTCCAGCGAACGCCCATCCGTTGCCACGCTTGCGCTGGATCCGATGGGGATGACGAGCAACGTGGACCTGTCGTGCTACACGCGCGCCCTGCTTATGATGAATCTGCAGTTTTCGCGCATGTAGGACCAGCGGCCGCGGCAGGGAATGCCGCGTCCAACAGCGACTGGGGCTGTCTGTCACATCCACGCTTCTCGCTCGGTGCGTGCGAGAACGGGTGCAGCAGGAGGTCGCCAAACACCCTCCGCACCTGGATCACGCGCGAACTGACGGAAACGGACCGCCAGTAGTCAGGGGCGAGTTTCTACGCAGTGTGCAAGCCGCGATCTCTCCAAGGGGCTTCGCTCGCACGTAGTACATTTGTAGTAGTGTAATACCATGGCCATCGTGGCTAACGTGTACCCCCGCCATCGTCCCGCGCGTCAGCAGAGGCTGATCCTCTGGCCGTCTTACCCAGCTTACCGTCTTAACGAGAGGGCCTCAGCCGCCCAACGGCTCGTCTTAATGGAACGATTGACGGTCTTAACTGACCTGTCTTAGCGCATCTTAACGCCATCATAACTGTCATAAGCGCCATAAACTCCCATTAAGACCTGTTAAGACCCGTTAAGACATTTCCGGGTTTACTGATGGACAGGATCCGCCATGACTACCTATGGAAAGTGCTCCGGAAAGCCAACATCCCCGAGCACTTTATTAAGACTGTGAAGTCCCTTTACCAACGAGCCGAAAGTGTGGTAATTATAAACGGTGTACGGAGCGACAGATTTCGCATTACAAGAGGGGTCCGCCAAGGGGACCCGCTATCGTGCTTACTCTTCAACATTGCCATCGAACCCCTAGCCTGCGCGCTCCGAGCCTCCAGCCTGACAGGGCTGCTTGTCCCAGGTTTTGAGGAGCGCCTCATTGCGACCCTTTTTGCTGACGACACCACAGTTTTCCTCCACGCTACGGACTCGTACGAAGACCTCCAGCGGATCCTGCTGGCATGGTGCAAGGCGTCCGGCGCGAAATTTAACCTGGAGAAGACGGAAGTGATCCCGATCGGGAGGCCGGCGTATAGAGCGCAGGTGGCCACGCAACGAATCATGAGCAATGGAAACCCACCGTTGCCAGCGGATGTTCGCATTGCCAGGGATGGCGAGGCCGTCCGCTCGCTAGGCGCTTGGATCGGAAACGGAGTCGACAACGCCCAGCTGTGGAGCCCTGTCCTGGAAACAGTCAGACGTCGGCTGGAGCAATGGGAAAGAAGACACCCTACCCTGAACGGGAGAAGGCTGATTGTCAATATGGAAGTCGCAGGAAGGACGCAGTTCCTTGCCACAGTGCAAACAATGCCGAAGCAAGTCGAAGAGGAGCTGAAAAAGACAGTGACAGACTTCCTCTGGGCCGGAAAAAAGCACCCACGGATAGGGCGTGACACCCTAGCTGCCCCCTTAGGAGAGGGCGGGCTCAAGGTCCTAGACATAGAAGCTCGAAACGAAGCGATAAGCCTTATGCGCCTGAAACGATACCTAGACTTCACCCGCTCGCGACCGCGCTGGGCTTTTGTAGCCGATGTCCTGCTTGCCGGAGCAGCAAAGACCGCCTCAAACAGAGTCTCCCCTGACGCACGCCTGAACGTTTTCCTGCAAACGTGGGAAGTGTCGACGCAGGCGCGAGCTGGCCTCCCGGTGAGCCTGAGGGTGATGATAAAATCAGCAAAGAAGTACAACGTCGAAGTCCTAACCAATAACCCGTCTGACGAGCTCCGGGCAGCAATGCCGGCCTGGTACCATGTCGGAGTCAATCCGGAAGGAGGCAGGCTAGCGCTAAATGCGCAGTCCTATGTATGCCTGCGCACAAAACACAGAGTCTCCACCATCGGAGCGTGCCACGTGATTGCATCAAGGGGAGGAACGCACTCCCCAGCCTCATCCTGCCAGTGTGATCCCTGCAACCAAGACAGGACAGCGCGTGGATGCGAAAACCCCTCGAGATGCGTCCTAGCAGCACAACGGATTCTCGCCGCCCTGCAGCCCAAATGGAAGCCAAACGACCCGGGAAGCGACGACAGTCTTACCTTGACGAAATCGAGGAAGAGAAAGAACGACATTGCGAGAAGAGACCACACCCGCATCATTTTCGACCCCTCCACCGCTGACGGGCCCAGCCCCACTGCTGCCATCCGGGTGTTCTCCAACCTAACGGAAGGAGAACCGTCAGCTGCCACCACACGGCGGCCCCGCTTAGGCTTCCATGTCCCCCAGGAGGCGGTTGAAGTACATACTGATGGCTCGTGCGCGGGCCAAGGCACCACAGACGCTGCGGCGGGCGCGGGGGTCTTCTTCGGAGACGGGGACGAACGCAACCTGGCCCTACGGACCCCTGGTGAGCCGCAATCCAATCAGAGGGCAGAGCTCTATGCGGTGGCGGCGGCGGCAGCTGCGACACCGCCCTTCGCCCCCATGCATATCGTGTCCGACTCGAAATACGTGATAGATGGACTCACGAAACACCTCCCTAGGTGGGAAGACCGAGGGTGGATAGGAGTCACGAATTCAGACCTAATACAAGAGGTGGCCGCACGCCTTCGTGAGAGATCTGCCATCACAACCTTCCGATGGGTGAAAGGCCATTCCGGTGTTCACGGAAATGAAAAAGCGGACGAGTTGGCGGGGGCGGGGGCGGCGAAGCAGCTTGCTGACAACGCCCCACTGCGGCCAGCCAACTACGCTTTCCTGCGGAGGGGAGCGAGGCTCGCCACACTCACGCAATCGATGGCCTATAGAGGGATACTAGTGATAAAACTCCGCGGCAAATCTAGGAAAACTACGACGCAAAACATCAGCATGATCCAGGCTGCCCTGAAACACTCTGCAGGAACTGCGCCGACGGCGGCAAGGATATGGGAAAGCCTCCGTCACAAAGACATTAGCAAACGAGCCCGCGACTTTATGTGGAAAGCGATACACGGGGGGCACAAGATCGGTGCTTTCTGGGCGAAGATTCCCGGGTATGAGCACAGGGCAACGTGCGCCTTCTGCCAACAGGATACTGAGACCCTGACACATGCGCTGGCAGAGTGTAAGGACTCACCTGCGCTGATCGCGTGGACCCTCTGCCGAAAACTGCTTCGCAAAAAAGGCTTCGAGGTCCCCCCACTCTCCGCAGGCTTAGTCCTGGGCGTACACCTCCTGGCCTTAAGCGCCCCAGCCGATAAAATATCGCCCGGACTCCGTCGCCTCCTCCGGATAGCCTTGACTGAAACCTTACACCTGGTATGGAGGATGAGGTGCGCCTGGGTCGTCGGAGACGGGGCCGCCCAGGAGAAGAAACCCTCGAAACGGCAGACAGTCAATGCATGGCACGACATTCTGAACAAGCGGCTTCACCTCGACCAACAGCTGCTGAAAAGACATGGCAAATCCACCCCTAGTGAGGAACTAGTCCGTAGCACATGGAGTGGCCTGGTGGAAGGCGAAGACACTCTCGGAGACTCCTGGATCTGGGCAAAGGGGGTTTTAGTGGGTAGACTCACGCCGGACTCAAGCGACGCGGGCGGCTGACCGCACGTGTCCGCCGGCGAGAGGAGTCCCACACTACAGGCCATAAGCCTGTGTGCGTAAAGCATTTCCTCCGGCGGGTGTTGGGGTGTCCTCCCCATAAACCACTGCAAACAGCCGGGGGCCGGTCGTGAGGCCCTCCCCCGGACTGGCACCGCAAAAAAAAAAAAAAAAAAAAAAAAAAAAAAAAAGATGCCGTCGAGAAGCGCGACTTTTGCAGCGGGCCCGGTCCGGTCGTCCTTTTCCAGCCTTTTCCTCTATCCGGGCGGAGGTTCTGTGCGCGTAGGCGGCCGCTTAGTGGCAGGTTGACGGGAGAGGAAAACACATGGGAGCGTTTGAGCGAGGTACGCGGACGTGCGTTGGGTGAGAGTGCGTTGGCTGGTTCAGGAGATGACGAGACTTGCTGATGCCGTCTCTGCCAGGGTCTCCCCCAGATATGTCATACGGAAGGCGGGCCCGGCATCGCCATCTGTGCAGCTAGAGCGGCCTACAAAGCATTCGGGAGTGGCCGGAGCCCGTGAGGCGGAGATGAGGTGATGAAAGAGCTTTCTGTGGCGGTATGCTTGAGTTCGAGAAGCGACCATGTTTAGAACAAATGGAATCATCGAAAAAAGTCATGACGAGAACACCTTCGTGCGAAGACACGTAAGTAAGATCATAAATACGCTCGCGAGGACGGACCCAGCTCTACCCTACTGCCCTACCCTACGTCACACGAATGACGAGGAAAGTCATGAAGAATCCGATCGCCACGACAATGAGGCTGAGGAGGGTGATCCAGGTCGTGCTCCAGCTCTTCGAGTGGTGGTCGCGCAGGCGCACGCGTTCCTTGCTCATCACGTCGTGGTTGCGCTCGAGCTTCTCCTGCGCCTCGAGCACGACCGCCTTGTCCTTGTCGAGCGCGCCTGCGAAGTGGATGGCGTTCTTCTTGAGCTGCGTCGCCATCTGCGCGAGCTGGGCCGAGAGCTCCTCCTGCAGCGCGGCGGAGTTCTGCATGAACGCGGGTGTGGCCTGTGACGCGGACTTCTCGGCGGCGGCAGGGAGAGAGGGGGGTAGGAGGGTCTCGGAAGGATTGATTGGGCCCCGGGACACCGAGGGAGTAATGGAAGGGGAGAGGATGCGTTCGTGAGCGGTTATTGCTGATGTGTCTTCGGCAGGGAGTAGTGTTGCGGCTGGGTCAGGAGAGCTCTCCGCGACCTCCGACTGGGGCTCTTCCGACACAGTGGGGGTATGCACGGGTGGCGGTGGAGGCGGTATTGTAGGAAGTATGGGGGTCGGTTTTACAACTGGAACTCCCAATCGCTAGTTCAAAGACCAGGTCAATCTTACTCAAAGGCACAGAGACTGGCAGAGCTCACCTTGTCCACTTCAGAAACCATGGCCTCAAGACGATCAAGAGTTCTGCGAAACTCTTCATATTGCCGTAGGGAGGACCTAGCAAAGCGTGCCGTTGGAGCGGTAGCACGAGCACGCACAGACTATACTCACGAGCTGCCCGCATCCTCACTCGATTCCACGCTCTGCAAGAGCTTTCGGGCATATTTCAGTTTCTGAGATACCGCGGGGACGTCAGCGCACATGGATGAGGACAGTTACTGGCGTCGTAACACACATGCAATGTACCCCGCACACGAATCCACGCTGGCGGGTTTGGCGGTGTGGCGCCTGCGTCGTCCGTCCAGGTCTCGCTTGCCACCGTCTTCTCCAACCGGTGGACCAAACGTGCCAGGTTGATGCGGTCGTGCACGGACTGCTCTGTCTGCACCATGTCCCCTGAGTAGAGCGCGCAAGATAGGGAAAGGTTTGCAAGACGAAGAAGCGGCGTGTTAGAGAGCCACCAGGATCCAGGATGGGACAGAGGAACGTGTGGTGTCGTCACCGGGACGCGAGTTGGCGTGGCTGCCACAGTATGGGCGCTTAGATCACTGGATGCAGCGTCGGTTGGCGATCGTGCCGCACGGCGCAGATCCAGCCTGAGGCCCTCGGGCCAACCCTGACTCGCTCAAACTTCGCTACCGCAGCGACCTCCACTCCCTAACGCTATAGGTCGTCGCACACGCGGACTCATATATTCATCTCTGCTTTGCTGTCTTGTCTTGCATACTCGGACGCTTGTATCGATATTGGTTTCAGTGCATCTTGTATCTCTAATCCAGCATGGCTAGAGGCAACAATCGCGGCCGTGGAGGCTTCCGCGGAGGTCCCAACGGACAACCTTTCGGAGGGTTTGGAAGAGGAAATCAAAGGGGTGGTAGAGGGGGAAGGGGTGGAGGTGGTCGCGGCGGTCGCGGTCGTGGTGGCTTCATTCCTCTTGACGAGTTTGATTTCCCAATCCAACAGTGGCCAAGCAGTATGTCGCGGGATCTTTCATGTTCTTGTCGTGGCTCATTGTAATCGCTCAGATAACCCTCCATCTACGCCTCCTCCACGCGGATTCGTTTCTCGAGGTCGTGGAAGAGGACGAGGGTCTCCAATCCCATTTAAAGTTTACAACAACCCTCGCCGAGGACTAGGATCTCCCCGTGGGCGAGGAAATGGCGGTGGCGACGATTTTGATCCAAGATTGGCTTCTAACAACCGTGGCCGCAATCTCAACTCAAAGCTCAACGCCGGGATGTCCCTCTCTAAACTTCTGTACGAAGACCGTCCTCTATTGAAACCTATTACATTCGTCCGCTCCGTCTACACTGCAACCCTGTTTCAACAACAAGATGACATCTTTCTGCCAGTTGTTGAATCAGCAGGTCGGTTTGAAACCCGTCCTCTCCATCCTTCCTGCTCATCGTAGTCTCTTCATAGTTGACGGAGATGAGAAGAGTCACATTCCGACCGCAGACGCAGTCTCACGCGTCTTTATGCCGACCGTGGAAGAGCAAGACGAAGTATATGAAGACGGGGAAGAACAGCTTGAAGAGATAGACTTTGCTGATATCGGACGAATACAGGCTGCAGTTGATGCTGCGGCAGCACAGGGCGGTACACCCGTCCCGGAGGTCAAGGCCGCCGAAGATACATCCACGAGTTTCTTCGTCGACACAACGCCCTCCGTCGCTAATCATATCAAGAAGGCGGAGCAAATACAGGTGAATAAACTCGATGGCGCCCTCGGAGCTGCAGATCACGTAGACGAAGACGAGCCCGATGAGGTTATTGTCTTCGTTGCTCCCCATCCTCGTATCAGTAAATCTTCTGCACCGCCCGAAACCAAGGTTGACCCTGTAGAATGTCTTCCGACAACATCGATCCTCACGGGCATGCAGATCGAGTCTACTCCCGTTGCTGTAACAGATTTCACCGGGATATCTACGAAGGAGACATCTACGCCAGCACCGGGCACCACAGACGCTATTGCTCCCCTGGAGGTTCCTAAACCTGCATTCAAGATTGAACTGGGGACGCTATTCCCTGAAGCCGGACCTTCCTCGTCCAGGCCTCTACAGGCCGCCCCACTAGAGCCTTCTCCGGCTCCAGATCCGTCTGAGCTCCCACCACCGCCCTCCTTCAACGACATCTCCTTCTCCTTCAGCCAGAGGACCTCTGCCGCGCCGGCTGCGCCGAAGCAAGGACGCCGCCTCAACCCCGTCGGCACCCCCCGCTCGCTCCTCAAGCGCGCGCGCCAGCCGCGACGCAGGTCCCTACGCGGATTCGGCACGTTCGGCGCGATGCACGAGGAGGCCCTCCTCCATAACGGACGCGAGCGCGATCCGCGTCGTGCAGAGCAGCGTCGCGGCGATTCGGACGTCAATTTCGGCACATCTTCAGAGGACGAGGGGGGGAACGACGGCGTGGATGAGCTGTCGGTGGGCGTGGGCGGGATGGAGCTCGACGAAAGTATCAACCTAGACGCGATGAAGAGGTTTGTGCACAGTATGGGCATGGAGGGGTCGCGCCATGTTACCATGGACGATATCGCGGATGAGGAGCAGATGAAGAGGGAGGACGAGGAAGAAGATGTGCGCGGGCCGGAGTCGGGTGAAGAAGACGGAGATGACGAGGACAAGGGGACGCTGGGCGATGCTGACGCTGAGCGCTCTCAGGATGAGGAGAACAGCGAAGAAGACGAGGAGGTTGAGGCCGTCATGCGCACTGAAGAGGGCCTGCTCATCGGCGAAGATGATACTCCCTTGTCCCGCCCAGAGACTAGCAGAACGACGAACGGTGAGGTTACAGCAAGCGCGAAAGGAGAACCAGATGCAACAGGCCACGACGACGGCGACGAAGATGACAGCGAAGACGATTATGATGACGAGGACGAGGCTGAGGATGAAACGCCCCGCCGAGGCTTTCAGGCAGAGCTGGCGCGGTTACGCGAAAGTAGTACCAAAGACAAGGGCAAAGGGAAGGCTCGTGCAAACAACGATTCGAGTGACGAAGCTATGTCAGTGCAGATGTCCTGGGCCGATCAGGACGACAGCTGGATTGCCCATATCGATGTGCGCGTTCAATGTCCTGTCAGCTCTTGTCTCAGGCTCACAATTATCTTAGAACATCGTTGCTGAGAACCAGGAGATCTTGGGCAAAGGCAATCGAAAAGCGAGAAAGTACAATTTCAACGCTATCCGGAATGGTAGCTTTGACTCCGACGAAGAGTTCTTCAGCGACTTGCTCCAGCCCGCCCGTACGTCCTTCCTCAATTATTCTCTACTTCGACCGGCTCACGATCGGTTTGCAGCTCGAGGCAAGGACAAGGTGAAAGACCTCCCACCCGAGCTCCAGGAACAGTGGGAGAAGGATCGACAGAAGAAAGCAGAGAACAAGCGAAAACGCGCCCTGGAGCGCCTGATGATCGCCGCGGATCCTATGGCCCAGCACAAGGGCGGAAAGAAGGGCCACAAAGCCATGCTGGCCGCGGTGCGCTCCGCCGAGGACCTCCCCAACCGCGTCGTCGACCTGGTCTCGCTCGAGCAGCAGATCCGGCGCTTCCTCGCCAACGTCGGTGGCCCCGCGTCCATATCGCTCCCGCCCGCGGACAAAGAGACACGGAAGCGCGTACATGAGCTCGCGACGGCGTTCAACCTCAAGAGCCAGAGCAAAGGCAAGGGCGATGGGCGGTACACGACCCTCACCAAGACGTCAAAGAGCGGGGTCGGAATCAACCAGAAGAAGATTAACCGGATCCTGCGCGAGGAGGCACGCAGGAAGAGTACCAGCTGGACTGGCCCCGAGAGTGGGAAGGGGCGGGACAAGGCTGTAGACGTCTCGAAACACCGCGAGGGCGAGGAGGTCGGCAAGGTGCGTTGCCTGCTGCGTTTCCTGACGATGCGACGCGCCCGTGCTGACGCCCTCGCGTTGTTTGTTTTGCATTTGTGTAGGGCGCTGCGAGGATCAACGGGACGAACATCGGCTTCAAGATGCTCGCCGCGATGGGCTGGACAGACGGCGAGCGCATCGGGCTCTCGAACCCCGGCCTCGACGCGCCGCTCACGGCGATCATGAAGAAGACGAAACTGGGCCTGGGGGCTGCGCCATCGCGTTGAGTTGCCGGCCGATTATGAGCGCTGAGCGGACGAGTTCCTGTCGGCGGCCGTCGTTGCGAGGCCGCTGTCGGTACCGCTGTTGTCGTGCTCTACGCGAAGGTACGAATGGGGATGGAGAGATGTCGGCAAGGACGTCGTGCGTTTCTGAGATACCGGAATTTGACGCGCTGTTGGATGAGCGCGACTGCATATACGTAGAACTGTGATATACTTATAGGTTGCTGATATCTAAAAGGCGTCAGGGGGGTTGGAGGAATTTGAGACGAAGCCGGCTGAGCGCCTTGAGGAGAGCCCAATAGACGCCCAAAAGCATGTCCGAGTCCGGTAGCACCGGCGCCGAACGTCTGACTGAACGAACCATCATCACGATCCCTGGCGTACCACACACTGTCTGACCTACCTTCAATCTTGTCGGTTCTGGCCATACTACCTCTGAATTACGAACATGTTCGAGCCCGTACGAGGCGGCACCCGTGGCGGCCAGGCCGAATTCAAGTGGTCAGACGTTTCAGCGGACAAGGACCGCGAGGTATGCAGTCATCCCTCTTCCTCGTGCCAATCAGGCTCAGACCGACCCTACACTCTGTTTTAGAACTACCTCGGACATAGTATCAACGCGCCCACAGGCCGCTGGCAAAAGAACAAGGACATCCATTGGTACCAGCGTGACAACGACGACAGCCGGGAGGCACGACTGGAGGAGCTTAGGAAGATCAAAGAGGCTGAGGCTGAGGCACTCTCCATCGCTCTGTACGTTCTCCTCGTCCTCAGGTATCATCCTTGCCTCTGGAGCTCACACACGTATGTACAGTGGCTTCGGCCCGGGGGGACCCAAACCCGCGGGTGGAGACGGCCCAGCAACCGGAGCGACGGGCGCGAACGCAATCGCGGTGCCCGTCCGTGCCGCGTCTGTCGATGGCTCTCTAGACCCGGACAAGGCAGAGCGTAAACGACAGAAGGCGGCGAAGAAAGAGGATAAACGACTCCGGAAAGAGCAGCGCCGCGCCGAGCGGCGACGCGAGCGGGGTGGGGGTTCGAGCGATGATGAGGGCAGAGATGGGGACAAAGAGCGGCATAGGAGGAGAGACCGTTTGCGGGAGAGAGGAGAGGACAGGGACAGGTCGAGGTCGCCCAGGCCGCGCGACTACGACCGGGACCGGGACAGGGACTGGCGGCGGGAGAGGTCGCGGGAGCGGTACAGGGAAAGAGAAAGGGACGTCGAGCGGTCGAAGACGCCTCCGATGAGGCGGAGGGCGGACGTACATGGCTACGACGAAGGTGCGCGGGAGAGGGAGCGGGAGATGGATCGGAAACGGTGGGAGGACAACGCGAGGCGAGACAGGCCTGGCGCACGATGGGGCCGAGATTGAGGACGGGTGTGCAGTACGTTTGCGCGCTGAATTGTCTGTCGTTATGTTTGATGTGCTCTGAATCTCAGGCTTGGACCTTTCGCTCTGTACTCTATCTCCACCGATGCGCCTCGTGTGACAGCTGACCCGTAGCCGATCAGCTCGAAAGACGTCCATGGGATGCGCGAGCACATATTGCAAGTGAGTCAGATCCCGATCTTTGCATCCTTCGCTGCGGCGAATTTGACGTCCATGTATGTGTTGCCCCCTAACGGCATCTCCAGAAGCCCAGCTCGGTTCCCTGTGCTCGCTAAAAAGTTTGCTCCGACTCGCAACTGCCAGCGACATGCGCTAAGCATCTCGCCGGGTATTTGCTCCCGTGAACCTGTACGTCCATGACGACGGTGGGGCTGGAGAGTCACTGCCAGAGACTGCGCGAGCGTGCCTAGTCGGGGCCTCCAATTGCCCGGCAGGCCCGCGACTCCCCGTCCGCGTCATTGCGCACTCGAGGTCGGTCGAGGTGCGTCCGACCGTCTGTTCCACTCGTACCAGTGCTTACGATGGCAGCTGGTTTCTATACAGTACGGTGCTTCCTGCACCGGCGGTTACTAAACTTGCATCACCCTCCAGATCCAGCCAGATTTTCGCCTTTCGCCAATCATAAACAGACGCTGTTCATGATTTCTGGCGCGCGTTCTCGAGCGCAGCAATTGAACCAGCTTTCAATGGGTCGTGGGCGCGAGAACACACTTACGATGCGCGTCGTCCTGGTCGCTTCGGAGGTACGCAGTCCTCTATCAGCCCTTAATCATACTTACCCGCCAAGCCGACGCGGGACGTCGACAGCCCCACCCGCGACGCTAGCGTCGAACTCCCTGCACTGACCCTGTCCTTCCTTGAAGTTCTCAAATTATTTTCAACGCCCGGGCATCCCGGACCACTGGTTCATTCCGTATTCAATCGCTACAATCCCGCTTCACGACGTACAGCTCGCGGCAGCGCGAGGGCCAGCCGAGAAACGGTACCGCCGACATCCATGCATCACCATCCTCACATCCGCCCGTCCGGAACCCAAGCGAGACGTTCCTCCCGCCCGGTCGGGCCCGTACGCATATGCATATGCGTACTTACACACGCACACCTTCGCTGACGCGGTCGCGATTGCATAACGCGCGCACATCAGCAACAGGACGTCGACGCCTGTCGGACGCACGCGGCAGAAGCGCTTACAGACACTCGGGACTCGGGAGTCTGTCGAAGCTGTGGCGGCAAAACGGCAAGCGGCCTGGAAGAGTGATGCCCCCGCGTCGAGCAGGCGCGCCCCAGGCGCGCGGAGGCTTGTTGTGCCTCTCTGCCCCCCTCCCCCCTGCGCCGCGCGACGTCCTGGCATGCGACGCGGAGCGTTGGAAGTTTGGAACTAATAATGAGTGCGCCGGGCTCTCGTCGCCCGGTGGGCACGCTTGCGCACCCCTGCGAGGCGCGGCGCGTGAACGGTATATGGCGTACCCCAGGGCCTCTTCTCAGATCGGCGGGGGCACGCCGGATGGTGTGGGGTTTGAACTCGTATAGGTAGCGTGCAGGTGAGGGGGTCCAATTCATTCTAGCCTTGGACGCGTGGAGTTCTAACACGCTGCGTTCTGACGGACTGCGTTTTGGACAGGTTCGTCCGCGCGGGTCGTCGCGTTCTGCGCGGAGGCTCCTCGGGTATCGGTCGAGCAGGGCCGAACGGTATGGATCGTCGCGGACTCGGAGATTCGATATGCTTTACATACATGTGGGGTAGCGACCGTAGCGTCATTGCAAGCCGCTTCGCACAGGTGAGTACATACTGGTAAAAGCGACCAAACCGCATACTTACGCTACGGCTCACGCGCATGTGTTTTGACAGGACGCGTTCGGACAGGTCTACCCGTCCATATGCACGCATGCCGTACGTCACCTCCGGCGTCCGAAATCCGGACGCAGGATCCTGCGTCCCGCGGCGCGCCTACACTCGACCCGCTGCAGGGCCGCGCGTTGGTGCTACTGCTACATATGAAAGTTACTACTGCGACGGCGACGGCGACGAACGTCATGCAACCCCCGGAGCGCGCGTCAACGGGCGGGGAGGGGCGGGGCCGACCGAGGAGGGCCCTCGCCACTCGGGAGTCGGGGGTGACCATCCCTTTCGCGGGTGCGCAGGTGCGCGTGTTACTAACCAACTAACTGCACGCGCGCTTCGCTGGGGAGGCGAGCGGACCCGGGCGTGTCGTTGCTCGGGACGGAGCGCCGTTTTCGGTCTTCGGAGAGAGGAGCAACAGCAACAGCAGCAGCGGACTCGGGCTCGGACTCGGGCTGCGCATGCGCAAGGGGTGTACGGGCGTACGTCGCGAACCTTGCCCGTTGGGCGTCGGACGTCGATTCTCTAACACGCGAAGGCACGAAGATGGAGATGAGGGCACACTCAGCTGAGAGGCACGCGCCCGGACGTTCGCGATCCGCGTGCGTGCGGGGGCGCGGTCGCGCCTCGGTCGGGGTGGCGGGGTGGTGGTGGGCCGGGAATGGTTAAATGCGCGCGGCGGTCGGGGTGAGTAAGTGAGTAAGTACAGTGATACGAGCCGCACTAAGAGCCGGAGCTTATGCATGATCAGCAGGGCTACTGGCGCCGGGCGTCGAAGACAGGGTCGGAGTCCGGACGTCTGTACTACAGTGGACAACGCAGGAAGATTGCACGGGGGAAAATTGCGGTTGCAGTCGAGTGCCAGTGGTTGCGCGGCGAGCACTTTGGAGACCGTCCGAGATGCGAGATGGGGTGAGGTTGCGCTCCGGTCGACCGAGGGAAAGCTTGGTTCGACATCAGCGTCGGAGAAGCTCGAGCAGCAGCTTTCCCGACACTGCGATCGGACGACGATGCGACATAACATATATGCACGCACGCACTGCTGGGACCGGGTATACAAGCTGGGCGAGCGGGCGGGACGATGAAACAGGCCCGGCGCAGGGCGCAGTGGGCGTCTGGTGGCCGTGACCGTGGCCGGGGTTCAGATGGGAGCCGCGGGCGTGCGCCCGATGGATGATGACGTCGGGCTGCCGCTGCCAGTGTCTCGGAATCATGGTCCCCATGGAATTTCCAGACGGCCGAGCCCCAACGTTGAGAACGTTGAGCCACGGTGGCCGTGCAGCGCGTGGCAGCTAGCCACGGCGTCTGGCTGCGCGGTCTCCTTTGCGTGACCTTTCGTGCAAACCGCTAGCTCCTCGGGATACCACCTCCTGGGTGCCTCAATAACCTACTCCGCGTCCTAGCGCGACGCGGGGCAGCAACGCGGACGCTTAGCGCGAAGCCTGGGCCGTCCCCGCGCACGCGCGGACTCACCGCGCGTGATGGCGTGCTAATTGGACGGGCGTTTCGCGACACTGACACAACGTCGGCGGCGGGGCGCACCTCCCCCATGGCCACCGACCCGGCGCCTCGGGGGCGATCCCGCCCTGCCGCGGAGGCGACGCGCGGCGGCGAGGACGACCATCGACGGGGGCACGGGCGGCGAGGGCGGCAGGCAGGCGGGCGGGCGGGATCAGCGGGTGAACTGTGCTAGTCGCCGTCGCGCCAACTCCGACGGCACACGCACGGCCGCGCGGTGCCAAGCGCGCCTGTTTCCAAGTCGGTGGGCTCCTCCCGGGGGAGGGGGCCTTGAAGAGATGGCGAGTTCGGAAGGGTAGGCTGAGGTAAAACGTCGCTGGACGCTGCGCGGGGAGCCGCAGTGTTTCGGGTCGGCGTGGTAGGTACGTGGGCGCAGGCGGGTCGCACGAGGTCGCGAGTGGCGACGGTGCGAGGGATACGGAGGGGAGCGGCGGATGAGATGACGGACGGAGGAGAGGGCGCGCCATGGTCGTCTGGATGTGTCGGGTAGGCGTGTTTGGGGAAGACAGGGCTTCTGTTTCGGCGGCGAAGGCGCTGTGGACGCAGAAGGGCAAGGGTCGGGATCGGCCTCCTGCCCGCTTTGGGCTGGGCTCGCAGCAGCGGCGGGGCGAGCGCGTGCGTGGATTTCTGGAAGGCGCGTGCAAAGACGGCGCTGGGCGGCTGGCGAAAGCAAGCGTTGTTGCGTCGTTGTGTCGGGGCATGGGCACAGACGCACGCATGCAGACGCAGGCGTGCATCGCGTCTCGGGAGGCGCGACCGCAGACGCGGGCAGAGGATCGGACGGGAGATCGGACGGGCCAGGGCCAGCGACGGCAGGCGACTGCCCCGCGTCCCAGCCCGTTCAGGGTCGCCGACGTCGCGGCCACCGACGCGCCTGCCGCCACTCCGCCCAATTTGCCTCGTCCTCTCCTCCCATATATATTACCCCCGCCGTCCTCTCTCCCCCCCTCCCCCACCCTCATTCCCCCCTGCCGGTCCGTCCGCGAACGCGACGACGTTCTGTGCTTCCTTCCTCCTCTTCCGCCCTCCGATCCCCGCCCCACTAATACTACTGTTCCTAATTTCTCTTGTTATCTCCGTGTCCCTAATACGACCTCGCTCCTTCCCCTCAAGTCCTCCTCGCCCGCCCCCGCGCCCACCTAGAACGCCCCGCGCAGCACACTAGCACCACCACTACCGCGCGCAGAGATGACCAACTTCGGCCTCCCGTATTTCCTCGAGGACACGACCGGCTCGTTGACCGGCTCCGACTTTGTCGATCTCCACAACCGCACCCACCTCTCTCTCAAGCAGACCCTCCGTGACGCGCACCACACCGCCTTCGTCATCTACGACCTCTCCGCGCGCCCCGGTGCGCGCACGGGCCTCCTCGTACCCCTCGCCACGCTCGACTTTGGGCCCGCGAACGCGCTGGGCACCGTCAAGATCGGTGCAGCCGAACACGTCCCGATGGACAGGTATCTTGTCAGGAGTACGGCTGCGAATGGGTGAGTCGCCGCTCTTCAATGCGCTGGAGGAGAGGCGGGATGGGAGAGGGCGGGAGGGTTGACGCGTGCTGTGGTTATCCAGAAACGCCCGTTCGCGCAAGTTCAAGGCCGCCGACGGCCAGGAGTACCGCTGGACGCTGCACTCCGACGGCGAGTGGCAGGTGCGTCCCCTCTCTCATGCTCCCTGTCACGGCGCGTAGTGCATCCCGCTCACCTTCGCGAACGCGGCTGCAGTGCACGAACGCGCGGAGCGGCTACCACGTCGCGACGTACAGCATGAAGCCCGCCGGCGAGCCCCAATATGCGCGCTCCTCGGGCTGCATGCTCACCGTGGAAGAGGCCTACCCGCACCTCATTGGCGGTGAGTCCGCGTTTCGCGTTCCTTCTCCTCATCCCTGTCCTCCTTCCCCTCGTGCTTCTTGTCTTCCGTCGTTTCGTCCGCTGATGATGATCCATCCGCTTCTGCTTCCTCTCCGTCGCGCGACGCTTCCGTGCGTGCATGTGTACAGAGCTCCTGGCGTCGCTCATCATCATGCGGCACATCGAGAAGCACAACCTCTGAAGCTGAAGTTTTGACCGGACCAAGTCGCGCGTCCCGCGGCCTGCTTCTTCGTCGCGGACATGGGCCCCTGTCGTCGTTTCGACCCCAGCGTGTTCCGCGGCAACCACCGCGACTGCGTCCGCGTTCTGCTCCCGCGCAGCTCCTGTAGGCTTCGATCCCGGTTTGGATCGCGTCGCGTCTTCGCGGCATCCATCTAGTATCCGTGCTTTCCTTCACTCCATCCATCCCTCCGTCTGCCCATCTTCCTGCCACCGCCCCCTGCCCTGCTTCCTCGTTCTATCCATCCGCTCCCGTGTCATCATCCGTATCCGCACCCGCATCCACTTCCACTTCCGCATCGCGCAGTCCACGGACCCCGCCGGTTTCCGGGTCGTGACGTGTCGTCTCGCGCCGTGCATCTCATAGTATATTTGCTACCAGTACCCGCACCAGTACCAGTACTCCGGCCTCGCTCGCATCTATATCTACCTACCCTACCCTACGCACTACGCATACGCTATAATCCCATAATCGCACTCCTGCTACGTCTTCCCGCACTACATATTACGCGTTCTGTCTCACCTAGTTCTCTCCCCTGCCTCCACTTCTAGGGAGGAGGGGGCGGCATCTCCTGCACTGCACAACAACAGCACAACGCACGCTAACTAGCTAGCCGGCGAAAAAGCAATGTACGCATATGTATAGTTGGTACTACCACCCTCACCCTCGCCGATCCACAACCACCCGCACCCACATCCGCGCACGCGCACACACGCCCCGCTACACTCGTACTACTTACGTTGTAGTAGCGTCACCACAACCGCGTTCTTTTCATCTCGTTCCGCTTGCGCACCCCACGACGCGCAGCATGTACGGCGTGCGTACACTGCCTGAGCCAGGTAATGCCTTCGCGGACGACACGCGGACAACACGCCGGACGGCATACACGACGAACAAAAAATAAAAACCACGACCTAGCGAGCGTCGGACGAGCTGAGGACGATCGGACGACCTGCTGCCACCACTCGCCACCGCCACCGCTCGCCCGGAGCCGGCGCCGGCGCCGCTGCGTTGGCTCTCACTTTCTCACTTTCTCTCTTCCTCCTACTCACTCGGCCTGAGCTGCCGGTGCGGATCCGTGGCCGTCGCGTAAGGAGGGCGCGAGCTTGGCGAATCGGAAACGCCTAATACTTAGGCGTCGACGTCATCTGCCGATATTGCCAGTCGCCGCCGGCGGCCTGAATCTTGGGATGTCCACTGGTACACGACGAGCCTCGCGGGGTGTTCGACGGGTGTACATAGTAAGGATGAATTTTCTATTGCGTGCGGTATGGTACGTATCTAACAACCACTCTGAAGTCTCATCACCACAAAGCAAAAGGTGCTTACTCACGATCCCCTCGCCGGAACCAGGGCACTCAAGTCTAATATATCGGGCTGCCGGTACTGCTTATCCACAGTCGGTCTCAGGATCGGATCTACTGATATTTGGCCCAGGAAGCCGGGGTGGGGAGGTGTTCTACGTGGAAGCGGGGCGCGACCCCAGAGCTGCTAAATCCTCGGCTCCGGACGCGGACACACATAACTATGGGCCAGTCTACGCTGGTGGGCCAAACTGGTCCCGCTGACCGCTCTGAGTGTGCACACAAAACAGATACCATTAGAGGCTAGTCTCGGAGTTGCCAGTGGCACACCACGGCGAGCGGAGTGCTTACGAAGTTAGGACGTGCCGGCATGGCCTGGACACGGCGCCGTCCACGCTAGTCTTAGGTCCCGTCATCCTCTTCCCCACTCAGGCTTCCGGCATACATACGACATAAGCATTATCACATCTATACGAAACTCGCTGCGACGGGTAGTATATACACACTAAGAAAAATATGCACCAGCACCATTAATATTCGCGACACCGTGTTACCGCGGCACGCCGGAGAGCCGCCGCGCGGCTCGCAGACGGCCGCGGTGGTTAAAACCCAGCGGCGACGTCGCCGCCAGGGCCGCGTGCCGCGCATATGTACATACATCCTGGACCTACGGCTCGTGTACGTATGCGCGCATACGTACATATGTGAAGGTGTGCTACCCCCGTGCGACGGAACCATGAGATTGGAAAAATACATAGGTGATTGCTACCAACGGACCGAAGCTGGTACAGTGGTACTCCGAGATGGCTGCCACTTCGGCTTCAAACTTCAAGGTCCGCCATTCGAGTTTCATGATAAGTACGACGGGTTTCAGCGGGCGCGAGGCCGACACTGACGCATGCTCGGCGTGTGTGTTTAGAGAAGTATGTATATGCCACGGAGGTATGGGAGGTCCGGGAAGACGTGTGTGCATTCATCTGTACCAGTCAATAGGCACGGGGTCTTTACAACAGGTTCAGACTCCGCGAATCCGCCGAATGAGCTCGGACACGAGGAACGTCGTGGACGGCGGGTGGGAGGGTGCGGACGAGACGGCGTGCGTGATGTCGTGATAACTCATGTGAGACAGTGAAACAGGACAGCGGTAGTACATGCAGGAAGACCTCTGAGGAGAAGGAAAAACACCAGTGAGATAACTCGATGCCGGGAAACATCGCATAACGTGCAAATCCCCCATGACACCCGTCCACCCTTCCCTTTCCCCCGCGCAAGTGTCAACAGGCCAGGGTCTCAGCACTCCGTCCTCGGCGCGAACGGGAACTTAAGGTTCCCCTCATCGTCGTAAATCCCGTACCCCGGCTCCTGGTCGTCCGAGTAGATGTGCGCGAACCAGCCGATGCCGCCGCCCACGACGGCCTTGAGGTCCTCGCAGTGCTGGTCGAGGAGGATGTAGTAGCCGTGCTCGTTCGGCACGTCTGCGACCGCGTCTGGGCTGTTGGGCTGTACGCTGGGCGAGGTGACTGAGGGCCAGCCGTTCTGCGGAGAGAGATGAGTATAGAGCGGATGCGGGATTAAGGGTAGTTAGGAACGTACTTCGTCGAAGTACATTTTCTTGCCGTTCCCGTGGTCGATGAACCAGTCGAGGTCGCGCGTGACGAGCGGCCACGCTTGGTCCGCTGCAGAAGAAGGAAGTCTCGTCAGTGCCTCCAGAAGAAACGAGAAAAAAGCAGACTCACAGGTCGACGCGTCCTGGTCAAAGAACGGCAACATATGTATATTAATCGAGTCAATCGCATCCAACACGTCCTGCGCCCCCCCGCGCTCCTGATACCCATACGCGAGCTCCGAAACGGTGACCGGGATCCCGAGGCTGGACAAGTTCTGCTTGGCGAGCAGGACCTGCTCCGCGAGCTCGTCGTGCGGCAGGACGCCGTCGTAAAGCGGCTCGGAGCCGAACTGGAGCACGCGCGTCACGAACGGCGCGCGCGGGTTCGCGTGCAGCGCGGCGAGGAGCGTGTCCCGCCGGCCGATCCAGACGTCGTCCAGGTTGAAGCCGAACTGGTTCGAAGAGGCGGGCGATTAGCGCAGGGCGGGGACGGGGGCGGGGAGCGAGGAGCGGCGTGGACGTACCCAGATGAGGGCGTGGACGCCCAAGGCTGGTTTGACGTGCGTCAGCGGGAGAAGGCAAGAAGACGTCGGGGAGAAGATGCGCACTGTTGGCCCACGCGGCGTCGACAATGTCGTCACTGAAAGCGGCAACGAAGGCGCGTATGTCGTCAGAAGCGTGCGTGGCGGCGCTGGAGGCTGAGCTTACTAGAAACCGTCGCGGTCGCAGGCGCCGTAAAGGCGGACGTAGCGCGAGTGGAAGTGGTTCCGGATGTCCGCGAACTCCTTGTGCAGCTGTTCCCTACTTTGACCTGCGCATTCTCAGTCAGCAACACGCGAGAGTTATAAAGCTCGGGCGTCCTTACACGCTGTGACCTCGTAGCTGAACCCGACGAACGCATATTCCGTCGTCGGGTCGCACCACCACCCCGAGCGGTCCGCCGGCGTGTCATGCGGCATTTTGAACCCTAGCGCGGGGAAGCAGTGCGCGCCTGCACTTGAGTCAATCGTTACCACCACCTTCGCGTTCGCATCCACGCTTAGGTGCGCGAGGGGCGAGGGCGCCCCGAGCGCAAGCCCGGAGAGCGCAAGGGCGCACGTGAGTGTGAGAAGCGCCATAGTCGGCAAGCGGCGGATAAACCGTGGAGAGTGAGAGTGAGACCGGGGAGAGCCTCGGGTAAGACGGGCGGTGGATGGGAGTGGATGGGGGAGGAGGGAGCGTCCTTCCGGACACGAGGGGACCCGCCCCAGCTGCCCGCAGCTGGCGTATATATGCCGCCTGCGGCCTTCGAGGGAGTTACGGCGATAGCCCTTCCGGAAGAAGGTCTACCTAAAGGGCGATCAGCAGTTGCGGCGGAGGAGAGCAGCGCGCGGGGCGAGTGCGAGTGCGAGTGCGGATGCAGAACGGACCGGCGGCGTCGTCAGCGTGCGCTGCCAGTGCGAAGCGCGAGCTAGGAACCCGCCTTGCCGCCTATGCATTGTGTATAGACACGAAAGCCCTCGCGCGGGCTCGATTCGAACGGAGGCTGGCAGATGGTCAACGGGGCTGGAAAGAGAACCGGTCGACCACGAGATCGAAGTGGTCTCGTACCCAGCCGTGCGGCTACAAAGTCGTACGTCTGGGTACGAGACCAGATCGAAGATGCCGTTCAATTAGCCGCCCTCTTCTCGCGATCTGATTGCAGTCGAACCGCGTATTGTCCCCTCGATCCAGGCCCGCCCCCACAGGAGGACCGAGGAAGCAGGGCGGGAACGACCTCGGGACCTGGGGGGAAGACGCCCCGCGCGCATGGCGGGGGCATATCAGTGTGGTCGACGCAATGCGCGCGGACGATTCGCCGGCACATGGACGCGCGAAGAAGGCGAGTAGCCGCATGGACGGCGGACGAACGCGCGTCACGCGCCCCATGTCGTCACATCCCGACGCGATCACGAGGCCGTGACCGAGGCGGCATATGGCCTGTACTGCTCGCATTGGGCGAGAAGTGCTTTCGGACTCGGAGGCAGCACTGGCAGGGGGCGGGAGAGAGAGAGCAAAAATACATTGGTATCGCGGCGTCAGTGTCGTTATTCCGGGCCTCGTACACGTCCGTAGGAGAGCCTATTAGGAAACCAAGGAGGGAAACTCAAAAAGACAGGAAGAAAGGCGCGATCGAGCATCGCGGTCGGAGATCGGGGCCGCGCAGAGGCTAGTGCGCCGCAAGATGGGACGGGTCAATGCCGAGCGGCAACATGGTATGGTCTTGCAGCTCCGCCGCAGGCCAGGTCGTCGACTTCATCTGGGACCGCCGACAGCAGGATTGAATAACACAGTCAAATGGTGTAGAACACGATTATGCCCACCTTTGCGTTCGCATCGCTCGCAGCTACCAGGTTCATGTGGTCGGGAACATCTCCGGCATTCTATTCCGCTAGATCAGCCCAGCGTAATTGCATAAGAGAGAAGTTTGCGCTCACAAATTCGGACTCCTCCAGTTCCCGGAACGTCAGTAAGAGGTCCATGGGTATCTGTGTCGGGAAGACGAGCGCGTGCACGGTGGGCGTGAACGGGCGCGAGGAGGCGGCCTTACGCGCCAAAGCCTACGTCACAAAATCACAACGTCAATCGGGCGTTCCGATCCTTCGAAAGTACAGCAACGTACCTCCGCAACGGAGAGCGCGAGACGAATCTCGAGCCGCCGGCTGCGAGCCTCGCTCCCGACGAGGACGAACAGCTCCCACACGCAGTCGACAAGGAACACCGAACGTGCAAACTCCGCGGGAGCCGGGAAGCCGGACACAGCGCGGACCTGCGTACCCGCAGCGCATCGTCAGACCACAGCAACGACACACGTAACCGAAACGAGGAGGACATAACGGGGGGAGCGAGGAGTGAGGACTCACCGGCTCCTTCTGCGCCGCGTCGACGGCCCACACGCGCGGATCGCCCGCACCCGTGCCCGCATCCGGGTCCGCGCGCCAGCGCCAGTAGTCCGCGCGCGCGTAGTCCCCGTCCCCAAGGACGGCCCAGAACATCTCCTCCGCCTCGCTCTCCTCCTCGGGCAGCTCGAGCACGGCGTCCGGCGACGGTGCGAGCGCGTGCGCATACGCGAGCGCCGCGGCGTGCTCGGCGGGTAGGGCGCCGCGCCCGTGCCAGACGTAGAACGTCCCGAGGATGGAGACGCAGTAGGAGTAGCCGGAGCAGAGGTGCTTGACACCCTGTCACGATGGCCGGTCGTTAAGTGTCAGGGTGAGAGGGGAGTGAAGGAGAGGGACGCACGATGTCGAGCTCGTCGATGTAGATGAGGCCTTGGAGAGAGCGCACGAGGTGCATCGTTGTGTTCTCCGCGCTCCAGTGCGCCCGCGTGCCTTGCCTTGTAGCGAGCTGTCCTCCGAGCACAGAAACGAGCTCAGGCGGCTCCCTCGCCTGCTCGACGAAGATCTGTACAGCATGTACCCGCTTGAGATCCTTGTAAATGCACACCCTCAAACTGGCACTCACCGGAGACGCGTTGTACCTCCTCGCCAGTTCCTGCACCTTCCTCCGCTCTTGCTCGCCACTCTGTGCGCGCCGACCCTGCCACGCCCACACCGTCGTCGACACGAGCCCGCTCGACTTCGCCTTGGCGCGGTGCACAACTGCAAGCGTTTCTGCGTCGTAGAACACGTGCGCGTCCTTTGTCACCGCCGTCGCACTGCTCCCGGCGATGATCATGACCTCAACGGAGATAGTGCTCACGTCGGGGTCGGGAGTGTAGGCAGCGCGGGAAGCATGGTAGAGCGCGTCGACGTCCACGCGCGGGAGGGGTTTATCGTCGTGTACTGATTGCGAACGTGAGAGTGCGTTTGGGGGAAACTGATTGTGGAACTTACCAAGGTGAATGACCTCATCGCGAGGAGGCTTAGCCTCAACCACCTGTGCAACCTCAGGGACTTCCCTTAGCTCCTCGGGTATCTCCGCCTCGTCTAACGCCTTCGGGTCGGGCGCAGCATCATTCTTCAGCGTACTCACTGGCGAGGGCGCAGGCGTCTTCTCCTCTTCCAGCGGCGGGAGGATGAACGCCGAGTACCGCTCATAGCTCGACTTGCGCTTCTCCAGCGGTGGCGCCGTCATCGTCTGCGTGCGCGCCGTACTATGTGCCCCGTTCACCCCGTTCGTGCCACGCACGCCGTTTGCGACTTCAGGCGCGGCGGGAGCGGGTGCGGGCTGCACCGTCACGCGCGGGCCCCAGTTCGCAACCAAGTTCTTCACGCTCGGCGGGACGTACTCTTCTTCCTCCTCTTCCCCTCCACTCGCTTGTCCCTTCACCCTCTCCTCTTCCTCCTCCTCCTCCCTCGCAGCCTCCGCCGCCTGCCTCACCGCCACCTCCACGGGCGACCAGCCCCCCATCACCCCCGACGCCGACCCCAACCCCGACACCGTCGCGGACGGAGAGGAGACCGGGGTCTCCGCCGCGGACGACGACGACGACGCCTGCCGCTCGAGCTCCTCCTCGAATGCCTGCGCGACGTCCATCACCCGCGCGCGGTTGCCCGTGCTCGGGATGCGCGTCGGGCGCACGGGGCTGGGTGGGGCGCTCCCCCTCTCCCTCTCCTTCTCGCCTTGCTGCTGCTGGACCGTGGGCGCCGAAGGCGTCCGCGCGGGCCCGAATGGAGTCGGCTTCGCGCCGACTGGGGGCCGGTTGGGGCGTGCGCTCGCGTCGGCCTCGTCAGAAGGCTTGGTGGTGACAGAGGGCCGGGTCGGCGCATCAGGCTTGGTGGGCGGAACGGGCGCGGGGGAGACGGAGCGGCCGTGTGTCGCAGGCGGAGAAGGGTATTGCGATACCGGTGAAGTCGTCCGGACGTTCGTGACCACCGCCTGGGGCGCCTGGGGCGGGGAGAGGGTGGGCAGGGGGCGTTTCTGCCCAACAGTTGAGGCTTGGGCGGGTAGTGGTCTTGTTGCAGGCGCCTCACCAGCGGCTGGGTATGTCGATACGCTCGGAGTCGTAGCCGCCGTGGTGACGCTCTTGCCCTTGCGCGGCTTCTTCGCGCGGTCCTTGGTCGGCTGCACGCAGAAGGGTGGCGCATCAGCTCCCGTCGCATCGCACGCACGGAGACGGAGGGGACGTGGTGGGCATAGCAAAAATGGGAGAAACGCGAATGTAGATTGGCGAGGAGCGGGAGAGAAAACGACAACAGCGAGCGTGTTACTAAAAGGAACGCACATGACTGAGCGGCTTCCCTGCCGCCGCTGCCGTGGTGGGCAGCCCCGCCTCGCCCCGCTCCTGCACCAATCCTCCGCTGGTCGTCCGTGTGCGCACCCGGAGCCCGAGCTCGTCCACCTCTGTCGACGCGCGCTGGGATGCTGGCGGCGACTGTGCGGGTTGGTCTCCGGTTTTCGTCGGCTGGATGTAGGTAATGACTGTCTTCGACGAGCCGAGCCATCCTTGGAAGTTCGGGTCGGTGACCGCAGAAGCTGCCCCAACCGAATCGCCTGTGCGCATCGTACGAAGTGAAGGCATGGACGATTTGGGCTTGAGGGATGGAGCCGGTCCGGGACCGTCCTTCTTCAATGGTACGCTGTAGGAAGACGTTGTAGGGGACGTCTGGGCGGGCTCGATGGTGAACGACTTCCGCATTTGCATAGGCTTGGGCGAGATCACGAGTGGCGGAGTGGGAGTGCTGCCGGTGTGCTGCCAGCGGTCCATAACCGAGCTTTGCCTCTTTCCAGGAGACAACGGGGTCGTCGTCCGCTCGGGTGTAGGCGATGCCTCCGGCGTGTACTCAAGTGCGGCGCTCTTCTCGACCATGTTCTTGACAAAACCGCGGCCCTTCAATCGACTTAGACTAGGCGTCGGCTCCTTCGATGGAGGTGGCTTGAGGAATGCCGGGGAGGGATTGTTGGACGGCGGCATTGGCGGGCTGCCGAAGGGTGCACGAGGTGTAGGTTGTATGGGACGAGCCAGGCCGGGCAGGGCCGCTGGCGCTAGGGACTGAGCAGGAGATGGCGTGCGAGGCGTAGCCGACACTGGACGGGGTGCTGGGGACTTCGAGCCTGACCCTGTGCTAGTACGAGGAGTAATTGGGCGGATGATAGTGGGATTGGGCGACTTGGTCGACAGCCGGGGGACCGCATCTGCCTTGGGCCTCATCGTGGACGCCTCTGCGGGGAACGTCGGCTTCGTGGGCGACGGTCCTGTTGGCGTGCTGATCGTGCGCTGTCGCAGGGGGACCGCCTGCAACGACCCGGTGTAACTCGGGGCCACGACCTCACGCTCGCGCTCCTGCGTCCTCTCCACGACCGTGCGGACGGACGTCGGAGCGGCGGGGGTGCTAATACGGCGGTCCCTCTGGGCCGATACCGACGAGCCCGGGGAGGCCGCCGACTTCGCCTCTTCTTCGCGGATTGCACGCGACACCGCGGACGCGCTGCCCCCGCCGGTCATGCCGGGCATCGCGACGCCCCCTCGCCCGAAGATGGGATGTGGGGCCGAGACGTGCGTACGCTGGTCGAACTGCGTCGGGTCGTGCGCGTCCTGCTGCGGGGTGTGCCGCGTGAGCCGCGGGCCAGTCGCCTTCCCGCCCATAAACGCTGCGAGAGAGATGGCCTCGCCCGCTCGTGGAGCTTGCGCAGGTTGGAGAGGTGTCGTAGAGAATATCGACGAGGAGTCAATGGTGGGTACGGGTGGTTTCGTCGGCTTCGGCTGTGAGGCAGGTGGAGGGGTGTCCTCGCCCATGAGCCTCCGGAGGGCATCGTCCTGGTTTCGCTGTCTGTCTCGTGTCGCGAGTGGGTCGTCGCCAGGTGTTGATCGATCGTCGGTCTTCAACGCGGAAACAGCAGCACTTTGAGCTGCTCACAGACTGTCTCAGCGACCGAGCCCCCCCAAAACGAAACTAGCCACACGCGACACAGATGGCGGAAAGAAATGCGCAGAAAATAGCCAAAAATTTCACTTACAGAGATCCACGCTGCTCGTGCGGCTGCCCAAGTTCGTGCTCCGGCGCATGCGAGCCTTGCGGGACGCAGCGATCTCCGCCTCGAGTCGCCGGGTCTCGGCCTCCTCATCCTCATCGACCTGCTTCTGCATGGCCTTGATCTTGCTCGTCCACTCCGCGAGGGAGGCGTCCTGCTTGGGTGGGATGCTCATCGTGCTCCTCCGCGCCGCGCTGGAGGGCCGGGGGATGTTGTCCATCTGAGTCGGGTGTGTGCGTCGGTTCGTTGCTGGTCGTAGATCTTGTTGGGTAACAATCTGGAAGGTCGGTCGTGCGTAGAGGCGTGGTGGATGGAGATCCTAGATATACATGGAGCGTCGTGGGAGCGCGATGGCGAAGCACAAGAGGACGAAGCGGGAGACGGTGTGGTGGCGACGATGAAGCGTCGATTCTCGATGACGTCGGCCCTCGTCTCGACCACTGCGCTCAGCACAAGTGCCACAGGCGCCCATTGCTGTCGCGGGCATGGCCCGCTCGTCGCACGCCTCGGGATATCCCACGCAATCATTCCAAACCGCGAGATCCAAAAACAACCGTCATATATCTCTTCGTGGTCATGAAAATATTCAACGTATCGCATCTGCGACTACTGGAAGCAAACTAAGCCTAAGCTATGTACTAGCTACGCGCATACACTTGCGTCCGAATGTCACTGCAAACTGACTCAAGCTGACACTCGTAAAATGTCCATGAAAGGTCCTCAGGTATCCAGATCCCGAGACGTCCCTCTACAAGCTCATCACGCAGTTCAAAGCAGGACCCACGTGAACGTAGAGAGCATCGTGCCCGCCGCCATCGCGAGGTACACGCGCGGGCTCACCTGCGCCGCACCGCTGCCGCTGCCGTCGCTCGAGCCCGTGCTGCCAGTCGAGCCAGACGTCGTCGCCGCGGCGGAAGCACCAGAGCCGGAGGCAGCTGCGGTCGGGGCGGCGGTCGCACTCTCGAGCACGGTGGACGTGCCGGAGAAGGAGGCGACGAACGTCTCGTTCTTGGTGGAGAAGACCTTGACGTAGTTGATCTCCATGTATGCGTCCGTGTACTTGGTGCCGTTATTGATCACGTTGTCGACGTACTACGCATGGAGAGCAAAGAGTGTGAGAATACTAGAATGAGCCACGCGCGGATGAACTTACGCAAGCGGACGCAGAACCATCGCCACCGCACTGAGATTGGTAGATAGAGGGCGCGCCAGCCCTGTGAAGAATGGGTGGGTCAGTGACTGGCGCACACATAGCATTGTGAAGTCTACATACCAGTCACCGCAGAGGGTGATATCGAGAATGAGTTGTTGAGGGCCGAAGTTCGACGAAATGTCACATCCGTCGGTGGTATATTGCGCAGAAGGCGTGCCGAAGGTCGTGACGTCGATAGAATCGGCCGCGTTAGTGACGGCGTCGGGAATGTCGCTGCGCTACAATGATCATGAGCGACCGCGGGCCGTGGTACACGCGTATTCCACGTACAGTCCAGAACCAGATGCTGAAACGTGTATCAGAAAGTGCGCTGTAATCGCGTGGAGCTCAGAAGGACTCACTTGATACCGGTGGTGTCGAACTGGGCAGCCCAAACACCTCCGCCGGCGTTCGAGAACGAGTCGCCGTAGCTCTTGTCCGACTTGTCCTGCGCCGTGCAGCCCGAGGTCGTCGAGCAGTTGGTGCCAGACTGGGAGCACGTGCCCCCGGTGTGGATGGCCATCTGGTTGTTCGTCATCAGGTTGATGCCCTCGAGGATGTCAATCTCGCCTTGGTTGGGCCAGTTGATACCAGACGTCCAGAAACTGGGCCAGACGGAGCAGCCGTAAGGGAGGTGGGTCGCATCGAAGACAAAGACGGAGCCGATGTCGAAGTAGTCGGAAGTCGCAATGCGGACAGAGTTGCGCTTCTCGTTGTAGGGCACAAACGAAGTGTCGTCGACCTTGAGAACAGCGTGGCCCGCATCGTTCACGTACGCAAGTTTGCCCGAGGTTGCGGTAGATTGGTTAACAAAAGTGACGTCGCCTACATGAAGACATTTCAGTATTGAGGAAACACTCCGTTGCAACGGCGTATCGAATGGATATGTACGGGAACACGGCAATTTGAACCTCCTTGCCTGGCGGTTGGCTACACCGCTCGACAGCCCGAAACGTATCGCAAGGATGACGTCGTACAACCGGCCACCGACTCTCGGACAATGTGTTTGGCTCCGCGGCGCACCGGGGCAGGGGAGACTGGCTCTCCGCAGCACTCTGCCACACAGCAAAATCCTTTCCCACCCGCGAATAGCCCGGGAGAATGTTACCCTTCACAGTAACCTCACGCCTCGGAATGTGTGCAGATCGTCGAATAGAACGTACCGTTGGTCAAGTTATCGTAGTTTCCGTAGAAGTCCCATCCTGTGAAGAAGCTGGTGCCGGAGTAGTCCCTGATTAGGTTGTATGCCGCATAGGCGGGAGCCGTGGCGTAAAGAACGGATGCTAGCTGGATGGCTGAGCGCATGCTGGTATAGAGACAGGGTCACAAAAGAGCAGCAGGAGGGGGGACAGAAAGGCGGACGTCGGGGTACGAGGAGAAGAAAAGTCTAGAGACCGCAGGCGGGCCGAACGCTTGTGGGCTGAAAAGGCCGTATGGTCGAGAGCGCTTCCGATCTCCGAGCCAGGACAGCTTCGTGTTCCGTGGCGGTAAACAAGAGTTTGTACCCGAGTCGGAGCCTCCGGCACCAGGCCTGGTACGCATGGCGACGACGCCGGAAGTTGGACGAGTCATTGATCTTGTCCAGCCTTGCTCCACAGACTGCCTTCCACTCTCACTATGGCCCTACAGGCCGCCCTGAGGAGCCGCCGGAAGTTACGCAGCTCACGACGAGTAAGTATTTTGTTATATTGACCGCCGAGGCACTCGAGCAACCACGACACGCTGATCGACAAGGCACTCATGACATTTGCTTGAACGGATTTGCCTTACGTACGTTCCTTATTAATAATATTATTATAGATGCTCGCAGAACGCCGGGAGGCGTGGCGTGGTCCTGGATACGGCGTCCGGAATATCCAACGTCGGCCCTTTGCACAAATTGCAACTGAAAGTCCCCTTCACAAGGCGACCGTCGAGGCATGAGTCTTCTAAAGCGCAACATCTTCCTCGCTGGCTCATCGTTTCAATCGTGGTAAAGTTGGCGCGGTGCGGTTCGCACGCGTCCACTACCCACGTGCTTTCCCCACGGAAACAGTACTCGGAGGTCAGGATTGCGCGTACTTTCGGCTGGCTGCTTGCGCTCATCCAACAGGACAACAAACACGATGCACCTTCTCTTTGCTATATCAGCTGAGACGGCCATCGTGCGCTAGGTGGCACAACCTTTCACCTATGCTCTCATCCTCCGTCTATCGTGCTCGTCATGCCGCCACAGCGCGGTCACTATTCGTCCAGCGCCGCAGCCTTTCAAGTTCAGGCCACATTATGCGTGCTTCCCGCGCTGGACTCAGGCAAAGCTCCTTCGCACATCTCTTCGTAGGATGGGTGGCCGGCGTGGCAACCGTAGGCGTAGCGAGTGAGTCTCGGCTCGCAGGTAGTTTCGGAAACTCGATGCTGACACCACGATTGGCGGCTCGTCTCTCCTAGCGTATGCGTACTATCATCTCTCTGGGGCCAAGGCAATCGTTGACAAGCTCAAAGGGATGAAGGAGCGCTATTTGGGCGCGAGAGCTACCGCAACGGAACAGGCTCAAAACGCTCGCGAGCAGGCCGATGTCGCGACGGCTGCCGCAAAGGAGGCAGCTCGGGAGAAGGCTGCTGATATTCGCGAGCGCTGGAATGCTCGTCGCTCAGGCGGAAAGGCAGAGGGAAGCTAGAGGACACCCTTCGTGGCGTAACTGACTATCGTTTATATTGCAATTTGCTATGAGGTTTGCTATCGTGCTGTACTGGATTGAAGTACTTTACCTCCGAACTCTCGGTTTTTTTGAATGCACCACCACTTTTCTCATATAAATGGGATATGGCGTTCTGTAGTCGTACCCGAGTATGAGTACTGGCTGTCTGTACATGTTAGTACCTCTGCAACATCCCGCCAAGATACACATCGCAAAATTTGAAGCTCGAATTTGAAGCTTGAAATCCCGGGCGACTCGGAAGCCCGGACCGAACTTAGCGGAATTGAATAAGCGCCTGCCACGCGGACTGGCTTTTCCTGTCGGATGTCGACTCGACCGTCGCTACCGTCGCTTGAAGGAAACCATTCACTGAGCATACTAACCCTCAGTACCTCGTCTGGACTATCTCCCTATGATATTGTTCTTCGACCAAAGCCTGCCAACCTACCTTTGTCTTCAATATTGTCAATACCCGCTGCCATGATCGTCGGCGTCAACAATTCTAATCACAGGGGCAGTCTCCCTGGATTCAAGTTATTGTTTCGACTTCGTTTCTGATAATGACAAGATGCGTGGTGAGTACAAGTGTGCGACGAGGCGTGTCAGTGAACAATTGCCTTGAGTTAACGTATTCGAGCAATAGACAATGTGCGGGCCGGGATAAACTCTGCGTTGGTTTGTCCGGCCGTCAGACCATTCAAGTTTGGCCGACTTCCGGTGTCTCTACCATTGGCAAGAACATTCCCGGGCCGTTCCTCTGCGTGCTGCAGGGGATGCCTGGACCCCTGAATGCATATCGTCCGCTCACAGTCGTTGTCTAAGCGAAAGTCCTTGAAGGAGAACATTGCAAAGCTGTACCGGCTCGCCTCCCGCATCCTCCTGATCTGTGACCGAGGCGTACCGATGTCCATCCTCCTTACCGTGGTTTCTTGTAGGCGCACATAACAGAGGACATCTTTCAACGAGAACTCGATAATTATTGGTCGGTGTCGTCAGGCAGACTCTTGTTCGCTGTCCTGTCTGACGTAGTCGCAGCAGCATTCGAACATATAAATCTCGCAGGGTGAACGCTCCAGCGCCAATTTTCAGCAAAACGCTTTGGTCGGCCACACCGAGACCACTGTAGAAGAAGCTTCTGAGTTCTGTGGCGATACATATACCAGGAACGCCTCTCCGTCCTCTTTTTTGGCCACCTCCCTCCACCTCTACCACCACCTCGTCTCTTCTACTACTACTATGAGCTCCTCGCTAGAACAGATCGTAGAGCAGCTCCTTTCGCCTTTGGCTTCGTCGACCGCAAGCATATGGTCAGGATGGCGCGCGAGTACGGCGCTTCCGGAACAACAAGCCGGTGGCTCCATCACCACAACATCCCTTGACAATAGCAACCTTGTAGGTGGGGAAGACCGGCCCAACGGACAGCGACCCTCCCTCCCACCTCTATACCTCCCACCTCAGCTCTCGACATTGAGGGAGCTTCTGGCCGACATCATCTCCCTTCCGCCGGAAGAAAACCACCCTAATCCGATATACGGTGAACTTTCCGTGGACGAGCGCATCGCGTACGCGTATCACCACTATGACATTATCAAGGAGGAAGAGAGAGAGCGCGAAGAAAAGGCTCGCGAACTAGAAAGTCAAAAACAGCTCGAGGAAGCCCATCGGTTTGCGGGGCGACTGGCCGGCCTTTCGCCCCCTCCTCGAGAGACAGCAATACCCTCCTCATCACGCATACCCCTCCCTTCCACCGCCGCACAAGATACTACACAATCGCAAGTGTGGAAGGAATACAGAAACTCCACGGGGCCGCCCGAAGAGCGGCACCGCGATATACCCAAGACCACCCTTGGCTCTAATTCTAATCTACCCAAGACTACCCCACGTCCTGATTCTCGTCCTAGACCTAGCACAGACAGACCCCAGATGGGACCGTGCAAGGAACAAGGTATGAGTTGTGCTCTGACCACATCCTTCGCGTCGCTCACGCTCGATCCCAGTGGCACCCGCCGCCCCCGGTCCCGGCCCAACCACATCAGCTGCCCCGAGCGACCCCCGTCGCGCCGCCGCCGTCATCGCCGCCTCGGCCAATCCTCAATCAAAGCGCACCGACCAAACACCCGCACCCCTTCGCGCTGACCCACCCGCCGTTACACCTACGCCACGCGCCGTCAAGCGCGCCCGCGACGACGACGAGGGCCCGAGCACTGCCGCACCAAAGAAGCGATCTCGCGCCGCCAAGAAGACCGCCCCCGCCCCCACCCCCGCTCCCACCCCTACCCCGAAGCCGACAAACCGCCCGGCGTCGTCAAATGCAGGGCCGTCGAATCAGCGCTCTTATGGTATGGGTACGTCTACTCGATTCTGCGCAATTTCGCACTCGACGTTCTAATAGCCATCAACGTCGGTGTAGGACCCCCCGCTGTACCCGGTGCGCATGGCGCTCGAGCCAGCGGATCGGCCGCCAGTTCGAATGCCATGGCTGGCGCGCCGCGACCGCCCCTCAGGGGCCATGCAAACGGGTCGAACGCGCAGGCCTCTCGGCCGGCGTCGAGGGTCGATCTGCGGCGACAACCTGTACATCCGCAATACGCCATGTTTCCTCCCATGTACGATGAGAGTCAGATGTACGGCGCTGAAGGTAACCATCCGTTGTGTCTACCAACGTCTCCCCGTTGAAGTGATTAGCAGTGCCCATGATGTACCCCCACGGTGTCGGGCCAAGCTTCCCCCAAGATATGGTCCCGCAACACACGTTCGGCCATCCTTCTCAGCTTGGCATGGTCCCACAACCTCCTTTCCATCCGATGAGTGCCGCCATGGCTTATCCTCAGTACGGTACGAGCTACCGCGACCAACCGTTTGTATCATGTCTTATGTCTTCCTAGACTACGAAGAAGCATACTATCCCGGTCCCATGCCCGGCTCCGGCAACCGCACTATCTACGGGCAGCAACTTCCACCTAACATCCCGAGCCACCGCGCAGCCTCAGCCCAATCCGCCCACTTCGCACCTGAACTTGGTGCTGCGTACAGTGCGCAACAAGCTCCCGCCACATCCAGAGGAAGGGGCGCAGCGCGCGAAGACCAGCGACAACAACGGCGGCCCGCACCTTACGCCGTTCCAGCCCGGGGAGTCCCCCCAGTGCCCGCGCTGACAGACGACGACGCGAGCGACCGCGAACGCGGCAACGGCGGTACGCGCTCGAGGGCCTTGGCTGGAGAGTCGAGACGACGATGCTGAGGACGGGTGTGTGCAGGGAGCAGCAGTGGGCCGGTCACGCCGAAAGAGGAAGCGGCTGACCTTGAGGCCGCGAGGTTCATGGGCTACGTGGGCTTGCCTCGGGATGCGGAAGACTTGCCGTTGAGTTTCTATAAGGAGCTGCGGGAGTTGGCGAAGGATGCTCAGCGGAAAGGTGCGTTGAGATGGTTGAGATGGGGGTCAGGCTACAATCTGACCGCTGCTATAGGTTCCTTTGTGGCGGGTGTGCCGTCCTATCTCGGTTTAGAGGACGATGGGGATGAGGGCGCAGATGCAGATGCAGAAGATGTCGGAGGCGACAACAGCGACGAAGACAAATATCTTCTACGCAAGCGCAAGAGCAAAGGCAAAGGTAAGGAGGGCAAGAGCAAGGAGGGCAAGCGCCAACGCGTCCCCGGGAAGGCACCCAGCGTCCCCTGCCCCGCCCCGGGATGTCGCCAGCGTATATCTCGCTCGGCCGACGTATCTCGGCACCTCTTGTTCGATAAGGAGCACCTCAACGTCAAGACTTGGTGCCTACGCCACACGGAGCCCAAGAGACTTAGCCGTCCCGATTCGCTCGTTCGCCACTACGCCGGGGACCACTACATGGCCCAGTTCCAGGCCTTCGCTGCTGGAGAGACTTCAGGCCCCGGCGCGACGAAGGGCTGCTACGGCGCACTCAAGTATTGGGGGAAGCTAGAGAAGATGGCCGCCAGACTTGACGAGCCGAACCCCCTCAGCAAACGATGCCGCGACGCCGTTGATGGCGAGTTAGGCCAGCAGTGTGCGCTCATCGAAATGCCGTGTTTCGAAGAGGAGCCCTTCCAGAGGATGCTGCCGCTCCTTGCCACGCTGGGACTTGGAGATCCCGTCGGCATCCAGGAACACCTCATCCGTCATGGCATTGTCAAGTGGGAGTGTGGGGAGCATTGCTCACGTACTTGGCCCGTGCCGACATGGGTTTCGGAGGATGAGCCCGCGATCCAAACTGGTGAAGATGCTTCTGCCGAAACTCAAGATACGTCCGACGACCTCCAGCTGCTCGATGACGTCTTGCCGCCCCTGACGGAAGACCATGCTATCGTCCAACTGACAGACCTTCCGGAAGCCAACTTTACCCACACTGGTGAAGACAACTTCGCCTCTCAAACTACGCCTGCGCTGTTCATGAACTTCTTCCCCGGCGACATAGGACATTCCCATCTCGGCCTCAGCTTAGATTACCCCGCGGTAACCCCCCACTCGCAAGAAGGCGTCCATGACTGGGTGAATTCCTTCCTAGAGTTCCCTGGCACTTCGGACGACCAGTCATTCGATTCCGGTGCAATTGCCCCTTTCTGCTTATCCGACCTCTGGGAGCAGACGTGAATCGTTCACACACGCCTGAGCTTCTATGAACGTCCTCGCCTCTGCGTCACCCATCTTTCTCGACCTACTGAAGCCGTTCTGCGTCAAGTGTTCAACCTACTCTCCCGTCCCATAATGTTTGTGCTTGAAATATTGTTTTTCGGACTGTCATGATGTATCGCTAGCTGCTCTGTCTGTGTACGTTATATCCCCTGTAGAGTCTCCCGCGATGTGTATACCATACCGCCTTCTCGGCTTCTATCGGTTTCAGCGTTCTGCCTTATAGCCTCAAGGTTCGTCCCGCCTTTCTCCGCAGCCGCGTTTTCATGGATCGACTGGACTACCTAGGACAACTTGAATGAAGTTGCTACCGAAAGAAGCTGCGATGATCACTGCAGACTGGAGAAAGTGAGTGTAGGCACACCTTCCCCGCCAGGTTGTGGGCGCTCGGGGAGCACGAGGCCGCTCAACATGCGACGTCCAAGGAGTTTCTCGCAAAGAGCGAAATCGGCTCGAGTACTGGCATACGTCTAGTCCTAGACTAAAGAGGCACTGAAAGTACTGAATCAGCGAGGTCGGTCAACTTCCGGAATACGGGGTGGGTGGGCGCGGGAAAGAGTGACGCAGTGGCACTGCAGACGACGGGGATCGGTTGCACAACATACGCGCGTCGCGGGCCGCGGCCGCAGCGTCTTGGACACGTGCGTATACACCGACTGTTCTCCGGCATGCTTGCTCTCCTCTTCCAGCGCACATCGCCTTGTGTGGGATCTCGCCGTCCACGCGTATCAGGATAATGCCCTCCACGCAGCGATTCATTTCCTTTCCCTGTCGATCCGCCGCGCTCATAAAAGGCGAGCGGTCGGCCTAGGGCAGTGAACTTCACCGCTCTGGGCGAGTCGCGACCTCAAGCCAGCCTTCTGTGCTCCTGTTCTCCTCGGTTTCCTACGCACACCGCCTTGTCGCTCAAATACACCAGCCGTCGGCCAACGCAAGCTTGAGCGCCCCAACATGTCCACCAGCACTGCACACCCAACCCGCTCCGCCGTCCAGGAGGTTCCTGTGGAGCTCCTCGACCTCATCCTCGGTTTCGTCGCCCCCACCGACCACACCACACTCGCCGCATGCGCGCTCGTCTCCCACACCTGGTGCGCCTTCGCGCGCCCGTACCTCTTCGCGCGCCTCCGCATCTCCCGCACGGGCGACTTTGAGGACCTCCCCGCGAAGCTCACCGCGCTCCCAGACGTCGCGTGCATGGTCCGCACCCTCGAGCTTGCCTCCAACGAGGCCACCCACATCCGGACAGCCAGCGCCGCCCTCAGGGAGCGGAAGCGGAACGCCCCCTGGCTCGATCTCTTCGGCCTGGCCACCATCCTCGCGCGCCTACCTCGCCTCCGCGAACTCTCCCTAACAGGCGTCGTGCTCGTCGGCCCCCGGGACCGCATCCCGCACGACGACGAGGCCATCGACGAGGGACTCGTCGACGTACCGGCCCCGTCTGCCATCCCCGGCCCGTTCCCCCTGGACCGCCTCACCGTCGCGCGCTGCACGCTCCCGGGAGCCTCCCGCCGCCTCTCCGCGTGGTGTGCGCTCGAGCTCCTCGCGCTCGCGCCCGCCCGCGTCGTCGACATCTCCGGCACCGCGATCGACGGCGCACCCGGCGCGCTCTCCCCCCCTTCTCCTTCCCCTTCCCTCCCTCTCAGCAGCCCAGCCCCCATCCCCGTACGCGCCCTCACGCTCTCCTGGGCAGGCTCATACATGCCCGCCGACCCGAACGCATTCGGCGCGCTCCTCGGCGCTCTGCAGAGCACGCTCGAGCCCGCCGCGCTCGAGTCCCTCACGCTGACGAGCGGGTGGCCCGTCGCGACCGCGTTCCTGCCCGCGCTCGGGGCGCTCGTGCGCGAGTCCGTGGCGCCGAACGTGCGCCACCTCGACTTGGGGATCGTCCTGGGCGAAGTCGGACGTCGCGGCGAGGACAGGCCAGGTGAGCGAAGCGGTTCGGAGACGTGTTTACAGTCAGAGAAAACTGATTGGTACACCTTGCAGAGCATTGGAGTGCGCTTGGCCTGGGCGAGTGCCAGAGGCTCGAGTCCTTCGCGGTCACTTTGAAGGTGCCTACTGCTCGACAGGCCGCGTCTGCCCGCTTTCCGCTAGCAGCCGCGTGCGTCGCCCTGTTCGCCGGCTTGCCGCGTGCGATCAGGGAGATTGTGGTGAAAGCGGTCGGGCTCAATACGCTAGAGCTGCAGGATGCCGGCTCTCTCCGCTTAGGCCTCCTTGATGATGCTATCGCCGAAGGAGAGAAGTACGCGGGCCTTCGGAAAGTCACGCTGATAATAGAAAACGTTGCTCACATCCCGAAGGCTGAGCTGGAGAGTATCACGTCGCGGGTATTCCCTAAGCTTCACGCATCAGGAAGGCTGGTTGTTGCAGTTTCGAGTACAGTAACTCACACTTCACGTTGTGTCGCGTAGAGACTAGGATGTTTGATGTTGTACACATGTAACCACTACGATAGCACTACGTAAGCGCATAATAGTACATTTCTTGACTAGCCCACAAGAGTCAAACGCCTCATGCACGCTTGTTAGCCTCCTCGACCTTGGCCGCGCCCTCAGAGATCTTCTCAGCACCCTCGCGCTTCGCGTCCTCCGCCTTCTGCTTGCCGTATCCGAACCAGCTCCAGAACCACGAGTTCCAGCCCTGGGCCTCGGCCTTCGTCTTGCCCGCCGCGTCCTCGTACGTCCGCTCGACCTTGTGCGCCGCGTCAGAAACGGCGGATTTCGCGCTGTCGTATTGACGTACGGCGGCGTCGCGCGCGTGGTCAACAGTTTGAGCAGCCTGGCCTCGAGCCTGCGCGAGCTTGTCCTTGGCGGACGCCTGAAGTGAAAGACACGGCCATGAGTACGACTAATGACCACTGGCGTTATTGCCATGGTGACGGGCATACCTTCGTCTCGTCGTACCTCTCCTGGCCCTCACGCACAGCGTCGTGCGCCGTCGCCTTGCCGGCGTCACGAAGCTCCTGCGCCCGCGCCTTCACGCGCTCCTCGTCCGCCTTGCGCTTCTCATGAACATCGACGTCTTGGCCATAAGTGTAGTAGTAGTATCCACCACCCGCCGCGGCGAGCCCTGCGATGAAGAGGAGCGTGTTGCTGCTTCCGCCGCCACTGGGCTTGGGGATGTCGTTTGGTTCAGGCTTGTCCGTGGGCTTGGTGGGATCGGGGATGGTCGAGTACGACCTGGGATGCTGGGGACGTAATGCGGGGCAAGCGTACGTCAGAAAGGCAACTACTACACGCACGTTCGCATGACTTACCGGGCGTACGGCGCGGACGGCGATGGGGGCTGCGCGCAGGGAGGTGCGTAGGGACTGGGTGCGGAGGGCGACAGACATGATGGTGATGCAAGAGGGAGTAGAGATGGGTGAGAATGGAGGGCGATGGGAGGTGCGGCCGGGCGGGGAAGGATGCGCGGGCCTTTTCACCTGCGCCGTGACTTGCCTTCGACGTCCATGACGCCATGCGGGCTCCTCATGCTCGACCCATGATGTCACTCCCCACGCGGTCACCTGACCGCGTTCGCGTATCATTCTTGCGGCGTACCGGAAGACGTACATACGACGGAGACGGGGCGTATATCACACGCGGGAATGAACAGAGGGAAGCCGAGGGCGTTGGATGCGTTACTCGGGAACCAGACTTGAACACCTTAGATTGGAACCATTGGATAGCTATACGATCACAGCCTGCCGACGTCGTAGAGTTGTGCAACATGGCCGCTCACCCTGTTTTGCGTGGTATCGTTACAGAGTCAACAAGGTCCGAGGAAAAACAATGCGCAGGAGACGGCAGTCCAAACCAAGTCCATATGCGAACACGAGACTAAGCGATAGCAGGAGACTATGACGTTTAGAGCCCCAGGAGGCTCACAAACTTGTCGAAGTCGGGTGTCCCTAGACCAGTGACCTGCATGGAAGACTGTCAGTCGTGCCCCATCCATCCAGGCAGAAGGCGAAGAAACACCCACCGGATCCCACCCTGTCTCCGCCGGGAACCCATCCGTGCCACAGCCGGGGTTGCTCCCAGAAGTGACGTCGTTGAGCGCAGCCTGGCCGCTCGAGTACAGGAACGGGTTCATGAAGCCCATCGGCGCCTTCCCCGCCGCGATGAGCCGGTCGTTCAGGAGCGAGACTATGCTCGCGAAGAGCGGCGTGCTCGCGCTCGTGCCAGACACGGGGCTCACCGTGCCCCCGATGTTGACCTGGTACGCGACGCCCTGCGCGGACACGTCCGGGTACGCACGCCCGGAGGAGTTGAATAGCCCCGCGTTAGTTTCGCCGAGCTGGGTGAGGTAGTTCCCGACTGCGTCCGTCTGGTAGTCGGGTGCCGAGAAGAGGTTCGAGAACCCGCCTGAGGAGAAGTCCGCGGCTGTCTCGGGGGAGATGCCTGTCGTTGCGCCAACGACGGTCACGCTGAGTAGAGGTAAATAGGGGGTCGCGGAAGCTAAAGTGGGTTGGACTCACAAGGGGCAACCAGATGGGAAGGTCGGCCGGAAAGTCGTGCAGTCACTGGATTGTCCGTCGTCGACACCGCTGTCGCCAGATGAGAAGAAGATCGACACGCCGCGTGCGCCAAGCTGCGCGTAGGCATTGCAGATGTTGCTGAAAGGGAACATCAGTACGATGTATGACGCCTCCCAGTTCGGATCCACGTACTTCGCCAGATCCGTAGGGACAAGCGCCTCCGGGAAACCGAAACTCGTCGTGAAAGTGGTCGGAGGGGTGTCGGCTGCAAGGAACTGGTTCACAAGGTCCAGGAACCCGGTGAGGTCGCCATCGTTGTTGTCACCGACCACGAAGAACGTCGTAGGGACGTTGGTGGCAATGCCGACGGTATACTGAATATCAAGGCTCTGGAGTACGATGCATCAGCCTCCATCAGGGCTAATACAAAGGAAGAACGCACCCCCTCCGTGCTCGGGTTTGTCTCGTCATTCTCCCCATTGTCCACAGAAACCGTGTCGAATGTGGTGCTGCTCGAGACGTCGGGCCGGAACTCGGTCAGGAAGGAAGACAGATCCGATGTGCTCGCGAACGAGTCGACGAAGCTGCTGACCGCGAGCGTGTTCAGGGAGGACGTCGCCGCGTCAGTCGGGATGTTGTACAGTTGCTGCAGGCATGTCGGCGTGATGGAGCTGGCGCAACTCGCGTCGGCGGTTCCACGCGCGCGAAGATTCGAACCAGCAGAGGGTCGGCGTGCGTGGTGTACTGCAGCGACGCCTTTAGTCGACTTCACCGGGAATCTGTACGCGACAGAAAAGAGATATGGGAGGGTTTCATGTGAGAAACGCGCATATAGATGACTCACGAAGTAGCTGGGTAGACGAAGTCGATGAACGGCTTGACGCTCTTCGGTAGGGAGTACGCTAGGGTGCGGACGGCCGTCGCACCGGTGCTGGAGTGGTTGTATACCGTGAAGTCCGCATCGAGGAGCGCGTTCGCGGTAGCGACTGGGACCTCGATGTTCAACCACTGGCTCGTCGCGCCTGGGGTCGCGGTGACGTTGTTGCTCCCAAGCCATGCGTTGACTGCTTGGACGCTCTCCGCACTCGGCGCTGCTAGTTGCTCGGCCTACGATATGCGCGCCGCCACGAGGTTGATGTCGGACGAGCACAGACAGCCGGACATCGCGGGGATTGACACGGTAGGGGATAGAGGACAAGAGGTGGGCACTTCGACGCCGCGCGCAGGGAGAGGCATGAGAAACGCACCTCGGCCTTGGTGAGAAACTTCCTGTAGTTCGCGTTCCCCGGCGTGCTCACGTCAAGCAACGCCTTCTGGAGCGCACTCGCATCCGTCTTGAGCGCGATCCTGAGACTGACCATCCCATCGGGGTCCGCCGCGCCCGCCGCCGTGTACCCCGCGGGCGCGGCTGAGCGCGCGTCGTGTACATGCATTATGTCGGGCGTAGGTGCGCCCAGCGCGAGCGTGAAGAAGGAAAGAGCGAGCAGGCCGGCTGCAACCATCGTGAAAACGAACGTAAAGGAAAGGAAGAGGATAAGGACGGAAGGGGGAAAGATGCGGCTCCGCGCAGAATAAGAAAAGGAAAAGCTACGCGATAGTCGTACCGGGGAAAGGGAAGGCGGTAGAAATAACACCGGGACATGTTATAAGCCAACCGAGATGTCCGGGCGAAAAGCGCACAGGGGCGGAACCGCGACGTTGATTGATCCTGGAAGTTGTGTGAGCATGGGATTGCAGAAGAGATGATACTCTCTTGGGAGTGCAAGCAGCTTTACGATTGGCTGGCGGGGAGTTTGGAAGGCCACGAGACGGAAGTTTTCCGCAATCGAACGTCCTTGGAAACCGTCATATCGACAGCCAAGCACCTTAAAGATGCCGCGCTCGTTCTACATCCGTTGCGACTGCGCACGACTCGGACCCGGCCCTGTGGCTTTATGTAGTCAAGAAGTTGGGACGTGATAAGTATTGCAAAGGCAGTCATAAAAAGCTATTTACAATGTTAAGGGTCACGTCTCACTACCTGGTAGTATGTACCACAATCAGTGTATAACCAGACATCGAGAAGGTATACGATCAATTAAACCGAACCTTGCATGCACTGGAGTTTAGATGGATGACGGTATGAAACATCAACTTGGCAAACTCAGCCTTGGCCCTCGGGTACTCCGCCTAGACCGGAGTTCAGGCGTTCATGCCAGTTGCTAGGCAACCGATGACGTAATGGCTTTCGAATCGACGGTGCTCGTAAGTAACAGTTCAACGTTTCAACCACGAACTCTTCCACATGGGTTCAATTTGGACACTTCCATCAACGACATACCGGCGGTTTGGGGACAAAGCAGAACGAAGTAAGACAGCGGGAGACGGGTAGTGAACAAGACTGAAATTTCCAATCAACATCCAAATACACCAGACGGGATAGGAATGTGACACTGCTAGTGATACATAGGAATAAATGAAGAGAGACAACACAGTATACAGCAAAAGAAACCTCCCTACACATATCGTACACCAATCTGCACGTCCAATATCCCTCTTCCGGCAAGGGGTTCAAAACTATGGTGAAGCGCATTGATCACGAGCTCGTCGCGCAACTCCGGAACAAAATCCCCGACGGGATTGTGCACGAGCGTCGCGCGGCGCAGTGTAGGCCTCCAGTACGCGCACATGCGTGACGCTGTTCCCACCCACGCCGCCGTCCGGCAGCCGGTGACGTCGAGGGAGAACTCGAGCGTGACTTCGGAGAGCGGCAGACTTGCTGCCCCGTCGAGTACGCGGGGGACCCAGAGCATCGCACGATCGTCGACGCTCAGGAGCGAAAGTCGGAGTTGACGCAGCCGGCTCTGCTGTGGTAGGACACGGACAAGAGGCTCGACGAGTGCTGCGATAGAAGATGACGTGAGCGCACTACAACGGCTAGGCGCAAAGAAATACTCACCACGATGAGCCCCTTCTACGATTACGGGTGCGAACGTGAACGATTCCAGCTGGAACTTGGGTATAAATTTGTCGAGGGCGAGTAGAGATGAATCTCCGATCCGCAACAGGGTCATGTCACGAATTGTCTCGTGGGAACGTGAGGTCCAATGTAATGCATCCAAGAGCTCCTCGTGGTTCATATCGCTTAGTTCTATGCTTCTCAAGGGCAACGTCCGGTGCGTCCAAGGCAGATCGCCCCTAGATTTGCCTTTGACATCGTGTGGCCACGTAACATGTCCGATGGAGAGCGCATTGACTTTGGGGAACGCGTGGAAAAGACCCATGGCATCGGAGCTACCACACAGTTTCGACGACCTGACGCGAAATTCCGTCACCTCGGCGAAGTGACTGAGTCCGGTCCAGAATTCATCCGTGAACGAGACGCCTTCGACGTTCTCGAGTGTGAGCGAGCGTACTGCGGGGAGGCTGGGCCCAAGGACGCTGAAAGCGTGGAGGATCCAGGCCGTGGGCTGCGGAGACGAATAGTTGGCCTTGCCGAGGATGTGCAGGCCTCTGACGGAATATCGCAGCTCTTTTCGTCCGGGTCTTTGAAGGGCGCGGAGGAAACCATCCATCGAAGCCGGCCCGGAAATCCGGGGACATGCGTACAAGATTCGCTCAACGCACGGTCGCCATGCTTGGCAAACGAGTAGGCAAGAACGGAGCTGCTGGAGGTCGAGGTGTTGTAGAACGGCGTCGATGAGCTCCACCGGGAGGCAATGAATATCTGCACGCTGCATTCTAGAGTAGAGGTATGCGGGTACAGGGACCATCTGTGCGATCAATTCGTGAGTGCCGCCACATTAACTTGATCGACCAGGATCAGATGTTGCCCGTAATGAACTCACCAGATCCCGCGCCCTGATATCTAATCTTCTGCGATACAGCCACTCCGAAGCGTTCAAAGTTTGGGGTGCGACTGCGGGACACCGGATCGATGAGCACGATCCTCCGAGCACACGCGAGACCAGCGGAGGAGCGAGTCCGGATTCGAACGCACCTCAAGGAAACCACGGCAAGTGCGAAGATAATGTAGAGGGGGCGAGGCAGAGCCACGCGCCACGTTCCGGTTGAAGCCTTTAAACAGACAGATCGCAGTGGGAGGCAATATGGGATTCAAAGGAACCGATGGTTACGGGTACCGTGTGATATTATCGAGGGTAGGGATCGGACGGGAGGCTGAGACGGGATCACCGAGTGCGCGAGACGCGCCAAACTCCTTTATATCAGAAGTTCGAAAGCGCGAAGAAAACGAGCTGTTCATGAGTGTGGCCCCGGTGCACGAAGACGGTCGAGGCTGCTCACAAAGCGGCCCGGGCCCGTTGCGGCCTCAAGTTGTGGCGCGTAGGCGGGTCTTGACGTGAGTCCACCAGCAGTGGTGCTGTCTTTATAGTAATGTGGAAAATCGCGTGCAACTGCCTGGAGGCGTAGGCGAAAACCACTGCCACTGTTGCAATGTGGTATCGATCGAGAGAAATAGAGGGATACGAGCTAGCATAGCCTAGTACCGGGCGGAGCCGTGGTGGGCTAGAGAATCTGCCAGCAAAGCGTCACTAGAACATGTGACGATTATGTGACCCGAAGCTAGAAATCCTCACCTCCGAGGCAACTCGAAGATTCCTTGAAAAACATCCCCACAAACTCTTCTCGTGCCACGACGTGCATGGAGGGCCTATTAACATCAGCGCTTCTTGGTATCATCCCTCAGCTACGGGATTTTGGCACATGAAGTTGTCCAAAGTCGCGCTGCGTGACAATGACTGATAATCGTCACATCATCACCACCACCACATATATGATACCGGCTTCCCAAACGCACGCTGAAGCTTGGGTGGCTTATAACACTGCAGCTGCAGCGCACAGTGAGCCTGTGTTGATCCCACATTCCGAGACCACATCGTGTTGTTTGACTCCACATAACATCATTACAATCTTTGTCACTAAGTATCCGGTTCTCATAACCCTCACACATAGATGCCTGGGCCTCGTCAGCGGGGACACAATAATACGATTTTACGCAGGGTCCAAGCTGTTTTGGCGAAGCCTGTTCGTGAAGGGAAGCCCATGCAAATAATTGCACCAGATCCGACCCACTTCGGGCTCGGATGTTGTGGATTTGATCCGGATGCGACCAGGAGTTCAGAGTATAAAAGGTACAATACATAGATTACAACCACAATGCAAGATCATCAGGATGCGGTATACAGTAACAAATCGATACGAGTCCTGTGCATGGTACACACGCCTGTCGCGCTTACTTCTTGAGTGACCCAATGACCGACTCAGGCGCATACCGAGGAATGACCTAGGCACGCATGCGATCAGCTCACGCCAAACCATAGTTGACAGACATCAACACACCTTCGGATCATGAAGCATGTTGAATTCTTCCGTGGCATCGCGGCCCGCATACAGGAGGATGGCCTTCTCGCCTCCGGGGTGGTCGGGCAGGAAACTTGTCACGTCAAGCACCTTGCCGTCGATGATGACCCAGCAGTCGTCCTTCTTGTTGTGCTTCGCAACCTCCTCTGCGCTGTACGCGCCACCGGATGATGATGACGCATCCGCGCTCGTCTTCTTTTCCTCCGACGCAGTTGCAGTCGCCGGCTGAGCCTGAGTTACGGGTGCGGATGAGTTTATGACTCTGCAACGTGGATGAGGTAACATACCTTTGAGCTCGAGCTTTCGGCACCGAGGTGCCCGGCCACCGCGCCGAGACGACCTGCCGCCTTCTCCGCAAGGGGGCCAATCCTTTGGAGGAGGTAGGAAGCTGCCGAGTCGCCACTGACACGACCAAAGACGACGCAACCGAGCAGTGAGCTACCGCCAAGACGGTTGGCGCCGTGCACACCACCAGCGACCTCGCCCGCCGCGAAGAGACCAGGAATGGGCTTGCCCGATCCGTCGACGACGCGCGACTCGGGGTCGATCTCGAGGCCGCCCATGGTGTAGTGGAGGACAGGGGTCATCATGGCAACGTTGAAGTAGTCGTCCATCTTCCACTCTCCAGGCGCGAAGAACTTCTTGCCGAAGGGATCCTTCTTCGTCCGTGAGACCTCGTTGTAGTCGTCGAAGGTCTTTTTGAGGACCTCGGGCTTGATACCCATCTCTTTGGCAAGAGCCTCGCCACTCTCGAAACGTTTCATGAGGCCACGACCAACGTAGTGCTTGCAGTGCCATTCGATCTCCTTTGACGCTTGGCCATTGAGGACGAGACGTATGGGGAACTAGAGAAACTCTTCGTCAGGAACGGAGAGATCTTCAAGACAGTAGAGCATACCTTGCCGTTCTCCCACATCTTCCCGGTGACGTAGTCACGATGCTGGAGCTCATCGACGAAGCGGCTACCAGTGTTGTCGAGAAGAAGACCACCAACGCCGCGAAGCGCCTCCGCGGCCAAGAACTTGACCTTCGCATCAGGCTCGTTCGGATCGACGAGACCCGTGGGATGCACCTGGACCTTCTCAAGGTCGACCGCGCTCGCACCGACAGCCATAGCCATCTTCTGTCCGTCGCCGGTACAGTGCTCGCCGTTGGTAGTGGGGAGGTCGTAGTACTCGGGGCGATGCTTCTTGAGGAGGGAGTTGGAAGTGAAGTCGGCGGCGTAGCCACCAGTAGCGAGAATGACGGGGCCGTACGCAGTGTCCTTCTTGCCGCTGTGCTCGTATTCGACACCAACCACGGCCCCTGCCTCATCCTTGATGAGCTGCGTGACACGCGCCTTCTTCTTGATCTTGACACGGTCGGGGATGCTCTCCGCCAGGTCCTCCAAACGCTCCATCTGCGCGTAGGTGATGACCATGCCCGGGAACTGCGCATTGCCGCGGTGCGTTCGAGGTTGTGAGTGGCCGCCAAGACGGGCGACCTTGGAGAGATCGAGCTGGAACTTGTCTTGAAGCCAGTTCACGGCATCGCCAGACCGGCCGGTGAGGACACGGATGAGGTCGTCGCGCGCGAGGTCGCGGGCCTGGAGAAACCGATCAATACGTCATCGCCTGATGTAGGACGTTGGAGGTACTCACGGATTTCTTCGTGTCCTCGAAGAAAGTCTTCGCGCTGTCGGGAATGCCGAGCTCTTGTTGGGTCTGAGTGCCCGCGCCGTTGATACCAGACGTGGCTTTGGTGGAGTTTCCACCCATGAAACTAACAGGGGCGCACGAGGATCAGTAGACGTTGACGGAACGTCGAGCTAAGACCCGAATGCAACGCAGAAGCTCCTGTCTCTAAGACCAGCATTCGACACCCCATCGTGCATCCATCCCCTCACCAAGCCAAGAGCGTCGTGAATTGAATGAACACTCTCGCAAGCCGGCGACAGACACCTAAACCCCGCAAGAAACGGAAGTAAAAGGTGAGACACTCACGGTTGCTTGTCGAGGAGAAGCACATTGGCACCGCGCTCGAGAAGAGTGTGGGCGGCCGAGAGGCCGGCAAGACCACCACCGACGACAATGACCTGTGCCATAGTTGGATCTGGATGTGGGGAAGAAGGTGGGGAAGGACGAGACGGATGCGACAGACGTGGACGCAGCTCTTCTACCCCCGCCCCCGGACGGCTCAATCACGGGGACGGAATCATGTGAATTCCGGCACCCGCCCCCCGCCGACCAATCGTTGCGCGCCGAAATCAGACGAATCACGCTCCTCTGCAGCGACGGTCGATCGTCATACCGTTGCGACCAACTCCGCGATCCTATGTCTAAATCGAAAGAAAAACACGTTCATTCTAAACTGCATCCCCCGGTGCGTTCAGGCGCCGCGCACCCCTGCCTCGAGCTCGCTGCACACCCTGTCGACCATGGCGCTCATGCTCAGCTCCATGCCCTCGAGAAGCGTTAAACCTGGCACCGTCCCGTTCGGCTGTCCGTGCTCTAGGTCTCCGCCCTCGAAGATGCCTTGATGCGCATCCACGTACGCCGGCCACACGATCTGCTCCCAATAGTGCGGCGGATCACGCCATAGGCTTCCCTCTGGATCGGATTGCACTCCGGACGCGCAGGTTGTGGAGCGACGTCGCCGACGGCGGAAAGGCGGTGTTAAGGCGAAGGTTGACGGGACACGGACGAGGAGCGAGGAAGAGCGTTAGGATGCCGTACTGTCGCGTGCGGAGACTGCGGGGACAAAGGCTCCTACCTGCCGTATGGTACCCGTGTCGATCGTGTCTCCGCTGCTTCAGTACATCGTGAGGAACTCGAAGCAAGAATTTGTAGTCGAGCGTCTTCACTACCTCCTACATTTGCTTTCGGTAAGAATCCGTGGGGTTTTAGGGACGTCTCTGTGACTTACCGGGTGCCAGTACAACAGGAAGCCGTCTACCATTACCCACTTGACTTCCTCATCTTGGGCTCTATGTTCTTGTTCTATTTCATCGAAGCACGACTTCCATCTTCGAAAGACAGCGTCTTCTATAGGGATATCCTTCTGCTCATTGAGATGGTCGTGCGATACGTGCTCTGGCGGGATAATCCCGGTGCGTTTGACCTATAGAAGACTATGATAATCGCCCGACTTGATGGCGCAGGCTGGCGACATACCTCTGCTAGCGATTTGACCATTCTGTCCCATTGAATGGCACCGTCCGCTTTATCCCAGTCTTGGACACCATAGACAGGGTGCACCGGGACGAGTTCTTGCGGCTAGAGTTCGGAGGTAATGAAGACATGAGACGGTCGGCGGAGCACTTGATCAACAGGCTTGTAACAGACCGGCGCAAAATCCTGCAAGCATCCGAATTCAACCAGAGGAATCACTCCTCGCCGGTCTCATACGCACGTCCTGGTGTACGATAACGCTATTGGGGAGGATGCGCCGAAGGTGCTTGGCCAGAGTCGTCTTCCCAGAACAAGTCGCGCCTCTGTATGGTTGTCATTCAGCAGGACACTTCATAGAACTTCATCACGTACCCAATGCCGACCAGAATGACACGGGTCTTCATGTCCGTATCTGGCGAGTGGTTCCTCCGTCACGTCGGCACGGGATGAGCGCTACCTCTGCAAGGCCTTTCTGCAAAGATCGGTATCGATCTCTCAACAAGGGAGCTCTGTTACCTGCGTGAAAGACTCTTTACACGATAACCTGGGGGAAGAAGACGTCGGTGAAGTTGCTGAACAATCTGTCAAGGTGAGCCGGCCTAGTCATGAGTCAATCATCCATAGAGATAAGATAAGATTGAGTTTTCGTTTACCGAGTCGCACCTCGACCCCGAGCGCCCCGTGTTCGCCAACCTCCACCTCGCGACGGCTACGAGTGGCATCGCTTCCCCTGCCAGCCAGCAGAAGGAGGAGCCACTCGTAGCCACTGCTCGTTCTCAATACACCCATCCTAGAATGCTCTCTGGCACTCAAATTCTCTCTTATTTTGCCGTACTAGATGGACGCATACGGACGATACCCCAGGGCAAAGATAACTTGGTCGTTATTTCGACCGCCAACGATACTGTCTGGGAGGTACACGTAGGGCTGAGGACAGAACGGAGCATCTATGATGATCATGACGGGCGCTGGTGGCATGGGATATGGGGAGAAATGCTTATCAGAGACTTTATGGTTCGTTGCGTATACGGTATGATCCTTCTAATCATCAATTACCACTCCTCTGTTCGTACAGGGGTCGGAGATCACGCCTGAGAAACTCAAAAAACTGGCAAAACAGCTGAAGGATGCATTCATAGGCGGCTACATGGTCATTGACGACTGGTCACTTAAAGCCGGTGTCGAGATACACGTGAGTAGCCTTGAGTCCGACCACCAGCCAGATGTGTACTATTGTGGGTGCGGGACGTTGATGGCGTGCGCCCATAGTTGACTATCAAGTCTCCTGCAATGCTCCTGCCTGTCCATATTCGCCTCGCTGAATACGTGCCTGAAGATGCCACGGCGTTTGCGGCTAAGGTGTTCATGCAGGTATGTGGATGCGGTTTTAGGACACTCACCAGTCTTGGCGGTGCAATCCCAGTGGCAGTACTTGTCTCACAGACACAATGTCTATTCCAGATTGCTTCACAGGCTCTGTCCAGGGATTGCCGCCTGTATCCACCTGCGTATGATGCGCACACGGAGGCTTCCACTATCACCTGTGAGTATCTGGATGCACGATCTTCATCCTACGATGCGGCTGAGCCTCGTGTCACAGCCAACTCTGCAAAGAAAGCCATTGAACCTTGCTCTTCATCACCGCCTGTCCAGCAAGAATGTCCCGATACGGGCGAGCAGCCTCCCTCCAAGAAGCCCAAATACAGTGGTGGTACTCACAGGGCCAGGGACGGAGGGAGGACAACTGGATCGGTTACCGGTACGGCGACGGAATATACGGAAATGAAGACTGAGGGGCAGCGTGCTAGATTCAACGTAGCAGAGCCCAAGCGAGGTTCGACGAACCCCAGCTCATTGGCCATGTCCTCTGCGGCTAAAGCAGGCACCCCTAAATCCTTCGCGAGTATGTCTGCGGTTCACTCTTATTCACCATCCAGTAGTAGAAGGGTGCTGATGAAATCTTTCTTCACGACCATAAGAGAACAAGACAATTATGCCAGTCCGTCTCAGTGGCGCTTCACTCGCCAATCCCTCACGGAAGGCACGCAAGGTCGAGCCCGTCGACTTTGTATCTGATGAAGATGAAAATGGAGAATGTTGAGTATTTGCTGTTTTCGTTCAACCTGCTTTCCGGCTCTCGACAGTGCACTCTCTCTGCTATCGTGCTACGCTCATCCTGTGCTTTTCCAATGCCATGGTATTCCACTCTGTTCAGTAATCGTTGCAGCCCTCGGTGGCGATTTGTGTCTGCGTACATCTCACGGTGTGGTGTCCTCCCCGTGACGTGTCGGGCTTTCTTTCACGCAAGCACTACCTCAGCCGACCGCCACCAGAAGATACCACGAGCTTCAACAAATTCTGTACCCCCCGGCTCGACTCGTAGCCATCTTTTCGTTGACGAGTCGCAATCCGTCTATATCCGGGCGCCATTCTTGCCAGGTCCCGTCCGAATCGCGCAACAGTTCACCGTCGCACGATTTTGTCGCCATAATGGTCAAGGCTGCTAGCTCTATCCACTGGGAGGTGCTGTACTGAGACGGCCCTTGATCCGTGATTGTCCGTTTCATGTCCGTCTTGTGACACGGGATGAACTTGGTTTACAGCGCGCCAAACTCCCATTACAGCAAGATTGGTAGCCGTATATGTGAACTCGAGCGCAATCTTGCATGGTAGTACAACAATCGTAGTGGGCCGAGTTGAAGCATGATTTGTATCATCGCCCGGTATAATTATGAATCTATATAAACAATGGGGCAATGCGGCCGCAGGCCGCTTGCCTCGCGTACGTCGGGTACGCCGCGTACGCCGCCAAAGGCCACATGGAGCGCACATGGTGCCGCGTGGTAAACCATGTGGCCCGGCTGGCCTGAGGGACGAGGACCCGCGCGAGCGCCCTCGTCCCTCGGGCGCTCCCCAGCCCGGTCTGTCTTTCGCGGAGCGACAGCCCGGCGAGGGCTCGCGTCCCCCCCGCGCGCGCCGTCATCCTGTCGCGCCGCAGTGGCGGGTACTGGGTACACACGGGTGTACGGGGGCGTGCAGTCACTGAAGGTGCCAAGGAGACGGCCCAACGACAACCTGGCAGGGTCCCCGGTGCGTGTTCACCTGTGCGGCGGTCGCGTCCTACAGCCTATCTCGCCCGGTTGCGACTTAAGATGAGTGGCGAGTAAATATCCCCGGCGCCCGCGCGCACGCTCTTGCCCTGCTGCTTTGTGGTGGCTCACAACGGGTACCCTCGAACAAAATATATCTCGGAGTACCTAGCCATACAAAAAAACAGCCCAATGAGTGCCTATGCCTATGCACATCGCGGATAACATCTCCGACCGGTTACAACTTGCAATGGTGTGTAACAGGCCCTGTACTCATGTTTCTACACCCGCGCGTGCCTGAGTCACAACATCCTCACGTTCATAAGTCATTCAAGTTGCTCTGTCGCGCACGCAATCATTAGTAGCTGCGGGTGCGCACGGGCACGCAGAGGCGAAGAGTGCCTCTGGCGTATCTAGACATGCATAATGGTCCATGCCGCATCTGTAAAAAGCCTGCACACCCTCACGGGCACCTATACAAGTACTGTGTTGTAGGTGGTAGAGCCAACGGGTACACAATTAAAATAGCCAGCAGCTCCTTGCACACGATTCAAAGTGCTTACGGGCTGCATGTCAAACCACAATTGAGGGACATGCTCTGCATGCCAGTGCAACACATCCCTGTTCAAACTTCATGGTAAGTTTGAGATACTTAGTACATTGCTAACAGCACTCTTAACCCGACCTCAACGATGCTCACAGTGCCGAAGGCACGCGCCATCAGCAAAAATGTAAATTTACCGGCAATGATTTTGTTGCGCCGCGGAGGTTGGCTTGTATCTCGATAACGGCGGCGGCATCGCGGGGGAGTAAAGTACATCGCAATGGCGGCGCCAGCATCGGGACAGGGCCCGGCGCATCGTGATACGGGCGCCAGCATCCGGGTGTATCGGGATACGGGCGAGGTCATCGCGTTGCGCCGGGGTGCATTGAGACGCATCAGGATCAGGCCGTGAGCATCACGTAGAATCGCAATACATAAGAACTACTTGCGTACCCATAAACTCGCTAAAGCATGCTGCTTAACGAAGTATTTGTTCTCTGAAATCTATGATTGTGTGCATACTGCAAAGTTTCGAGCAATCCCTTTTCGACTGGACGAACGTTGGCGCCGAGAGGGCTTGGATCGGAAACCGCTGCCAAATCGAGGCCTGAGAGGTCTGCTTTCGGTAAGTGATTAGAACTCCGCGCCGCCTTCGATCCCTCGGGGATAAGACGGCGGCGGCGGCGACGGACTTTTGCTACTCACCATGCACTTTCTCGTCCTCTCTCCCTCGTACGCCACTACTCCTTGCCTACGGCGACTGCTATTCCACGGTGTGGTACCTTCCTCTGCGCTTGCTGGCGCCGCTATCATGACATCCCGTTTACCTGCCCACGGCTGCCGCCCTCTCTGCTCTCTCCTGCTCCTTCTCTCCAAATATTCTCGACCTCAGCCGGACGGCGGCCTCGTATTGGCGTCTCGTACAGGATCAAAAACGTCCCGTACACTTTTACAGGGTGTGGGTAGAGTATCTGTGAGTACTCTCCTGTTCCCTCACTGTGCATATACCCATCGTCCGTCTCCGCGCCGTCTTGTTTTATCACCGCGACGTTTACCTTCCGCCTTCATGCCGTTGTTGGATCTGCGTCTTTGGTGAGTATCACACCACTCGACTACCCGCCCTGTAACGCCTTGCTGATGTCCGCGGTTTTGCCCCCCACGCCCGCTCCCTTGTCCTCCGACCCATTCTCGAGCCACGCCCGGTAAGTTCCCTCTGCCAGTTACGCTGTGTGTATGGAGGTCGCGCGTCAAGTTCATGCCCCGTTCTATACGCTATCTCCTGCCCTTCCTGGCTATATCGTGTTATTAGCGTATCTATAACTGTGTATTGTAGATAGGAAAACATTAATCTATGGTTGTTTGAATTGTCGACTGTCCGTGTGATTTCAATGCCTCCAGAACGTCCCAGGGCGTCCCAATGACCCCAATACACCGAGGCGATCGCGATGCATTGGGCAGCATCGCAATGCGGGCGCCTGCATCACCTGATCATCACATCACCTAGTACATGATAAGCCGATATACTCCCCCCCCTATGCCGGCCTTCCGAAGGCCCGATATCCCTGTCCTCCGCACCTACGTCTAAAACTACGTATTCCTCGATTCCCCGAAACAGTAGAGAGCTCTCCCCCCGCTATTCCCCCAAGTCCCCCGGCGCCAACGTCCCCTGGGCCGGCAACGCCCGGGAGTTGCCCGCGCCGACGTCATCTGATCACGCCCGCCTCGGCAACGCGCGCCGAAGGGCGGCCGTCCCGCCCCCGCCGGCGCTCTTGCCTCCCGCCCCCCCGCGCTCGCTGTGTCCCACAGCGAGCACGCTGTTCCCCCCTTCCCTCCCCTTCCCGTAGTCCGTTTTCCTCCGTTCTTTTTTTATTCGTAGACTAGTATAGCTTGGCAACACGATGGCATTACTATCTACAACGTCCCGCCCGCCCGCCCGCTCCCAGTGCGTTCCCCGCCTCCTCCCGCCCGCCCGTCTCCTTTCCAGGAAGGTTAGGTAAGCCCGCGCCTCGCCTAGATTGCGGAAGGCGCCGTAGATCACCCAGAGCCCCCAGATAACGAGGATCTCCCCTGATAACAGAGAGCCCCCCAGATAACGGCGAGTCCCCCATATCACGGGTGCACCCCAGATCACGGGCGCGGCGTGCCGATGCCGCCCGCCGCCTGCCGTCCACCCGCCACCCGCCGCCCGCCACCCGCCGCCCGCCGCCCGCCGCCCGCCGCCCGCTGCTCGCCGTTCGCTGTGATCTCTACCTTTCCGCCGGTTTCTCAACGCTCAGCTCTGGTCAGCGCAGCCCACGTAGAACATCGGACTTTGCAGGTAGGATGGGAGCCAGAGGGAGGAATGGCGGGGACGCCTCGAACCAGTGATGGGATTCCGGCGTTTGATGCGCAAGAGATGTATCCTCGTGTCGTGCCTGGATATTGCTCCGATCGCCGGACTTCCCCTCCGCATGTCATCCACAAGTCCTCTACCTTCCCTCCGCCACCTCATTCCTGCCTTGTGTACTATACTGTAGTAGCCCGTCGCGTACTTGTGTACAACTACTCCGGCGTCGTCTACAGCACAGAATCTGGGGTGCAGAGGGGGATGGGATACGAATATAGGTACGTGATCGAGGATGCTGATGTTGATGGAAGGCCTGAGAAATAACGTGCCGGTGGTCTCCGATCGAGACCCTGATCAGCGCCTTGCCTTCGGTCCCTTCCGAGAGTCGCGTGCCTTTCGTCACGGTCGCGCACGAAGCTTTACAGTCGTGCGCGATGGTCTTCGCGAGCGCTGCTCGAGCAATGCCTCGCGAACACGCGCGGCCGCGAGTCAACGCTCCTCGCCAGATGTCATTGCGTGCATGCATAGCGCGCTATACGTCCGCGTCGTTATCAGTTGATTGGTTGAGGGTGAAATATCAGCATCAACGAAGACCCTCCACCACGGATGTTAAGGCGAGGCCTACACGAGTGCTTAGGGGGCGAGCGAACGTGCAATTGGGTCTCAGTTATGGGGTTCTGTGGTTCTGTGTGGACGTACACCGACGAGGTGCAGTCAAGTTCTGTGGTAGAAGACCAGTGGAAGCACACTGGGGTTCTGGGTTCTGTGGGTGAGAAAGCCTCTATTGACAAGAGAGGTCAAACTGAGGGTGTGCCTCAGGGGGACCTTGACTATATATACATGTACAGAACAATGGATCATAGTATGTCCATTGTGTGCAGGAACAATGCAAGGGTAGAACAATGAGAACAATGACTCATACAGAGTCATCATATGAACAATAGCAGTATGGACAAAGTGTGGGAACAGGTAATGCAACAATTATACACATTGTGCAACTAAGAAGGGAAAAGAAAGTACCAGGTCCAGATGTTTGTAACATTACCCCCCATTTACCCTGACACTACCCTGTAGTGTCCAAACTATTACGCCGAGGCCAAGGGGAAGAAACAATGAACACCCGTTGGGGCAACCTTCACATACCGTCCACTCAAGGATGGACGCCACATGTTGGGTAGAGTCGGTGAGGGGTGAGCCTAGTGGCTAGCACATGTGTCGCGTGCGCTGTAGGGTGGGTGTTCGGCGTCGAGAGGGTGCATAGTGCGATGATAAGGGAGGAAAGAACGGGCCCAATCAGGAGAGAGGGCATATCGGGCGTACGAGGTTGGATACTCTTCCAGAAGGTGCTTGTGGATGGCAGTGGCAGTGACGAAAGGGAGGATGTCGAAGAGGTTGTCGAGCATGAATCCGTTGTACTCGCCGTCGGTAGCCCAAAGGTGGAGATGGAAAGGATTGCCATTGGTGAGCGTGACGACAATGTCGATGCCGAGGTAGGAGATGCGATGAGTGAACATGGTAGGCAGTGTAGAGGCTAAGCAGGTGTAGTGGTGCAATGTTGACGTGGGGGCAAAAGAAGTCGGGGAGTCGGGGGGAGGAACTGCGCTCAATGGGTATATGTGACAGGTTTAGACGCGCTCAAGACGGCGATCAAGCTCGCTTAAGGTAATCGGTGATCAGGATCTTCAGAAGTGGAAGCTGGGTCGGTTATCTTAGATTCGAGATTTAGATCTCTAGTTAGACGCTCATCCGAGCTGTCGGTGATCAAGTGATGTCATTGAGAATGTTTCAGTGTTTCGTGAGTTCTATTCCCTTTCTCCATTGGAGATCGAGCCGAGTAGCAAGTGTATAGTAGGCGTCTATTGTGGTAGGGAGGTTCTCAACCCTCATGATGCTTTGAACCAAGCTAGGGGTTAATCCGGTAAGGAAGTAGTCTGATAAGACTGCAACCTCAGTGATGCCTGACTGAATTGCAAGGGGTCTGAATTCTGCAACATATTCATCGGCTATTCCTGTCTGTGTCAGAGCTTTCATCTTTGTGATGGCATGGTCAACAGGGTTCAATAGGGCAAATGCTTCATTGAATTCCTTCAGAAAGTCTTTGAATGTGCCAAAACCACACTCCTGGGAGGTAGCAGGGTTGGTTGCAAATGCCTTGGTTATAAACGCGTCCTTGAATGGTCCAGCTGATCCTCCGACCATATAGGAGAGGATAAAGATGATTTGATCTTCATCATCAGGGTAGGAATCCTTGTTGATACGTAGGTAGGTTTGACAGCTATTGATAAAGTTGCTAGCTTTGGTACGGTCACCGTTAAAGTCTACTGGTGCACGGATCTTTCGCTCTGATGATCTCGTTGCAGTGTTTGACATTGTAGAGCTAGTATTCTGTGTGTGCCTAGATTGTGCCGGTGGGTCTGGATTATGCCTATGTGTCTGGGTTGTGCCTGTGTGTCTGGGTTGTGCCTATGTGTCTGGGTTGTGCCTGTGTGTCTGGGTTCTGTGTTTGCCTAAACTTGGAGAAGTTGGCAGGTTCAATGAGTTTGACCTAATGTTAAGGCGAGGCCTACACGAGTGCTTAGGGGGCGAGCGAACGTGCAATTGGGTCTCAGTTATGGGGTTCTGTGGTTCTGTGTGGACGTACACCGACGAGGTGCAGTCAAGTTCTGTGGTAGAAGACCAGTGGAAGCACACTGGGGTTCTGGGTTCTGTGGGTGAGAAAGCCTCTATTGACAAGAGAGGTCAAACTGAGGGTGTGCCTCAGGGGGACCTTGACTATATATACATGTACAGAACAATGGATCATAGTATGTCCATTGTGTGCAGGAACAATGCAAGGGTAGAACAATGAGAACAATGACTCATACAGAGTCATCATATGAACAATAGCAGTATGGACAAAGTGTGGGAACAGGTAATGCAACAATTATACACATTGTGCAACTAAGAAGGGAAAAGAAAGTACCAGGTCCAGATGTTTGTAACAACGGAAAGCGATCGCGAGGGCACGTGTAATCTGTGGCCGCGATCGCGCCCTGGGTAGTATCTTATCGCAGAATCATATCACAAGGTACATACTCCCCAGAAAACATATAGGTGGTTCATTGTCTTTGAACAGCGTACGGGCAAGCTAACGTCTCCGATGACTAAAGGACCTAAACGCCGGGGCGTGTCACGCATCGCGCGGGGCCGCGAAGGGGTCAAGCAAGTCTCTCGTAATGGCACACAATCCCACACCACTTTTGAGAGCAAGCGCCTCCATTTGCGTGATTTTGAAGAGGCACAGGCGGAGGCGAAGAAGCGCCAGCGTCAGATGATGGCTTGTAAGTAGAATGTCATATTACAAAATAATGTTCAGCTCACACGGTGCAATAGCTATGGGACCTTCAACTAAACAGGTGTACGCTGACTATCACGCTCAAGCATCACAGGATGACGTCGACGGCTGGGTGGACGACCCTCTTCAGGGTCCCGGGGATGGCGACGATGATGACGTCGGTGACGCGCCAGAAGCGAATGCCGAAGATCAGGAAGCAGTCACGCGAGCCGCTCACGACATCATTGACGCTTAGTGAGTCTAGATCTTGAGACCGGCGATCATTGACTGACCGTGCCTGGATGATGCCAGTAAGCCGTACCGTGCTGTGCGGGATAACCGTACCTGGAAGCAGCGTCTCGATAACTTAGTCAATCACTGGAAAGGACAGATGCCTCTCATCATCGAAGAGTACCTCAAGTGGAAGTGCTCATCCTTCCCAGACGCAGAAGAGACACGCGAGTTGGAAATGCAGACAAGCATTGATGTCGTAGACATCTACAGCCTTCAAACGTCCGCGTCATATTCGGTTTACGCGGGACAACGGACGTCGGAAGCTCTAGTTGCCGCCGGCTTCCTCCCGAATTCCCCGGTTTCCCCCACGATCGCAATCTCGCTTAGAACCTTGGAGCTTTTCCGGTGTCTAAAGCTATTCAAGCCTTCGTTCAGCACCGAGGCATTTACGAAGCTCGTATGCTACTACTACAAGGTATGTCACCACCGAAAGTCTCACTTCATCTCATACTAATTCACTATGCAGGTTCCTTATCGCCGGCATTTTCGCACATCACTCGCTGACACCTTCGACGTCTACCTGTCGATCTTGCATGAAGTAGACCTCCGTGTGAAAAAGGCTCTCGGCCGTGATGCGCCCGACTGGAGGGCTAAGAATAGTTGTCCGGCATGCAATTATGTTGTACGTGCCGGTAGCCATCAACCGCTAGATCTCCTAAATCCTAATTTCCCTCAGCTTGAAGATGAGACGGATGACAACCGTCCCCCGATCCCACATCTCGTCTGCATGGACGGTAATAACTCACTCAAGCGATTGGCAACAAGGGATGGGCTTCAATCGGGCGACACTCGAGTGTTCAAGAGCGACTACTATCTTAGTCGCGAGTTCGTAGATGGTTTCGCCAACGAGGTCAAGTCGCGTCAAGCTCAACCGAAGCCGACTGACCTGCGGACACAAAGTGGACCTGATGGAAGCGCCGCCACCCCAGGTCGCGATCCCGCCCCGTCCGATCTCGTGGGGCACGATTTAGGCTCTGAGGTGGGGTCCGTGGATCACGGGCCCGCGCCCTCTCCCGCGCCCGCGCCGGTGCCTGCCTCCGCATCCGCGTCCGTACCTGCCCCCGCCGCGTCCGTACCCGCCCCCGCGCACGACCCTGCTCCCGCCCCCGCGTCCGATCACGGGCCTGCGCCCGCGCCGGTGCCTGCCCCCTCACCCGCGTCCGTACCTGCACCCGCGCTCGCACCCTCCGCCGCGCCTGCCCTCGCGCCCGCGTCCGATCACGGGTCCGCGCCCTGTCCCGCGCCCGCGCCCGCGCCCGCACCTGCCCTCGCGCCCGCGTCCGATCATGGACTCGCGCCCTCTGTCGCGCCCGCACCTGCCCCCACGCCTGATTCCGTGCCCCACCCGTCTGAGATGGCAAGTAGTCTCGAGCCGCCCACCGGCGAGCCAGATGTGGTCGACGGCGGGGGGCAACCCATTGTAGATCCTACTGACGGTGCGACCGGGCATGATGGAGGGTGCGCGGGAAACTGGAAGGCAGCCGCAGCGGATGAGAAGAAGCGTGCTTGGGGGATGTTCGAGGAGACTGGCATTTTCGTTTGCGCGTGCCGTCATTCGATGATCTTGTGGATATGCGACATGATCCGGAGCGGAGAGCTGTGAGTCTATATCCTCGATCTATTTACCCGCGGTACCTGACGATGTGTCTCCAGCGCGAAGTATGGGTTAGCAATGCTAGCGGCACTTCTAAGAAAGCTCCCTCCTCGTAGGAAATATGTCGGATACGACATCGGGTGCACCTTTGAGAAGACCGTGCTCTGCAGCTCCCTACAACAGGAGTTCGTCGAAAGCGGCTCGCGCTTCTGCGTCCCGGCCTTCCACGGGTACTCTCACAACTACCGATGCCAGATCAGCAATCATCCGAACTGTATCCCCGGGATCGGGATCGAGGACCTCGAGACGCTCGAGCGGATCTTCAGCGCTTCCAATCAGCTCGCTCCCGTGATCCGCTATGCCTCCCCCTTCCGCCGACTCCAAGCCATTGACCTGCACTTCACTCAATCAGACGCGGAAAAGTACGGCAACATCGGTATGATGCTGTTCAATAACTACAAGCAGTTGTTGGAAATAATAGACCAGCGTGAAGCTCTGGACAAAACACTGGCGGACATCAACGTGACCGAGGAGGACCTCCGTACTTACATCATCGAGGAACGCCAGTATTTCGCCACTCTCCGCGACGAAGAGCCCGAGAATATTCACGCAATCAGGTATGTGGAGCTACTAGAGAAACTCAAGACGTCACGGTAAATGCTTGCTACGTGATATTATATGTTTTCTCGCTGACTGTATGCTTAACCGTAGGAGCGAGCTCGAAGCTGCGAGCCGGGCCGTTACAGCCCGCGCGCCACAAGCGCCAGCATCTGATGCCCCGCGCGAGGCACAAGTCACGTTCCTGGCGCCAACCTCGGGTCCGACCGACTATAGCGCCGATCTCTCAGTTACCCGAAAGCTGGAGACTACGCGCCGGCATCTAAGCGAACGGGTAGATCGCCTTGAAGATGAAGTCCTCGCGCTCGAGCAGAAGATGGCTATAGAATCCCGATGGGAGCCCGACGACTTCTTGTACAAGGAAGCTGTTAAGAACAAGACAATGCGTCAGTACAACGAAGCTCTCAGGGAGCTGCAGGCCCTCGTGGTCCAATGCATCTTCGAGCTGCATCACCTCAACCTTGCTCAGACGGGTATGATGTCATCGCTCGCATTCAGTAGGCGTATGCTAATCTCCGTGGGTTCGCAGGCTATAAGGTTCGCACTTACCTTGCAAAGAGCCTGCAGCGGCGGTGCCAAGCGATTCGAAATGCTGTGAAGAAATTCAATGCTGCCGCCAAGGCCCTTGATCCCGACAGTGAGCCTCTCGATTGGTCAGAGGTGTCGCACTACTCATTCATCGAGGAGTTCGCCCTTCTCCAGGACACGCGCAAAGACCTGCGCGGCAAGCCGTGGGCTCGTCCAGAGGTACGCGAGGCGATCAGGTTACTGCGTCGCATCGATCACGCGTACGAGGAGAGGTATAACGTGAACATCGAAGCGCGGCGCCTGCATACTTCGATTCGCGATGAGGAGCGGCTTTTCATTGCCGTGCTCGCTGCGTTGCACGAACCTCACGACCTCATCTACGACGCCGTCTTGGAGTATTGCACACGGCGACGAGGCGCTAACGCTCGGAACATGGCGTACCTGCAACATATGTACCAGTTACGCGGGTTCACGGGCGAGGCAACCCCAGGTCGACGACTCGGCAGTCCCAATGTCCCCGCAGTGCCGTCAACCGATGGCGCCTCGTCGAACGAGGCGGAGGCGGTAACGAAAGAAGCGATCGACGAACCTGATCTGGAGGATGAAGATAGCGCAGGGACCGAGATGACTGGCATCATAGACTATCTGGCTAGACTTACGGGCTGAGAGGAGATCTGGCAGGTGCGAATGATATCGAGTACGCCTAGTATCATGTTCCTAGTATGTATGCGTGTATCTCGAAGTATATAATGCTACACTACGCCTGTCCCGTGGATCAGAACTGACGTACCCATAAGCCCACGTTATCACATGAGCGATAAAGAGGTGGGAGCGAGTGCAACACGAGTTGGAGGCGTTGGGCGGCGAGAGAAGCTGCACACCGCGTGCGTCAGTCTAGCGCTTCCGACACCAAGCTTATGTTGCCGCTTCTTCTGCAACTGCTGATCACTTCACTCCTGCTTCTCCCGCTTCCTCCAACGTCTCCCTCCCTCAGATCGTCCTCTCGCCATGCACGTCTCCCCGTCAGGCCCCTTCTATGTGATTCTTGGAGGAAGAATCAACGGCTTTAAGCCTCCGATCCTCGACGAGAGGTATGTCCTCGCGATTCATCCCGCGGGCACCCTCGATAGTGCGCTCACAGATGATCAATAGGCCCATAGGCACGGCTCTGGCGGCGTTCCCGGACCTCCTCCCCATTATCGTCACTACGGCATCCAAGGACGACGCGGACAAGGTCAACGACCTCAACGCCACCCTCTTCAAGGATGTCTCCCCCCTCGATGCGCACACCATGGCATGGCGGGCCCAGAATGCGGAGATATCCCTTCGAGGGAGTCCCATCTATGCCATCCGCAAGGGAACCGCGAAGGGGGGCCAGACGGGCATATGGGTGGGCTCACCTGCTGATGTACCCGTATTACATTAAATCTAGGTAGTGAGCCTAAAGGCCTTTGCAACACTTTCAGGGGTCTCACGTATTACAATACGACCTCCCCGGAAACAGTCCCAGCACCTCCGGAAAGCTTACAAAGCCTGCCATACAGGGTAGTGAGCCCCGGAGGGAGCCCGGGGGGTCACCTGACCTGCCTCCGGGGGCAGCAGGTGCACCTGGGTGGCTGATCTGGCTGCCCCGGGCTTAGATCTCCCCAGATCTCCCTAGATCTGGGGAAACCTGGGGAGATCTAGGCTTCCCCCCGGGATTTCCGGACCTGGCAGCCCCTCCCGGCGCTTTTGGGGGGTCACCCGAGGTCCCCGGGCGTCGTCCCACGGGCGCTTATTCTCCCGCGCCCTCCCTGCGGGCGCACTGCCCGGATTTGGCAGGTGCAGTTGGGGGCAGCAGGCAGGGGTGGGTGCCCCCCACTGCAGCTTCGTCAAATCTCAACCGATTTTGATGAAACAACTTGTGTTCTGTGCGCATTTACAGGGCGTTTCTAACGCGCCTGAGACGTTGAAATTCGGGTAAGAATTGAGGGAGCTATGGACGACGCACTATTAGCACCTGTTCCCCACTGATGGGGGCGTATCTCTGTGGGTTTTTGCGTCCCCTCAGAACGGTTTTGTTTCCCTGAAAGCAGTCAAAAATGCGGTTCTAACGAGCCCAAGATCATGGTCATACGTCCACTGGACAGAAAGTTATGGTACATTCTTCTAGTTTGGGACAGGTGAATACTGTACAGTCAATATCTTCCCCAAATGTCAATGAAATTTAGAGCGGTTTGTTATCACAGTTACCAGACATATACAGCATTGTTGTCCTCAATTATGAAAGGATTTCCATGGTTCATTGTAGTTCCTCTATCTTCCCACTCTAACAATCCCTCAGCTCTTCCTCATCCCCCCAAATTTTATACCCATTGTCACAGAACAGTTTAAATGTACTCCACAAAATTTCACAGTCACACACCCTCTGTGAGGGGAGCTATGGTGTCTCGATCTCAAACGTCAAAATAGGCGCCCGTGGGAAAACGCGCCACACTCACCATGTTCTAGGGTGTTGGTATGCCTCATTTCATTTCTGCTGTAATAGGATAGTGTCATATGCTTAGAAGCTCAAAATGCGACAGTTTGGTGAAAGAACCATGTAATTTCATTGAGTACTGGCTAAGATATGTGAGATGGAGGCCTAGGAGGGCTCTCACTGGGGTGCATTGCAAGCCACAATTCCGTGCAACACTGCTGTACATCACCCTCTCCAACACCTAATCACACATATCTCCTCTGTTCCTTCACCAAATTGCATGATTCTTTCACTGGTGAGTCGCATTTTTGATTGTCTAGACGGCTATATTCTTTGGTGATTTCATTTGAGTGTAGGTCCCAAAGGAGATCATATTTGAGGTGTGTTTGGTGGCAATAAGACGCGTCTTACGGGCGCTTATTTCGCTTACAAACGCGTCTTACTCTACACAGTTCAGGGTTGGCCTGCCAGGGTGCCTTGGCCACCAGCCCTTGGCTTCATCCTAGCTGTAAATCATATCTGTCCCATGCATGTGTCACCTGTAATTGCATTGTACTAAGCATGGTGTAGCTAATAGTACCTGAAATCTATCTGTCGCATTTTTGCATTATTGATGGAGGTGTTGCACAAGTTCTAGCCATTGAATGTGCACAGAATTTTGCACAAAACTTCTACATGATGCATCCTACCTGCTAAATCAAACCGCTTGAAAAACGATTCAGAAATGCTCAAGATACAAGAGAAGTACTGTCTCCCTGAGCTGAAGGAGGTAAATGTGTCATAACTTTCTGTCCAGTGGACGTATGACCATGATCTTGGGCTCGTTAGAACCGCATTTTTGACTGCTTTCAGGGAAACAAAACCGTTCTGAGGGGACGCAAAAACCCACAGAGATACGCCCCCATCAGTGGGGAACAGGTGCTAATAGTGCGTCGTCCATAGCTCCCTCAATTCTTACCCGAATTTCAACGTCTCAGGTGCGTTAGAAACGCCCTGTAAATGCGCACAGAACACAAGTTGTTTCATCAAAATCGGTTGAGATTTGACGAAGCTGCAGTGGGGGGCACCCACCCCTGCCTGCTGCCCCCAACTGCACCTGCCAAATCCGGGCAGTGCGCCCGCAGGGAGGGCGCGGGAGAATAAGCGCCCGTGGGACGACGCCCGGGGACCTCGGGTGACCCCCCAAAAGCGCCGGGAGGGGCTGCCAGGTCCGGAAATCCCGGGGGGAAGCCTAGATCTCCCCAGGTTTCCCCAGATTTAGGGAGATCTGGGGAGATCTAAGCCCGGGGCAGCCAGATCAGCCACCCAGGTGCACCTGCTGCCCCCGGAGGCAGGTCAGGTGACCCCCCGGGCTCCCTCCGGGGCTCACTACCCTGTATGGCAGGCTTTGTAAGCTTTCCGGAGGTGCTGGGACTGTTTCCGGGGAGGTCGTATTGTAATACGAGGTGGCCTGAAAGTATTGCAATGAGCTTTAGGCCCACAACCTGTTCGTAATACATTAAACCTACCACAGCTGCTGGCGGTAATTGTACAGTGTTCCCTTTTAGCACGCTCAGTACTATTATGCCTAGTATGGACCTCGAACGAGCGATGTGAGCGGTCTTGCTCCGCTTAGGACCTCAGGCTAAGCCCTGAATTTCGCGCTGTGCATCTCGTGCAGCTAGAATGCGTGTGACGCGCCTCCTGTATGCAACTGGGTTGACAAACTGGATGCATCTCACGGATGTATACATGGGCTACATCCTACATGCATCTTTAGTGCCTAAGGCCCTGGCGCGCTGGATGCATCCCATATGCATCAGAGCGTGCATCCGGATGCATCCTAGGTGCATCTTCCATGCATCCGGATGCATCCTAGATGCATCTTTCATGCATCCGGATGCATTGAGTTTGATGGTGCCCATCCATCACGGATGCATCAGACCAACTGAAGCTGCTCAGGTATGATTAATGTCACCCAGTGGCACTGGCAGAGCGAAACCCAGCGCCAGAAGAGGAACCCCAGCTTAAGGTTGCGTCTCACGTGGCCGAATTCGGCAAATGCCATCATCGTTCATCGAGTGTATCGCATGAGGGTACACATTGATACTGTGACACGGGGAGTGACATACGCCCACAAGTAGTGTTGCCCGGGGCCCGGTCGGCTCGCACCATATTTCCAATATCACTGTCCCGGCCAGGTAGCCGTTCTATTGACATCAATGATGGCCGACCGGGCACTGGCCGCCCATTAGAATATCCACTGTCACTTCCTGATGCAGTGCGAGGTGAAAGTAGCTGAGTTAGTAATTGTCAGTGCCTCGGTTGTATAACCACTCCCTAATGGGCCTAGTTACATTCACACCATTGATGAGTGACCGTCACCGGTTAGCCTACTCAATTCTAGTGTGTGACCGGGTAAGTGATGATTAAGTAGACTGTGTCTGGCCAGTATGCAGAGCCTATGTAGACTGAAGAGTAGTACATACCACACAATTGAAT